>OY978511.1:3627134-3977289 GCA_963854855.1 Nasturtium officinale | reverse complement strand
TTGTATATTGTAAGGGATGTTAAATATTTTGAATCAATTAGAAAATATTTAAATGGTTGGTGATTTTCTTGTTGGATATAGTAATCGTGTTTACCTGATTTGGGGTTTGGAGACTGCTAAAATCTATAAATATAAATTTTCAAAACACACCCGTATAGTTCATGAATTAACTATTATCACCATTATTTTGATACTAACCCAACATATATTTTTTTGAAAACAATATTTTTAAATTAAAAATGTGTTCTCAAAATCTGAATCCTCTAAAATATATAATACAATGGTTAATTGATTATACTACTGATTTATCAAAAGAAATAACAAATATCCTTGGACGAAAAGAAAAAGGGAAATTTTGTTTGCTCATTTTAAATAATTATCTTAATATGGGGTTAAGAAGATAAATGCAAATGACAACAGTGTAAATTATTCTTCTCGGGCCTCTACTCTCTCTCTCTCTCTCTCTCTCTCTCTCTCTCTCCTTTGGGCCTTTGGCTAATCACAAATGCACCATTAATTAGGCTTCACAATCTCTACAAATCCCTATTCTCCTCATAGTCATACATAAAGAAAAAAAGAAATAGCATTAGTCATAAAATCTTTGCTTAAATCTCTCTCAAATTTTATTGTTTCCATAAGCAAATCAAAAGTAAATAACATTTCTTTCATCTCACAAGGGGTAAAGAACAAAAAGATCATGAAGAAAACAAATGACCCTTTTTCATCGGAATCTGAAGAGTTTCACCGGAGAAAATTCAGGCTGAAGTTGAAGTTACCAAATGAAAAAAGTGAAGGTGGAAATGATTCTCCTCAGCCGCCGCCACATCTGGAGAAGAAGCACTTTTGTGAGATTTGCAATAAGCAGTTTAGCTCCGGTAAGGCTTACGGTGGTCACGTGAGGATCCACTCGACAGAGTATAGTAACAAGGGAACAAAGACGAAGAAGATGAAGAAGAATAAGAAGAAGAGAAAGAGCTCATGTGTGTTAAAGAAAGAGATGGTGAAAGAGACAGATCTGATTAGGGCTGACGTGGAAGGTAAGATTAGGTGTTGTCTATGTGGTAAAGAGTTTACAACAATCCACTCTTTATTTGGACATATGAGGAGACATCCGGATCGGAGCTGGAAAGGTGTACGGCCTCCTCCTTCACCAAAGAAGTTCAAGCTTAGATGTTTGGATGATGTTGATGATGTTGCTGATG
Source organism: Nasturtium officinale (assembly GCA_963854855.1). Lineage (NCBI taxonomy): Eukaryota > Viridiplantae > Streptophyta > Magnoliopsida > Brassicales > Brassicaceae > Nasturtium > Nasturtium officinale. The sequence continues at coordinate 3,976,087 of OY978511.1, read as the reverse complement.
ATGATGATGATGATGATGATGGGATGAGTAGATCCATAGTGATGAATGATGTATCCGAGGATATTCAACAAGCTGCTTGTATCCTTATGATGCTTAGCTACGCTTCAAGTGATTATTGGGCTGGGATAAAGAAAGACATGGAATCACCCAAATCCGAAGTGAATAAGCCTCAAGATGAAGCTAAGAGATCGTTAGGGTTTGATCTGAATCAGCCTTACGATGAACATGAAGATCATCCTTATTCATGATGTAACTAGTTTTGATTTGCAACTCGAGTTCGATTTCATGCATGTCTTATCATCTACCTAGGCTTTTGACATAGTGAATTAATCCTTGTTTGATTCGTAAGATTTAATAATAACTGCTGTTCTTATTGTAGTCTTTTTTTCTTGTGTCAGTTTCTCTCTTGAATGTTTTGTGTGCCCAGAATCAATTTTTACAGTTTGATCTACTAAATAGTTTCATAAACATGGTTTGAGATTTCAAGTTGTGATTTTTTTTTTTTTTTTGTGTGTAAACTGAGTAGTTCATATATTCAAATCAGCATATGATATCCAAATTTATCTCAAGTTTTCACACATAAAATGTATAATAAAATAATTAAAACTTGGATGCACTTATTGTTTTAAATTTTACCAAAATAATAATAATAATAATAATAATAAGAGAAACCCCATATAGTATACGTCAAAAAAAAATTACTAGTTATATACAAATTGAAAAGTATAAAATCAAACATAACCTTAAATTTGCTCAACAAATATGGTTTTAGGCTAAAGGGAGACTCTAACGCCATTATTAATTAGAGTCCTCTTCAGGTAAACCAGTTCAGAAATCTTAGCAAAAGTCCAAAAAGAAAAGAAAATGGAAGAATGTTTTTTTATAACAAAAGAGCGTTTTTTGACTGTCAAGATGTTGAATTTTCAATTATGCACACGATAAACAGCCAATATTGTATTCAAATGCGTAAATTATTTCGCAATTAATGCTTGCAAAAGTACAAACTTTTTAGCTATTAAAAAAACTAAAAACATTAAATGTGTAAAATTAATATCCAAATGCCAAAATAACTAAATGCAAAATCTTTTCAATATCTTTTCGTATTCTAGAACTCATTTTTCTGTAGATATTGTATTAAGTCAACATGACATTTAGGGGTTTTATCGTTCTTCTCTCTCAAAAAAGTTAGTCACCCTTTGTGCTTCTCAGCGTTAGTCATATCCTAACGGCATCTTCATAGAGAGATACTTTTAATTGAGTTTTTAACCTGATAAATATCAATATATCTAATAATTTAATTAAATAAATAAATCAAAATTAAATTGAACTAATAGAATTAAAACAGGTGTTGTAGAAGTTGTAGAACTCGTATTTTAAAGAAGATATTATAAAACCGTTTCTTCCCTCATTAATTACCTTCTTTCCTATTTTTTTAATTTTTTAATAAGTAGAACCCTTGTGAAAACTCCATGGATAGAGTAGCTCTAATATATCTCCAATTAATTCTGGTCTCCCACTCTCTTAATTTGTGGAGTTTTGTTTCCAGAGAATTACTTTTTTGCCAACTTTTGAGTTTATTTTTTATAATTTATCATGGTTTCAAAATTTTGTTTCTGTTTTGCTTTTAAAAAAAAAAAAATTAATAATTCATTATACAATTGGTTGTCCAATTTGAAAGAAAAGAGTTTACATAAAAAGTTTAAAGTTATGGATAAATCCATGTATGTGTCAAAGTGAAAGCGGATTTATAAAGAATTTAGTAGAATCTACAAGATAATACATCTTTGAACATTTTGCCAATATACGATTTAAATATATTATTTACATATATTTGGAATGAGAATTCAGAAAAAAAAAACTAAACTTTGCAAAACTTACCAAAAAAACACAGACTTTGGCTATGACCAAATAAACACTAAAGTCTCATTGATTTTCAAAAAATATTTAGTAATGTATAGTTGACTTGCCAAAATAATGCTCCGTTAACTTTTTAACAGAAAATTAAAATATTGTAACTCGACTTGTAAGTAAAATGATTTCGTTTTATTATTGAGTTTAGTTGATGAGAAAACATCAAAACGACGTCGTTTTAATGTGTTTATTATATATATAAAAATTTGTGTTCAAACGGACTCGAACTCTGGTTTACAAAGCATATCATGGGGTTTTATGCCACTAGCTCAGTGGCACATTCAATATATTACCAAACATAACATCTTATATAATATCGTGAAGCCGAACTTTCTCCTCTGGCTTCTGATCACAACAATCAAAACCATCTGAGACTTGGTGGCCATGTCTGCCTCTCTTCAATCCGCCGCCACATTCCTCCAGTCTGCCAAGATCTCCACTGCTCCTTTTCGCGGCACTGCTCCCCTCCGGTCGGCTCAGACCGTCAACAAATCTTTTGGACTAGAATTTTCTTCTGCTTGCCTCACTTGCTCCATCCAATCTGACTTCAAGGAATTCGCCGGAAAATGCTCTGACGCTGCCAAAATCGCCAGATTTGCTCTTGCCGCCTCTGCTCTCGTCGTCTCGGTAACTTTCTCTATTCACCTACTCTTCTCTGTCGCCGATTCAGTCTCTACTCGTTAACTGAGATTGGTATACATTGGTTTGAGTTTGGTATACATTGGTTTGAATTAAACGGATAACACATATGCGTATTAATATATTAGAGTGCCAAAAACGTTTGTAACATGGTGGGCTTTCTCGTTCTTCTCCATATAAATACAACTGTACATCTCTTTCTTCTTCTTTTTCTCTATCCGTTTTATTATTATTTTTTTATCGACAATCCGTTTATTTTTTGATATTCAAATTCAAAACTTCAGTTTATCTTCAATCGGTTGCAAAGGTTGCTTTCTCAAATGTGAAAAGGTTGAATGGTTGATACCGAAAAATGCAGATTGCGAAGTATATTTCTGAACAATGTAATCGGCTTGTCATAGGGATATAGATTTAAATGCAGATCCAATCAAGCATAATTACGTTATGGTTGGTCAGAAAAATCTCTATATAGTGCTACATCAAGTTCATTAGCAAATGCAGATCTATATACCATATATAAGACGTTATATTTGGTAATTTGTAGAAAGTGGCACTAGCTTAGCGGCAAAACTCCCTTGACATATATTCTAAACCCGAGTTCGAGTCCGCTTGAACACTATTTTTTAATAAAAAAAATCAAAACAACATCGTTTTGAATTTTTCTCATTAACCAAACTTAGGAAGTTTATTCAATTATGAATTATATAGAGTTTTAATGACTGATAAATTGAAAGTTTTGCTAACTCATAAATATTTTTGAATACATGTAAATATTTTATCAATGAGTTTTTCGTAATCTCAAAGATTTTAAAAGTATACCAACATAGAGTTTTGTTAACTTTAAAATAATTTTTGATACTTATTTAATGTTATCATATTATGTTAGGCCTGAACATGGACAGTATATCAGGGATTTTCAGGGTATCTGGATTCGGATTCGGATCCGGATCCATCAGATCAAAAATATAAATATCCAATTCGGATCCATCAAATATACGTGGATATCCGGATTCGCCAAAAATATATAAAATTATTAAAATAGTAATATAAAATTATTTTTAAAAATATATTTAATTGACAATATCATTTAAATAATTTTAATTAGTTTAAAAAATATTTTAAAACATATTTTCTTTTCGAATTTTAAAAATACACAAAAGTTCATGTAAAATTTATTTTTATTATATTTTAAATAATTTCTATCTATTAAATAATATATATATATAAATATTATACATATATTTTTAATAAAAATTATACAGAAAACGGATGTGATATCCAAAGTCTCAAAATAAAATATCTGCATTCGGGCATCTTGGATATCCTATTTTTTGGATTGGATCAGAGCCTGAACATTTTGCCCAAAAATTATATTTCACAATTCTTTGAAAATATCAACTCAACCTCTAATATTGTGAAAGAGTCAATGAACAAAAAATATTCAATTCAATCAATCAATAGCACCACACTTTAATCTAATCATAAAATCATTTAAATTCATTTTATTTGAATAACACATTACTTTAATTAAATTTTCTAAATCTGTAATCCAATAACTCATGACTTTTAATGATTGCAACCAAGTATTTTAAACCATCAAAACCAATAACACAATACTTTAACAGAGTTTTGGAAAATCAATATTGAATAACAGTCAATTATTAAAGAATTATAACTCTTTAAAAGTGATAGAACCAATAAACTTCCTTAATAACAAAATGATGTTATTTTACTTAACAGTAACAGTAGACGTCGGATTAATAACGTTTACATTTTTTGTTCAAAAAGTAAAAGGTGTGTTAATTTTGGCAAATCAAATATGCAATATTAAATTTTTTTGAAAGTCAATAAAAATTTAGTGTTTATTTGGCGACACAAAAGTTTATGTTTCTTTTGACAATTTTTCAAAATTTAGGTTTTTTCGGCCGAATTCCCTATTTGGAATAGAGCATCGGGATCATGCCATAACACAGTTGTTCTTGCACTGACACATTAAAGTGATTATGAATTTATTTTGCCTCCATTAGAGAAGTCTGATCTCGTTGATTATATATATCTAAACAAACAATGAATTTTGGCTCTATATATATTATCACAAAACAGAGTTTTGAGATATCATATATCCCAGTTTGACCCTGGTCCTGCTTCAATAATTAAAAATAAATATTTAATCAATGACATGGGTCATTGTATTCTGTTATTGAAAGGACATTTAGAGTTTGGAAGAAAAAAATATATAAAAAATCTGATTTTCCAAGATATATTATTTACATATAAATAGAGTGTTAATGGCTATAGTAGGATTAAAAAATTTATCAGAATTTTAAACTTTTTTAGATGCAGATTTTGCAAATGTAAACGGGAACGAACAACAAAGATTTGTGAATCTAACTTTAGTGATGTGGAAGTAACCGAGATAGCAGATGAAGATATATGACACATATAAGAGACAATATTGTAAATATGATATGGAAAAATCAAAGTACTCGTGCAGAACCTTAGAAATTTATATATGAAGGTGTTTCGTGAACTGATTGCAATGGCCATAATTGAGCTTGATCTCCCGTAATCATTTATTATGATGGCTTTTACTTATGCCAATCGTAGTAGTCGATTTTGGAGTATCTTTAAAAGAGAGAAACTGAAACTTAGGGAAATCTTTATTGTGCTTTTCCTCCTCCTCATTCAGATATAGTTATAGCAAAGAAATTCATCGAGTTGTTAAGAGAATGATGTTTATAAAAGAAGGTATTTTCTCTTATGGTAGATAATGTGTTTTCTAATAAAAGATTTTTCACATGCAAAGTATTGTGAAGAGCAGCTACAGAAAGATATGATTTGTAATGGAGATTTCTTTCATATAAGATTTTCGGCACATTTATTAAATCTCATTGTGCAAGACGGGTTAACAATGATCGGTAGTGCTTTGCAGAAAATCAGAGATAATGTGAAATTTGTAAAAGTATTTGAAACTAGAGAAATAATGTTTCAAAACTATGTAGAGACAGTTGTAATTCAGGTTAAAAAGTTCTGATTTTAGATGTTGGAACTCGCTGGAATTCTACTCATAACATGTTATCTAGAGCGATCAAGTTTTAAGATTCTCTACGCAATTCTGCTGATGTTGACACTAGTTATACAAGTTTTCCATCTTATTTAGAGTGGAGGAGAGGGGAATGATTTGTGATTTTTTGAAGCCATTTTCTAAAATGCATTCTTTTTCTGGATCATCCTATCCTACTTCAAATCTGTACTTTATGCAAGTTTGGAAGCTTGAGAGCTGGTTGAGATCTCGTGAATATTGTGAGGATGGTGTTATTTCTGAAATGGTGGAAAGTATAATATTGAAGTTTAACAAATATTGAGAAGATTATAGTGATACACTAGCAATTGCAGCAATTTTTGATCCAAGACTAAAGTTTACATTCCTTGATTATTTTTTCACCACCTTAGTTCCATCTACTAGTAAGTCCAAGTTAGCTCACGTGCGTAGAAAGATGTATGAGTTTTTCTATGCTTACAAATTAAAGCCAGACATCACCCCAATCAGCTCTTCCTAAGTAGAAACCTTGGAAGAAGATATTCCTGCAGGATATGATGTAAGTATTCTTATTTGATGAGTTTTGAGTTCTTGGGGAATATAAGATATTTTAAGCATTATTAACAATTTTCTTGTGTCTATTTTCAGGGATTTTATGCATTTGTTTCTCAAAAGACTGGCAGTAATGGATATTTACAGTTAGCCATGTATTTAAATGAGACATCGGTGGATATGATTGCTTTTAGGAGTTTAGATATATTGGCGTATTGAAAAGATAATTCGAGTCATTTCAAAGAGTTATCGAGTATGGCATATGATGTTCTTAGTATTCCGATTACGACTGTTGCTTCTGACTCATCATTTAGCATAGGTAGTCTTGTGCTTAATAACTACAGATCATGTCTCCTACCTACAAATGTTCAAGCATTAGTTTGTACAAGGAACTGATTACGTGGTTTTCCAGAAACTGCTAACTTTTATTCTTGAATCGCTTTTATTTTAATATTTTTTGAAGCATGCCTTTAAACTGTTCTACATTTTTCAGGTGATGAGGAGGAGAAAGAAAAAGAGAAAGAAGAGAAGAGTGAAGAGGAAAAAAAGAATCTTAAGGTAGATGCATCTGTTATGGGTCTAAATTAGTCATTTATCAATTTGTGAATCAGGTTTTGATGCATGTTTTGAATCAGGTTTTAATTTTAGATTTTATGATGACTTTGCAGATTCAGAGGAGAAAAAAGAGTGTTTGGTTTTAAGGAAAATTATTTTTATTTATCAGCCTGTTAAGAACTTTAGACTTAACGTCTTTGTTTTGTTAAAAACTTATTTTGAGTTCTGAATCTTATAATTTAAGTATCATTATTGAACTTGCAAAAGATTTAAGTGTTTTGTTTTATTTATTGGACGTCCATGGGCAAGTCCAGTTAGATATGGACCTTATTGGACTTAATTCATTTTTTCTATTGTCCAACCGGACAAACAAATTACTGTAAAAAAATGTCCAATTGTACGTCCAGTTAGTCTTGGACATACTAGTTGACAGTTCTAACTATATTCTCCGAAATATCATATAAATGTATTTGCATAATTGGATATCATATTGAGAAGATGAGAAAATAAAAAGGATATTTCCCAGAAAATTCTATTGATTTTTAAAAATATCTTAATAAGACTATGAGCAAAAGAAATGACAAGCCTGAGGGAAGTTTATTGAGTTTTAAATATATCTGAAAATGATAATATATTGAGACTATGAGTGAAGAAAATGATGAATACCTTCATGTCATAAGCATAATACAAGGCGGGAAAGTGCTTTTAGCCAAGTGGTTAAAGATCCACATATGGGGCCTTCCCACTAGAATTTGACTCTAATAGATTGTGATTTATCACAAAATAGATATTTGACTATGAATATAGTCATGCAAGTATTATCTAATATGAACAAATTATTGTAGAAATACTACCCGTATTCTTCACTAGATTGTACTATACTAATATTTTAATACGATTGAGGTAAATATTTAAATAAACCAAAAGTTTACTGTTAACCTCAGTGTATGGCACTACCGGTTCGGCCATTTCGGTTTGATAATAATGCAAAAATAATTATGAATTCAACTATAATATTCTTCTTATAAATTTATGTGAGATGTTTGTTCATATGACAAGCTAATTATAAGGCTTTCACAAGCCAAAATAAAATCTAAATTGATTAATTACCAGGAACAGATAAAAGGAAATATATGTGGACTGATGTATCCACCATGTAGAACTTTTAGATATTGTATGATTTTAAGTGACTCATCAACTAGATGGTCACATGTATCCTTGTTATTGACCCGCAACTTGGCATTTACGAGGCTGTTAGCTCAATTAATTAAATTATGAGCATAATTTCAGTTTTTTCCTTTAAATGTAATTTGTCTTGATAATGCTGGTGAATTCATGTCTCAAGCCTTTGATATTTACTCTATATCAATTGGGATTAGTGTTAAATAACATATAGCTCACGTTCATTCACAAGATATTACATGTTGTAGCATTGATTCGCACCATGTCAATATACTATTATGAGATCTCTCCATGATAAAATAGTTTTTGGTCAGAAACCAAATATTTTCCATCTTAAGGATTTTGAATGTGTTATATATATATATATTGATTTGATCCACCACATGAATATAATATGAGATATTAATGGAGTTTAAGAAATTATGTTGGATATGAAACTGCTATGAGAAGAATTTTTTTTTATTTCAGTGAGTTAGTATTTCCAACATAAATGGGAGAAAATGAACAGTTGAAAAAAATTGGATGAAAAGAGTTATCAATTGCTTACAAAATTTTGCGTATCTATTGATACACGCTTACTGACATGAATCTAGTGATGAAATCGCATATTCCAGCTTTTGATGTGATTATAGTTAATGTTATGAAAAATTGTATCAACTCCAAGTTAGTCTAAAGAAGCGTGATAGAATTCTTGGTTCCAAAGATAAAATTCCTTGAAAAATAAAAGAAGCATATATTAAAATGGCATGGCCGAAGTAGGGAAGACATCTATAAGATGTCAAGACCATCTATAAGAGATGTTAATGATCTCTAAAAGAGACATTAGATATGATAAATAAAAACTCTAGGTACGTAATAATGATATTGATAAGACACTTAAACAAGTTACTTTCAAAAAGTTATTTCACAAAGATTGGATCGAATCGTCTCGAAGATCAGTAATGTATTAATGAGGGGAGAGTATTTGCGCTCAGCACTCTTTTTCCTTGCTTTGTTTTTCCACTAGGTTTCCAAGTAAGGTTTTTAACGAGCTATCATCTTGAGCGTATTGGATACTAAACTTTAATAATAGTCATCCATGGGAAGTGTTATGAACAAGTCTATGTTATATGGATGTCAATTATCGACTTATTAGAATGTTTTAAAATACTTTTAAACCATGCTTTATATCCCTATATATATTTTCTATTATTCATGGAATAAAACAATAGTTCATTAATCTCATTTGTACTTTAACAAATATATAATTATGGGTGGTGTTATGTTTGTTGACAAATTTATATAATAAGTTATATTATAATATAATTTCATTGTAAAGTGGTTTATATATATATATATTATTCCATAAAACTATAGCAGTTTAATTTGCTCAAATTTATCAATTATTATCAGTTATACTTATAATCAGTTATTATAAAATTGATCAAAGATCACTCATAAATCGTCCTGACCCATTTTTATCTGCTTTAACTCGTATTGACATGTTCTGACTGATTCTAGAAATTAGAATATTTGTAAATAAAGATGATTTAAAGATAGATGGTAAGACATTAATTTTATTTTTTTGTTCGTAATTAATAAGGAAGAGCATGTGAATTTAATTTTTTGTGGAAAAAATAATAATTGTTTAAAATATTATTTGCAAAATTTTATTTGATTATATTAGTTTTGTGATTATTATTGTATTTTAATGACTTTATTTAAAACATTAAATAATAAACCGTTTAAATACTCTATTTAAAAATCATATTATTTAAGAGATATTGAATAAAAATAAACAAAATTAAATTTAAAATAATAAAAATTAAGATTTTTGTGGATTTATTAGGGAATTGATAAAGTAAATGGGAAATTATTTACTATAGATGTAAAAAGAAAATTGCTGTTGGGCTATTTTCTGGATTCACCCAAGAAAAATAAAACATTTTGTTTTGCTGATTCGTAAACAATAATAACAATACTTTGCATATCCAGATCAAGGTACGAAGAAAACACAAGAATAGAATGGCAACGGCTTCTCCTCCATTTATCTCAACCTTCAACTTCACTCCATCATCTTTCAAAACCACTCTCTCTTCTTCTTCTTCTTCTCCTTCTTCTCCTTCTTCATTTACCCCACAGCTCCTTCGAGCACCTCTTTTGAGCTTTTCCGTCAAAGCTTCCACCAGGAAGCAAGTAGAGGTAATGATCATGCTTCTTCAAATCTTTTCCATTATGCCAAATTCTGTATTTTTCTATTCAATTTTCAATGGTTTCTCACTTAAATTGAATCAATTTTTGAAAATTACTCCTTTTATTCGATTTAGCCGTTGTTTATTATCAATTTTCAATTCATGCTGTGTAACTTATCTGGGTCCGTTCATGTTCTTCAAAGTTTGAATTTTTATTATCTTCACAGTTCGTCACTTTGAGCTTGTCTTTGTAGATTGGGTCTGTTCATATTCTTGAATTTAATGCAGCGTTGCTTCTCTGGGTCTGTTCATGTTCTTGAAAGTTTGAATTTTTTAATATTTTCACATTCATCATTTTAAGTTGATTTTTGTGAATTGGGTTAGTTCTATTCTCCAAAGTTTAGTTTTATATGGTCTTCACATTCATCATTTGGTTCTTACAATGTATACTGTAACATATTGAGTTGATTTTTGTGGATTGGGTGATGTTAGATAGTGTTTGATCCTGATGAGAGACTTAATAAGATAGGCGATGATGTAGACAAAGAAGCTCCTTTGTCTAGGCTTAAGCTCTTCTCACCTTGCAAGGTTTAAAAGACACTACTACATTTCTTTGTCGTATTCTATACTTTTCTTGAACTATCGCTGTGAATCATTTGGATGTTTTATACCATTCAGATCAATGTTTTCTTGAGGATAACCGGTAAACGAGAAGATGGGTTTCATGATTTAGCTTCTTTGTTTCATGTAAGTTTCTTCTTCAGATGTTAAAGTTAAAAGTTTTGTTATTTCTCATTGTTTCTTGATGTCTTTAGTATTATGTGTCTGTGTTTTTATTAGGTGATTAGCTTAGGAGATACAATTAAATTCTCATTGTCACCGTCAAAAGCTAAAGATCGTCTGTCTACTAATGTTCAAGGAGTCCCTGTTGATGGGAGAAATTTGGTAGGATGATTTTTCATTACTTTATTAGTGGATGATCCCTGTGACCGACCTGTTGGTGAAGGACTATTCTAATTCTCTGGGGTTGTGTTGCAGATTATAAAAGCACTTAATCTTTACAGGAAGAAAACTGGTAGTGACAGATTCTTCTGGGTATAAAACAATATAAACTAATGATTTCATTTACTACATTTCATTGTGAGGTTTGGACTTATACTCTCTCATGGTATGGAAAGATTCATTTAGATAAGAAGGTGCCTACTGGAGCTGGACTCGGTGGTGGAAGTAGTAATGCTGCAACTGCACTCTGGGCGGCAAATCAGCTCAATGGAGGTGTTGCCACTGAGAAGGACCTCCAGGAATGGTCTAGTGAAATTGGATCAGATATTCCTTTCTTTTTCTCACACGGAGCTGCCTATTGTACCGGCAGAGGTGAGGTATGTTTTGTTTTGATTTTTCGCTTCCCTCTATGGCATTCCACTACTTTGCAGACCCTTGTTCTGATTCAGTTCTCTTACATCTTATTTTTACTGGATTCTATTCTAATGGGTAATGCAGATTGTCCACGACCTTCCTCCTCCTTTTCCTCTTGATCTTCCGATGGTGCTCATAAAGCCCCGAGAAGCATGTTCTACTGCTGAAGTTTACAAGGTAATCAACTGAAAGTGATGATGGATATTTTGATTTTTAGAAGCTTTTTAGGATTGCATGGCTTAAGCTTTTTTCTTTTGCAGCGCCTTTGTCTAGATCAGACAAGCAACATTAATCCCATGACATTACTGGAGAATGTGACTAGCAATGGTATATCTCAGAGCATTTGCGTAAACGATTTGGGTACAATCTATATTCATTTCATATCTCCCTTCCTTTTTCCAAAGAAGATAGTCACATCTTTAAAATTTCAATATTCAGTATAGTACATGGTCCAAGACTTACATTTTCTATATTTTTGACATTTCAAGAACTACCAGCATTTCAAGTTCTTCCATCTCTTAAACGCTTGAAGCAACGTATAATAGCATCTGGACGTGGGGAATATAATGCCGTATTTATGTCTGGGAGGTATGCCTTTACTTGAACTATTTCTCTCTATTTCCGCATTATCGATAAATTTCGCAAAATACCATCTAGTGTTTGATTATCCAGTATGCACTTAAATAAGCTGAGTACTTGTTGTAGTCTTTGATATGCCGTTGTAGTTTTATACAAATGTGTTTGTCTTTTCAAATGCATCTCAACAAGCTAGTACAAGATCATATTTAGTGATCCCTACGCTGTTTGCTAGAAAAGAGGTTATTAATTACCTGAGTACTTATTCTAGTCTTTGCTATCTTAAAAACACTGGCATGCCTCCTAAATTTAATGGGCCGAGTACTTGTGCTAGTCTTTGCTATGCTATAAACTTTAACATGGCATTCTAATTTTTTCTGGGATGTATGCGTAACAGTGGAAGTACCATTGTGGGTATTGGTTCACCAGACCCTCCACAATTTATATACGATGATGGAGAATACAAGAATGTGTTCTTGTCTGGTATATTCTTTCTCTTGTAATCTGCTAGCCATTATTTCTCCTCTTCTGGATTTTGTACATATAAGGAACTAATTCGAAGTAAACATATTGCAGAAGCAAACTTTATGACTCGGGAAGCTAATGAATGGTACAAGGAACCTGCTTCTGTAACTGCTACTACCTCATCCTCCGAGTCTCGCCTAGATTTCCAATGAGATATAACAAAGTTGTAAACTTTAGAGTTGAGCTGAGACTAAAAGGTTTTGTTCTGTATTGGTACAGATGTTATTGTGTTTCAAACTATGGTCACCTAGAAGTGAAGATGCTCATAATATAAAATGAAAGTGAAAAGTAAAGAGGCATATCCACGAATAATAACCATACGGAGAAGCAACCACACATAAATCATGAAACCATTCATTGTATTATTACTATCATTTCCATATGTAAACTCCTATAATCTTACAGAGAAGGAGAAACATATTGTCTAGACAAGCTAAAGATGTCTTTTCCTTCAAATGGTGAAGTCCACTCTTGGGATGTCGCCGTTTGTTGTGTTTCTGCATTCTCCATAGTAACACCGTTGCTGCTGTTGACTCTACCTCCCATGGAACCTTTCAGATTGTACCTGTTCATGTTCGGATCATACATATGGCTGCTGTTTTTTAACTCGGACAAGTTTCTGCTATTTAGGGGTAAACCTTGATCTAGACTCCAGTCTATGCTTGTATAGTCCACTAAACCACCAGAGATCCAATCTACTGGTGAGGATGCACCTGATGTTCCCGCTGAACTAACTGCAGAGAACAATCCCAGCGAAGATGCAGCAGATATGGACGGAGATGTTGGTATGTTGTTTCTGGTCCATAACCCGCCATTCCCTCTAGCCATATTATCATGTGGATCCACATGGTTGTTAGTGAATCGCTTCTGGTTTTGATATTGAAGTTGCTGGTAGATCTGATTTGGATTAAGATTGTTTGGACTCGGGCTTCGCGTGCTAGGGATGTTATGCGTTTGGATGAACCCATTTGACTTCATGATCTCTATGCTTGCTGAAAGATTCCAACTGGTAGGGGGTACGCTCAGGCTCGAGGATGAAACTTGTGACCGTTGCCTCATTGCCACAACTGATTCTCTATTTGCTTGCTGCTGCAAGTTCTTAAATTCATTTCCATTAGCTATATAGCGAGCTTCGACCCTTGCAGCAGGCTGAGGTGACGCTGATGGCGATGATGTTGGGAATGAGTAAGAAGCAGAAGGAACCTGTCCTGAATTTGGCCACCTTTTATCAGCCAAAGCAGCAGACTGCAGAGGTTTTGGCCACTCTAACTTCAGTTCAGGTCGTTTCACAATCATTTTGTCCACAGATTCCATAGGGGAGGGTGATTTTGTATAGTTAAAGTTCTTATCATCTCTTGTTGGCTGTAAAGAAGGTAACAAAACAGGTTGTGTTTCTGTCCTTTCTACATCTGAATTCGGATAACCGATACCTACTATAAGTTTACCATTACTAGGTGTAAGAGGATCACCAGATTCTTCTTGTTTCACTGCCAAAGATGATTCTTCATACTTTGTGCCTTTCATGACTTCTTCTGCTCTGTCCAAATCACCTTCTGCTTGAACAACCGCACGCTCTATTTCCTGCCTTGTACACTTAAACTGTAGCTCCATTTGTGTAATCCTAGCTAGTTCTTCAGTTATATCTATTTTCAAACTCCCATGACTCTGAATACTTTGCTTCTCGATTTCTTCCTCGCCCCTATCAAATAACCAATGAACAGATTCCTCTACTTTTCCTTCATTCATCATCAATGCCGTAGTCGCATGCTCTTGAGATATTCCCATTGCCACAAGTTGCTGTATCTGTGCTTCAAGCTTTCTAGACATGAGATAAGTACTACACTTCTCATACAACTCCTGAGCCCGCCTCTCCTTCTGACGTTGATGTTTTCTCTCATTCTTTTGACGAACTTTTTCTCGCTTATCATTATCTGCACCTGGTATTACTTCTTGTTTAAGAACCAGATTAGTAGTTTTCTCCTTGTGATCTTCTGATTCACCCGAACAGCTACCGTTATTCGAAACAGAATCAGACTCAATCCCATTTACATCTGTTTCATCTATACTTCGGAAACGACCATATTGTAACGGTGAAACAGAAGCTATTGATGAGACTGAATCAAGAACTTGAAATGTTCCTAGTAGAGGATTATAAGCATTAGCTGCCATGTTGCTATTCCCACTAATGGCCAGTGTAGGCTTTGGTGATGCCTTTTGTACTTCTTTTCCAGTTTTTTTATCCTTTGATTTTGACTTTGTTGCTGGAGACATCTCTGCAAAGAACATCAATTACACCTAAAACAATATCAAGAAATGAAAAAGAAATAGTTCATAATAACATACAAAAAAACTTCTTTAGAACTACAACACATCACAACCTTTATAATTTTCCTAACAAGAACACAACTTATATAACCAGAAAATTTTCACATAAATTAGCTACCAAAATTATATTTTACATACTAACAAAAGGTGAATTCATTCAATGTTTTACAAAATTGATACATTTTTGAGAAATTAAAATGAGAGATAACAAAAATTCAAGCTTTTACAAGAAAATTACATCTATCTATTTACAAGAAAAATAAACAAAATTCAAGTTAGCATTTTTTTAAGAAATCAGTGACAGTTGTTGAAATTATAATCAATAAATAAACATTAGAAAGACCTCAATAACGTAAAATGATCAAAGGGAATTATATAAATAAAACGAAAATAGGAAAATTAATCGACATAGCTGAAGTTTCTGATTCTTCTAGACATAGAAGTTGATTAAATGAAGATAAATTTGATAGCAATTTATGAAATTCTCATTATCTTAACGAAGATAAAAAAAAATCACGAATTTGAGATTAAAATTAAAAACAAAAAGAGAAAATAACGATTTTGACGGAAAGTAAGAGTCGAGAGATGAATAGAATAAAGTTAATCGAAGAGACAAAGGGAAGAAGCAGACCTTTTGTGTTGGAGAAGATCGATATTGTATGTAAAATTGTCGTCGATTGAGAAAGTGAATCTGAGGGAAAGAGATGATTTTTAGGGTTTTTGTTGGAAAAAATTGGGGGAAAAATGAAAGTTGTGTTTTGTCAATTTATGTATAAATTATGTTTAAGACAATGGATATGTAACCAATGTCACTTTTACTGACTTCTTGTATTTTTTCTATTTTGTGTGTCTTTTTTTCAACTTTATCTTTTATTTACTAACTAATGATTTGTAACGGTTTAATTACGGTTTGTGTGGATTGATTTTACATTAATATTACTTTACGGTTTAATTTAATTTGTATGTACAGTTAAGCAAATGGAATATTCAGTCAACTTGTTGGACTTGGAATTTTGGAAATCTGATATATTGATTATAGTATTTCATCTAATAATTGTTAGGATTTCATATCAGATAAAGAAGGGACCAACATATATAAAGGATATGCACTAATCCACTCATTGTTAATTGATTTTGAATTAGAAGCCTATAAAACTTAACAATAATGTCATTTGATCTATTTTTTAATTTTTTTTGTTGGATAGGCTGGGATTATTATTAATCAAACATGTTTTTTTCAAACCGAAATTTGTGGGCTCTGTTAATCGGTCTGTTGATAAAAGTTTTTGAAATGAGTTTGGTTAAAGAAAAAAACCAACACAACTTTTATTGAGAAATTGGGGTGCATAGTAAAAGAATTTATTATCGTGGAAATCCCGAGTTTGGTGTAATTGGTTTGACAAATGCAATATATTTATCAAATCCATAAAGTTGGATCCCAAAACAGATATATTTTCACCACTATAAGAACATAAAAATCTATATCCAATATACAAGGGAAGATTCAAATGATCATAATACGTTTATAGGAGATGATACGTATATTGGAAGAAATATGATGATAAACTTTTTAACGAACAATCAAAAGATATACATCAAAGAATGTAATATCATAAATAAAGACTATATATAACTTTTCGAGGAGGAATATGTTTAGTATACTTTTTTTCCTTTATCATGATTTTTATTCCAACCGTTTTTTTCATAATAATTTTTTAACGATACAATATGTAATCTGTGAATAGTAAGAAATAATCAAGGAAAATGTCATGAATTTTATCATTTGTGATTATTCATTTACTAGAAAATATAGAGTTAAATCATTTTTATTTCGTAATAGCTTTGCCTCCAAGTTATTATTCGTAGATATTAAGTAGTAGCTTCTTGACACTATATATAAATACGTAGCATTACTTGTTGTAATAAGACATTACATTTTGAGAGCAATAAAAGAAGAGCTCCAAAGTCATATTCTCCATCTCTCATCCATGATCTCTTCTTTCTTTATTTTAAGTTATTGTTTATTTCATTTTATATAAAAAGAGATCATATATATGAGTCATATATCTTTCTATCAAATTATTATTTACAATACATGATATATTATCTAATAATACTAAAATGGATTTGTCCTTCATAGGAATTTTTTAATTTAAAATCAGATCATGGACTAGTCTGGTCAAGGAGATTCAGAGCCCAATATACGGTTGGTAGATTAAGGTGCATGCAGTCTCCGACTCGCTAAGTAAATCTTTTTAATGTTTTAATCCACTTGTTGGTTTCATAACCCAAAACTGTGTCATTTAATCAGTAAAATTAGATATAATTTTATCTATTAAAGTACCATATCACCACATATTTAAACATGTTTACAGTTCAAAAAGAAATTGATAAGAAGCAACTTAAAAACA
This sequence comes from Nasturtium officinale, assembly GCA_963854855.1. NCBI lineage: Eukaryota > Viridiplantae > Streptophyta > Magnoliopsida > Brassicales > Brassicaceae > Nasturtium > Nasturtium officinale. Next base: position 3,958,784 of record OY978511.1, on the reverse strand, counting down.
CAACACAAGCTCTTATTAATCCATTCATTGGTTGGGTATAAAAAACACTATTATACAAAGAAATAAATAGACAGTTATTGTATATGTGTATATATATGTGTGTGTGTGGGAGTTGAGAGAGTTGGTAAATTAATCAATCACCTTCTTTGAAAATTGAAGGCTTTAATAGCAAAAACAAAGACAAAAGAGCAGAAAACACAAAAGGCAACAACCATTATAGCAGACACACCCAAGAACTCATGTTTGTATCCCATCACATCCTCAAGCAATTGTTTCACCATAACTTGATGAACACCATCTGATAACTTCACTGATCTCTCATCATCACCATACTGAGATACCAATAGACCATACAATGTTCATGCTACTGGGTTTGCCCAGTAGTACCATCTCCACCATAGTGGTATCCTCTGTGGTTGAATCAAAATCCAAAACATCATATATAAAAATAGAAACAAATAGTAAATAAGAATTTTTTTTAGAGTTTTTTCAACATTTCACTCACAATTGTTATTCCCAGTTTTTCTATTTCTATCTGTATCAGGTGTTGCGGTTTCTATAATGGTAGAAATAACATAAAGAAGCACTCTCTTCATTTATAAAAAAAAACTTTGATTTTCTAGATTTTTTTCTTGTTCCATAAAACTTGAATTTCTATTTTTTATGTATCTATAAAATTTTGAGAGATCAATAAAGCTATCAGTGATAGCTAAGTCTTGAAGTTTACAATTTTACTTCAAGAACTATTGATTGAGGATATTTGTGCTTTTTGGAATTTTTATAAACCAATAGTCATGGAAATGTGTATAGAATGAAAAATAGTGTACATTCCTAACTAAACATTCCTTGTTTCATGTGTGAAAACTCTAAAAAAATCAAAGTTATAAGAAACATAGGGAGTTCTTACCTTGTAAGGGATCATGAAGCCACTAAAGAGGTTCCACAGCATATAGAAAGGAGCTGCTATGATTGAGGCAACGTTTTGGTTTGGTGTGATTGCGGTTGTCATCATCCCATAGAAGGTGAAGTACATAATCGAAAAGTACATGAAGAATAAGTACCACAAGAACTTCACTACCGACCATTCGAACTTAGCCATTGCATAGAATATGCTACTGTATATTGTAGATTGTGCTAGCACATATGGAAACTCTATAAACACCTGCAAACTCATGGGCAAAATTTTACCATATTTAGAACTTCTTAAACTCAAATGGAATTGGTAAAGAAAGGAAAACTAAAACATAATGTTTGACCTGTGCAAATGCAAAGGGAAGTGCTGAGTACATTCCTGCTGCTCTTTCGCGGTATGAAACAAATCTTTCTATGGAAACAACTGGCTGCGCGGCTGTTGCATTGGTTATTCCAATGAAGAGAACCGCTGCGTACATTGATCCCATTGCATTGAATAATTGTTGTTGAGTGTCCCTAGACATGATAACAAATGTATGAAATGGTTAAATGGGAATCGTTTTGGCGGTAGCTTTAACTGGAGGCTGCATATTTTTATACCTTTTGGCACCGAATTTCCAACAGATTGTTCCAAGCATCAAAGAGATAACCACAGTGTAGAAGAATCGAACTGCGGTGTATTTAGGGTTTCGCCAATATGATAGGTTTTGTTTCCATAGGCAAGCAACAAACTGGCTATAGAGTGACTGAGAGTATCTAGTCGGAAACTCGAGTTCTTTCGAAACATTACTTGGTTTGCTAAGGCCTTCTATCAGTTCCTTATTGCGTCTGCAGAAAGAATTGGAGACAGGTAATAAGGTGAAACTAAACTTGTAAAGAGATCATTTGAATACCAAATGCATAATTCTGTCTAAATGAGAAAAGTCACATACTTGAATTCCTATAAATTTCAGCAAAATCAATTCCAAGTCGATGTTCCTCGGTGGAAGATGTAACATCAAGCATCCATGCTGCTGGATTATGGTCAGTTTTGATCTTTTGCACTCCTTCAATTGACTAAAGAAGAAAAGAGTAGAAGTAAAGGAACTTTGTTTTACATGTATTTCTAGTTCACAAATTCATGGAACAAGAACAAAGGGCTACCTCAAAATATTTGATAAGCTCACAAGACTTCTGGCCTAATGGACCGGCGTATATGAGCTCTCCACCACGTTTCATGAACAAAAGCTGCAAATATAATGAATTTAGAGATGATGACTAAACAATTCTTGCATTCATTATCCAAAATCATTTGTTTCAAGAAACCAACCTCGTCGAATGATTCAAAAATGTCAATGCTGGGCTGATGAATCGTGCAGACAATGGTTCGACCAGTGTTAACAATATTTCTCACAGTTCTCCATCACACTGGCAGCAGCTCTTGCATCTAATCCTGAAGTTGGTTTGCAACTAGCTCCACAGCGATTGTTAAACGTTTCCTCTGTTCAGTTGATAACCCATCAACACCAGGTAGACCCACCAACGTGCCGCTTAAGGAGGTCATCTCCACTAGCTCCATCACCTCATGGACAAACGCCTCCAAGAATTTTAAGTTTAGAAATATGTCAGCATAATCCAAGACAAAAAAAAATCAAGTAAATCAAATACAAGATGCAAATATGTTTACCCTTTGTGTCTCTGATTCGAAAAGTAGAGATTCAACAACAATTAAGCATGGAGAATGAACATCATTCTGCTCGCAATAACCTGAGATTCTTGCAAATGTTTCTTGTCTTTTCGGAAAACCGGATATATACACATCACCTTCTATAGTTCTCCCGGTTTTTCTTCCAGCTAAAACATCCATAAGCGTTGTTTTACCAGCACCACTTACTCCTACCAAAGCTGTTAACACACCTGGTCTAAAAGCTCCAGTAATATTCACAAGTAGCTGCAACCTATCTTCTAGTATCCCTTTTTCTTTAAGTCCCTGAAACTTGCATTACATGAGCTAAACATATGTAACCGGAATAGCGAAACTGTGTATAAACTTGTTACATACCAAAGGAACATCCACATAGTAATTGATATTGCTGAAAGATAGAGATAGTGGCTGAAATGGAAGAACCATGCCTCTATTCTTGAAATATTTTCCTAGACCAAAATAAATATAAGCATTCGCTTCTTTGAGTTCAGTAAACAGATGAGAAATGAAAAAAACATTTTGTTGAGCCTGAATGCTGCAAATACTCTCTTAGTTCGACAACAAACTCATCGCCTTTTCTTTTCTTTTCTCTTTCGTCTAACTCTTTTTTGGATACAACAGCTTGTAACTTACACCAAGCTATAAATAGTTTACAATGATATGAAGAATATTAGTACAATGTATTTACAATGCATAGCTTGTAGATAGTTATAAAAGGATGAGAAGCTTGCGGTTGAGGTAAGCTAGGAACAGTGTAAAGAGCAAATTGAAAAGAACTGTGTATCCAAGCAAGGCACCAACACCAATCCAATACCAGTAGCTCCCAGAGAACAAACTTCTTTCTTTCAGCAATGCCAAACCAAGAGAGTCGTCTGTGTGATTCCCAGCACTCTTTGCAGACACGAAAAAAACAACCATTAACTACAATAGTATATGCAAATTAAAGCTAGACATAGAAAAAGAAACACCGAAATTGTAGCCTAAAGAAGCAAATTGTATTTGATATTTTGGTAACATTTTCACCTTTTGCCAAGAATGGCCAAGGAACTCATTCACAGAGGCCGCGTTTTGAGCATACATCAAAGGAGAGACCCAGTAACCCCAAATCCACCAGTTTGGTATGCTATCTGAGGATATCAAACAAGAAAATGAATTTCATGTGGTAAAGAAGAAAGTTTAAGGACTTCAAGAAAGAGTATAATATAAAGGACCTCTTGAAATTATAAATCCTCCAAGAGTCATGACCACTAGCATTGCAAAGGACCCAAATGTATTGGCAACTATCATATGTCGGCCTAAAGAACCCATCACGTGGAAAAGACCTAAGGACATCGGATGCAGAGAGAAATACAGAAGGAACTGCTGAAGAAACCTGAAAGACTAGAGAAGCTCGCTGTTAAATAACCTTCTGATTTCAATCTAATCCTTGTCAAATTTGTTTTTTTCGAAAATGTACCTGGCGAAGAGAGGATCATATCCGATTTTATAATATGTAACAGCCACCCATGTGGCAGACTCTATAACTGAAGTGGGGATACTCAGTAGCCAGGAAGGTAATGTATAAGCCCAGCTTGGATAAAATTGCAAGTCTCTATGCTTATAAAGGACAGGAAGCTTGGCTACTAGCATTGGAACCTCGGTAAATCCGTTAAAGAGAATGATGACCATGGAAAAGTAAAGAGAACCGAGGTATATGTTGCCATCATCAATAGTGTTGTGATGCATTGTTGTCCGGCAAAAGACCGTCATTGTGATCAAGGCAACTAAAAGAAGCTGAACACATTAATAAAAGCATTCTGCTTCATCAATTGTTTCTGCCAAGAAAAGTTTATCTTGAGAAGTTCACTCTTCTTAACACCATAATGAGATGTCGATAAAGCGGCTGAGTGATTGAATCGTTTATCAAAAGGAACCTCAAGCTTCTTTGCCAACTTCTTACCAGCTGAATACGAACGAAAAGCTTCAGCAAATTTTCCAGTAGGTACATAGCGATAAGGCCGAAAAGGAGCTGACCAGTACTGCTGCTGATCTTTCTTTGAAGTAACCTATCAACAAAAAAAAACTCATTTAAAATCTTTAATCTCTACTTTCATAATCTTTAGTAACTCTTTACCTCTTGCAAGAAATCTCCCACATTTTTTCTCTCTGGACAACTAAATCCCAACGATGAAAAGAAATCAAGAACCTCGTCACGAGGTCCTTGGTATATAATCTGCCCCTCAGACATAAGGATAACATCATCAAACAACTCGTAAGTCTCAGGAGACGGTTGAAGCAAAGAAATGACAGTGGTTCCTTCAAGGGCATGAGTTGAATATGTCTCATATACATGATAATCTGATGAGTCGTTGAACTATCTAAACCATTTGATATTTCATCCATGAAAAGGACTCTTGCTGGTCCTACTAATAATTCCCCTGTGAATTCGGTATACCGATGATCAGACAAAACCTTCTGATATGTAAGAAAAACAAGAATAAGTAGACAAACCTGTTGTGAGCCGTTTCTTTTGCCCTCCTGAAATTCCTTTAATTATCTCATCTCCTACTAATGTGTCAGCACATGTGTCCAACCCTAAAATCTATGTATGAGAATTTTAGAAAGAGTTTGAAGTAATAGGACATGAAACCTAGTAGACTTTGCTTATAGTTTCTTCTAATTCATACTAAACCAAAACTTAAAATGAAAATAAAATGTGTGTATATGAGTTTTGAGATGATAAGGTATGTTAACAAAGTATTTTTTTTCCATATCCTCAAACCAGAGAAACCTGTAAACTCCATTTATATATATATATATATATATTCTCTCTTCTTCTTTCTTCACAATTCTTCGCATTTATACCAAAAGATACATGTAATTCTTTTATGAGGTATATGTAACTTTGACTGATCTCTCTATATATGTATATAAATACACATTAATGGAGTTACTGCTTGCTCTGATTTGAAGACATGGACAAATATACTGTTTAAACTTGGACCAAAAGTTAAAATGCTTTGGAGAATACCTTCATGACATACTCCACAACAAGGCTTGTCTCCTGTCCTCCAAGAGCTAAAGACTGAAGAATTCGAAATTTTCATTTCGAATCAAGCTCATGACTAAATATTCTAGATAAGTTGATAACAAATGGACTAAGCCATTGACTAAAACATTACTAAGTACCTTCATAAATATATCAAGATCTTCATCAGGTAATATTCCTGCAAGCTTTTCTCTTCTTGCTAACTCCACAACCATATCTGTATGTTTCAGTTTGTTTAATGTCACTAAACAATCAAACCTAACACATATATAATGCAGTAACACTACTACTTCTTAGAACTTACCATATTTGAATCCAACACCTTGACAACGACCAGCAAACTCTAGAGTTTATCTCACTGTCATCTCTGCCACATGCCAATCTTGTTGGCTAACATATGCAGATGTTCTTGGCGCGATTATCTCTTTGAGATCGTAGCCATTGTATGTTATTTTCCCAGATATCTTCAAGTATAAGCCAAAACATATATAAATAACCACCAAAGTAGTCTCATTCAAATGGTTCTAGACATGATTCTAATTGAGTTTACCTGAAGATTAGTTCCAAGTCGTCCAGCTAAAGCTAAGAGTAATGTTGTCTTCCCAGAACTTGGAGGACCCAGTAGAAGTGTCAATCTGAACACACAACACATAAAGAATAAAACCAAAAAAGAAACAATGAATTTGCACACTAGTTAAAGAATTTTCACACTTATTAAGTAAGTAATAAATTTGTCTTTTATCCCTCATTAATGTACTAGATAAATATTAATTGGTCACTACATTAAAATTATAGGAGTAATCATAAAAAAATTGCTAGAAAATTTCATTGTAAACCCAAAACAAAAATTACATTGAATCAAATTTAAACTCTAAAACTACAAATAAAATGAATCAGAAAGAATATATATTACCTTGAAGGTCTAATGATTCCACTAATACCATCTAAAATTGTTAATTTATTCCTTTTTCCACCAATCAAACGAATGTTCCTCAACAAACCCTGTAACCAAAAAAACTCAACTTAATATCACAAAAAATAATCACTCAAAAACTATATAAATCTTGAAATTATTTGATTTAATTACTTCAGCCATATCAATAATAAAATTCGGAATCGTTGGTAACGCTCTACTTCCAATATGAACAAATGATTCAACAATCAAATTCTGAAATCGAACTTCAATCTTCGGAAATTTCAAATCAACTCTGCACAAAAATACTTAGCGGGAAAAAAAACAATTGTTTTAGGTGAGGATGTAAAAGTGACACTATTTCAGTATTTTGTCTACCTCTCACAAGTCAGTACTAATAAATATAATACATACAACAGTTACATCTATATCGATCCGCATTATTAGTGATGGTGAATACTCTGTTATAAGTATCTTGGATACTGAGATGATTCTGTTTTTTTTTTTAACTTTTGAAGAAATAAGAAACATCTTCACGGAGGTAAAGCCAATGATAAGTTAAAATAAAATATCTTCATTCTGATTGATAGTCCCTTTTTAATAAAACATCTTCACTCTTATATATATATTGAATGGTTTATATTATGAGGTTTTCCCTTTGAGGATGTATGTTGTGTGGGTTTAGAAGAAGAGATCCTTTGATAAATTGTATGTTCACTTTTCATCTTTTCACAGCAGGGTACATATTTTATATATATTTCTGTTGTGTTGGATCCATAATCATCTGAACCGTTGGAAAAAGAAAGAAAAGTTATTGACGTGGATGAGGATTCTTACAATCCGAAAACCTTGTCCACAAGTAAAACTGAAGATAGAAAACTGAAGTCTGCGCAAAACTCAGTTTATGGTAATGTTGTTTCCATAGGGGAGCTTCACACTTCATGAAGATTGCTTAAACCAAAGGTTTGGAAGACATTTTTCACTTTGATTTCCTAATTATTTTGTCGTTCCTCTGTGTATAATTTAGTTATACGCAAATTACATTCAATTTCAGGTGCTATTTCTTGAAGCTTCCAAAGATTTTCTATTCAGAGAAAGACTGTATATAAAAGGTATTTGAAAATCTATATATATATATATATATATATATGCAAAACCTTATATATAAATTAAACTTTTGAAGTGATTAGCTCTATACCTTATGTGGTGCTACTGCCATTGTTGCTAGACAGGAAAATTTCAAAGAAACAAATGAGGAAATGGGTCACAAGAAGACCATTACATATCTCTGTTAATTAGCTGATGATTCTGACTTTTTTACTGGCTTAGTTGTATTTCTTTTTTACTCGTTCTTTTATCTCTTCTTTTTAAAGAGTGCACAACACATACATATAAATGTTCTGATAAGAGTGTTTTTCTTTTGTTGATTTTTTTTTCAGTTCTGGAACATGAGAACATTGATTGTTATTAAGAGTTGCACTACAGAGGTGCCTATAAATGTTGTTGCCATGTCTCCATTTCTCAACCATCTATGTACTCTTGCTTCTTCAAAATTTAATGTCATCTAGATGAACAAAACTTGATGTCATTTTCTAAAATGTGTGTGGCCTCTATTAAGTTGTGCTTGGAGGTGGTCAAGATGCATCAGCTGTGACTACCACTGATCATCGAACTGGAAAGTTTGAAGCCAAGTTTTACGACAAGTTTAGTGTTGAGAAGAAACGGGGTTTACTCGAAAAATGATTAAAAATACTATATCTAATGAGAAGAACTCGCTAACGTAAGAGTAGCAGCAGCAGTTTCACAGATAGAGGAAGCTAAAGAAACAGAAATGAGAAGCTTGGATATGCTGGAAGAAGTAAACAGAGAAATGAATGCAAGAAAAAAGCACTGAACGAAATAACTGAAAAGGCTGAAAAAGCCAAAGAGGGGAAGTTAGGGGTGAAACATTGAGAGCAGAGCATGAACAGAAGAGAAAAGCTGGTGTTGGTGTCAACATTGAGAAACCCTAAAAAGATAGCCGATGATGGAGTTAGGTTTAGCAGAAACCTGTAAAACTACATGATTAATCTTAGATTATCTCTATCTTTAATTTTCAGATGGGATTTTTATGTATTAAATAGAATAAAAACTAAAGACACCCTTGTTTTAAGGGGTCTAAAGTATCTTGCAGAAAACACTGATTTCTCATTTAAGACGCTGATTTCTTAAAATTTGTTTTTTTTTAAAATAAAACTATATGTTAAGACACATACCTAAAGATCAGGGATAAAGATGCTCTTATATCTATTACTAAATAATATATATTATTTATTTATTTATTTAAAATCAAAATTTCATTCAATAAAATGATACTCAAAAGTCACAAAACCTTAAAAATTAAAGATTGTAAGGCTTAAAAGAGTTAACAAGATAGAGAAGTTTTCATGATCTTTGGAAAAAATCGATGAAGAAAAAATGGTAGTTCCAATGGAAGACAATGGCCGTTCCTTCAAAATAAAAATTTTGGATCTTCTAAATGTTATAGCTATCAACAAAATAACCAAATACTATTATTATTTTTTAAAACAAATTTCCGAAATCTGTGTTTTATAAAAAGTTTTAATTTACAATATCCAAGGTCATTGACATTTTTTCGCCCAAGTTCATTGACATTTATAACAAATAAAAATACAAAAGTTAGAATACAAAAGAGACACAAGATATAAAGTAAAAAAAATCAAATCAATATAAAACGAAAAAAATTAAATACAATCTCCCTGCGTAGTACATATCTTATGATAATCAAGTATCTCAATGAACTTAAAAGTTCAGAGTTACTAAACCATCGACTATGGTTACAAAAACATGCACCAGTAAAACTGTTGAGATACTTAAACCAAAAAAATGATTGTGCAATAGTACAAGAATGGCAATCACACGTTTGGAAGACAAAGTAGTTGAAACATAGATTTTAATTGGAATAAATCCTAACAAAAGAAAAACTTTATATCAAGGATAAACATGACAACAACTTATACAAATTGCTCATACAAGATAAAAATAATGCAATTTAAAGTTATAATTTGATATGCTATGACAAAAAATAAAATTCAAGGATAAAGCTTGGAACATGTATGCATATATATCTACTGAAATCTTTTTTCAGTCACGAGCAGCTCTATGTAACACTATCTTTAGTCGCATCAGAAAAAGATTGAACATTTAGAGTGAAGAATTACAAGATCAATCAAATCTATCTTTAAAAAATGTTATATACAAAGAGATTTTTAACAATCTCCAAATAAAAAACCAGATTATTCTATTAATTGCATTACATAATAATTAAGAAACACAACTATTTAAAATTAATATAACCATGTAAACTCATATTGCAGATACATAAAAAAACAATAGAAGAAATGTCATAATCAATGTATTAAACCATGAAATAATTTTTAAACATTAATCTTCACTGTTTTTTATCTACTTACAATTTGGTAAACAGATAATATTAATTTATTTCTTCCAAATATAAACAAAATAAATATTTGGAAAATATTAATATGAACAAGTAGTCAATAAAATTTTCATAAACTTTTACATGAAAATTAATTACCAAATAAATTATTATCAAACAGAAAATTATTAACTCTTCTACTTCGTAATCAAAAATAAAAAGAATTATATTATTGCAGTTAATCAAAAAATGATTTGTAAAAGCAATAAAAGAACAGATAAATTACAATCAAAGAGGAAACCCCAAATATAAATAACATTTATAGCTTTCAAAATCTGAAAAATAAAAAATAAATCTCATAGCGCCGGTCTAATCCTAGAAGAATATTAAATAATCCTCTATATAATCTTCCCTACAATAATGCAGTTACAAGTCTCCATTTTTGTTACACATCATTTTTTTGCTGGTTTTGGGAATGTTATATCAATAAATAAAAAAAACTTTGTGATCCAATAATATTTTATTTATACACATATAAGATAAATATGTGTTCTTTCTATTCTGATCATTTTAATAGACTTTAAAAACTGATAAGAGTATTAATTATAAATTTGAATTCATGTATATAACTTGAAAAGTGATTTCAATTTTTATTTATCAAAATTCTAACATTATTAATTTATAGAGGTTTTATTGTATTATGTATTTACAAGTGGATCAGATTTATCAAAAACCTGAAACAAGTTAATCATTATTCTAATATTTATTTCTTATTTGTTAAAAATAATTTTGTTTATTTTTACATTGAATAATAAAATAATATTTGAGAAGATAGTGGCATAAAATAAGTTTTTAGTTATGAATTTCATAGTTAATGTTATGAAAGAAAACAAAAAAAAAATTATTTTGACATGTGTTATGGGACAGGTATAAATGGACCATCGTATTAGAGGCTAGTAGCAAATTGTATTATTAATTAATTAATTAATTGTCCCTTCTGGGACATCCGATAAAAAACTGTTTTAATTAATTAAGCAATGTTTTTTGTCCAACATTACAAACACATATTAAGTGTGATTTGGAACTAAAAATGTCAAAATGATCTGGAATCTTATTAATCAATTTGGTCTAGTTCTATAATTTAAGTGTTAAGATTGAATTTTTCATTTCAAGTATTAAATTGGTTTGGGAAGTCATTGCACTTTGGGACCACTGTGAAAAATTTGTAAATCGTTGCATTATATTATTGGTGGACAGTGGACTTAGCAAAATGGATCCAACAGCGAAGGAGATTTTATAACATTTGTTCCTGTTATGAATCAAAACTCAATTTTTGAAGAATCTCTTGCGGAATAATTCGATCCAAATAGAAACAAATGAAACAACAAATGTAAACAAGAAAATCAAGGTACAGATTTGTTAATCCGGTTCAGCTTAATCGATATGATTAGCCTATGTCCGGAGCCGAAACCAATCCAGCGAATCCACTAATCAAGAAAGAATCAGCTCAAAACCAGAGCTTGAATGTTCAACAATGGTGATACTCTCAGTCTCTCTCTCACATACAAGAAGCTGAAATATTAAAAAGTGATGATGATAATAATTTGAGAACAATTTATATTCTCTAAAAAATAGCAAAGCATCCACTGCAGTTAGAGACTTTCACTTTATATCTTCATCTTGATGGCTGACTTAATAATCTCTAAACCAGAGATAACCATCTTCAATAATCATTAATCCAATCAAAACCAACTGAATTACTGAAATTGAATCAGAACCATAAACCACAACACTCCACCTTGATTCAATTTCCTTTTTTTCTATGAACATGGAAACGCACAAACTTGGATCTTACCTTCGGAATTAATGATATCCTCATCTTACCTGAGCAACTTTAGAGTATCTAAAGCTGCCTCAAACTTCTGAAATGGAATGCCTTTAGTAAGCATATCTGCAGGATTTCAAGATATGTGGATTTTCAGAACTTCAATATTTCCTTCTTCAATCCTCTCTCTGATAAAGTTGAACTTGATTGCCATATGTTTAGTCCTCTCATGAAAGGTATTGTTCTTTGACAAACATATTGCAGATTGTGAATCACTCCATACTGTAACTTTATCTTGCTTAAAACCCATCTCTTCTAATAATCCCTGAATCCACAATGCTTCTTTCACTGCTTCAGCCAAAGCAATATACTCTGCCTCAATAGTAGATAATGCAACTACACCTTGAAGGTTGGATTTCCAACTCACTGTATTTTCTCCAACTGTGAATACATACCCTGTTACTGATCTTCTCTTATCAAGATCTCCTGCATAATAAGAGTCACTATAACCCTGAATCCTAAGATCTTTTCCTTTAGTATAAACCAGTTTCAGATCTGCAGCTCCTCTAATATATCTCAACAGCCACTTAACGGCTTCCCAGTGAATTTCTCCTGGTTTGCTCATAAACCTGCTTAGTATTCAAATGGCATGTGCAACATCAGGTCTAGTTCCCATCATAGCATACATTATGCTGCCAATAGCACTCGGATACGGCACTTGATCTGTATCGAGATACTCTTCATCATCCTTTACCGATGCTAATTTAAAATGAGCTCCCATTGGTGTACTAACTGCCTTGGCTTCACTCATATTAAACCTTTGTAGAACTTTCTCAAGGTATCCAGACTGAGATAAACACAATACTCCTTGCTTCCTATCCAGACTGCCGCTCCCATATCTTTCATCTCGAAACCTTTACTTAGAGCTTTCTTAATTTTGATAATCTCTTCCATGCTCTTTGCTGCAAGCAATATATCATCAACATATATCAGCAAATAAATGTATTCACCTTTGCTAATCATCTTAATATAGACACAATAATCATGGCAGCTCCTTGTAAGGTTTTGCTCTGTGATGAAAGTATTGAACTTCTTATTCCATTGGCGTGGGATTGCTTCAGTCCATAAAGCGATATTTTGAGAAGACACACTTGATCTTTCTTTTCATCTGCTACATAACCTTCTGGTTACTCCATATAAAGAGGTTTATCAAGCTCTCCATGCAAGAACGCCGTCTTAACATCCATTTGCTCTAATTCTAAATCACTATTAACAACAATAGACATTAGAATCCTAATGGAAATATGTTTTACCACTGGTGCAAATACCTCATTATAATCAATACCCTTTCTTTGAGTAAAACCTCTAGCAACCAATCTTACTTTATATCTTTTAGGTTCTACACCTGGAATTCCTGGTTTCTTCTTATAAAGCGACCTGCTACTAATAACCTTCTGATTCTTTGGACGATCGAAAATATCCCAAGTATAATTTTTCATCAATGATTCCATCTCATCATTCATACCTAAGTTCCACTTCTCCCAGTTCAGATCGTCCTTGGCTTCATGAAAACATTTTGGATCTTCACAGTCTATGTCTTCAGCTGCAACAAGTGCAAATGTAAACTGTGAGTAATCAGAGAACTTAGCAGGTGCTCTAGTTTGTCTTCTAGCTCTGTCCCGACCTAGCTGGTAATTCCTTAAGTCACCACCATTTTCAGGTGATTCTTCTTCTTCATGATCATAGTATTCAGGCCCTGAATCACTAGATTCAACATAAACAGCTCCACCTAGATTGGAACTCTCTTCAGCATTTTCAAAAGATTTATCAATCTCAGTCACAATTTTCTTTGTCTGAATATATTCATCTTCTTTGTCCATTGTCTTCCCCTGTAGATCTTTGTACACAACATTCTCATGAAAGATTACATTTCTACTGATCACCACTTTCATTTCATCAAGAAGCCATACCTAGTATCCTTTTGTACCTTGCGGATAACCCAAGAATACTCCCTTTAAGACTCTTGGTTTCAGTTTCCCTTGATCTTGATGAACATATACAACTGAACCGAATCTTCTTAGATGTTTGTAGCCAGGCTTCCTGTTTAACCATAATTCTTCTGGGACATTATGATCAACCGCTGAAGCTGGGGATCTGTTTACTAGATATGCTGCTGTAGCAGCTGCTTCAGCCCAAAACACCTCTTCTAAACCGGATTCATTGAGTAAGCATATTACCTTCTCCATAAGTGTTATGTTCATCCTCTCTGCTACACCATTCTGTTAGGGTGTATATGTACAAGTTTGATGCCTTTCAATTTCTTGAGCTTTGCAGTAATCATCAAATCTCTTGTTGCAGAACTCGAGTCTGTTGTCTATTCTTAAAACCTTAACCTTCTTGTTGACTTGATTCTCAACCAAATTCTTCCATTCACAGAATTTTTGAAAGGTCTCATCCTTAGTCTTAAGAAACATTAACCAAACCTTTCGAGTTTTATCATCAATGATTGACAAGAAATATTGATTTCTTGAATGTGATGGAGTCACTTTTGGAGAACCCCATAAATCCGCATGAATATAGCCCAGTATATCTTCAATATAATGTTTGCCAACATTAAAACTTAAGCTCTTTGTTTTACCATGACTCAATGCTCACAAAAGCTCAGATCAGTAACATCTTTCTTCTCAATGAGACCTTTACCAGACAATATCTTCATGTTGTTCAAACTTAAGTGTCCAAGTCTACTATGCCATACACAGTTTTATCACTAACCTTTTCATCAACACTACTTTCCTCTTTAACAGTTTCACCATCAAGTACATATAAACCATGTTTCAGATTTCCAGATAATGTTGTAGTAGTATTCTTAAAATATCTCACCTTACCATTTCCACCTTCATGATTAAAACCAAGTTTGTCTAAAGTACCTGTAGAAATGAGGTTCCTTCTCATATTAGGAATATACTTCACATTATTCAATCCTTGATAGATCCACCATAAGTGTTGATTTTTATTGATCCTTGTCCATTTTGACTCCACTGAATGATCATCTCCTAGTAGTATGGTAGTCTTCTCATTTTTATCAAATGTACTAAACCAATCTCTCCTTGAAGTCATATGCGATGTGCATCCAGAATCTAAGATCCATAGATTCTTAACTAGTTGATCACCAACACTCAATGCCTCTGAGAATTTCAAATGCTCTGTGATAACTCCAGTCTCACAGAGCTTTCTCTTCCTGGCATAGCAATCTTGTTTAACATGTCCTTATTACAAAACCAACATGCGATCTTAGATCTTTAATTTGACCTGCTTCTACTCTTCCCTTTAGAACCTTTATGTTGGATTCTAACAGGTGGTCTTCCTCTTTCTGTAGTATATAACACTATAGATGAACCTTTTTCAGATTCCCTTAACTCAGCCAATTCTCTTTCTGATGACTTTGCAGCAGAAACTACATCTTGAACTGTCAAGATCTTGTTTCCATACTTCAGTGTATGCTTTAACTGACTGTAACTAGAAGGCAAAGAATTCAAGATTAAGATTGCCTGAACTTCTTCTTCAACCTGAATCTTTCTCAGGACTGTATCACTAATGTGATTTATGATGATGTTCATGGCTTGTTCTGATTTTTCAATCTTCACCGGATCTGAGACTTCTTTGATTTGAAAAGATTTGGACCCTGTAGAATCATCAGAACCAGATTTCTTCTCCTCACTTTTACTAAGCGGAACCATCTTTGTCATAGATGAATCAAATAAGTGTTCTTTAATCCGAGAACTCCAAGATGAGCCATCATCCTTATCTTCCACAATGAGAAGTCACTGTCACCATCAAACACCTTGATTTCAACTCGCGTTGTTGTCGCCATTGATCAATTTGCTTTTACCCAAAGCTCTGATACCAATAGTTATGAATCAAAACTCAATTCTTGAAGAATCTCTTGCGGAATATTTCGATCCAAACAAAAACAAATGAAACAACAAATGGAAACAAGAAAATCAAGGCACAGATTTGTTAACCCGGTTTAGCTTAATCGATGTGATTAGCCTATGTCCGGAGCCAAAATCAATCCGGCGAATCCACTAATCAAGAAAGAATCAGCTCAAAACCAGAGCTTGAATGTTCAACAATGGTGATACTCTCAGTCTTTCTTTCACGTACAAGAAGCTGGAATATTAAAAAGTGATGATGATAATAATTTGAGAACAATTTATATTTTCTAAAAAATAGCAAAGTCTCCACTACAGTTAGAGACTCTTACTTTATATCTTCATCTTAATGGCTGACTTAATAATCTTTAAACCAGAGATAACCATATTCAATAATCATTAATCCAATCAAAACCAAATGAATTACTGAAATTGAATCAGAACCATAAACCACAACAGTTCCACGTGTTGTATTATGATTAGTTGACTCTTTGTAAATTATTTCCTCCATTAAAAAATTAAAATGACTAGTTAACATATTTCACATAAATTAAAAAAATTACTATGTTCTCTTTTTATTGATTATTATTAATATATTTTTATAAATTTCTAATTATTCAATAAATTAAAACTTATAAATAAAACTATCAGTTTGATTAAATATTTTTTTCTTAAAAATGTAAAACGAGACTTAATTTAAAACAAAATTTTAAATGAAATTTAATTATAAAAGGAGCGAGTATAAGTTACTTCTAACATCTTTTAGGGAACTTTAGTTTCATTAAAAGAACATTGTGCATGTTTATGGTTTGACCTTTATACTACCTTTATCCTTAATCTTTTGAAAAGTATTTTAAACATAAAACAATAATAAACTTAAACTTAAAGACACTCATGATTTTATGATTTTAGTGTCTTAAGTATTTTTATGAAAACATTATTCAATTAAAAACACTCATATATTTTATTTAATTAGTTTTATTATTAAAAACACCCACGCTCTTTACGAGGGATTCAGGGAATGATGTGTGTGCATGTCTTTACCACATTTGTCACGATAATGAGAAAAGTGTCACATCGAACGATTTTTTTTTCCAACTTAGACAATGCTTGGATGATGGGAAAATTGGGGCACATGTCCCTTATTTCGCTTGTGGATTTTGTTGTTGAAAAACATTATATATTTTAGGTTATTTTCGTGATTTCGATGTAATCTTTGTGTGATGTCTGTATCAACAAATTAATTGTTTTGTTATTTAGGTGTACTTAGATTTGAGACCATGTGATGGGTCCGTTTAATAATGCAAGGGTTTGACTTGTAGTCTTATAACAGCTCCATGGGGATGAATTAATGGAGTTTTTCATAAATATAAATTTAATGTTATAATTAAAAATAAAAGGTAGACAATAGAAATATAACAAATGTAAACATGTTATCTTTGAATAGTAAGAATCACTTCTCAAATAGTTCTTTTAATTGATGGTTATAACTTCTTCTTTTTTTTTTTTCTTTTTCTCTCATTTTTTTATTATTTTATTTAAATAAATCCAATAGACGTAGTTGGTCTTAGTTTTGGGAATCCAAAAACATAATTTGTTTATATTTAAGTCTAAAATGATTCTTAACATTTGAATCCCTGATCGTATGTATTGGATAAAATATGGTCAATTTATACATCAAATATGGTTGCAGACCGATAAAATATGGTCAATTTAAACATTCACAGAAGCACAAAAAAATTGTAGACGGTATATTTATCTCACACCATATAGACCTTGATAAATTTAACTTGTAATTATTATGCCAAAATTTTATAATTACAAATATTATACATCAAACAGTAATATAGTTCATATTCATATTTTTAATTAAAAATTCTACATAGATATTTATAATATTTCTGTACTACAATTGATAATTTTAAATAACATATATAGATTTAAAAAAATCGGTTAGAATCTAAAGTAATGTAAAACAGTATTATATTATTGGTTTTATTTGAGCTTAAAAAACTAAAGCCCATCAAGAAATTAACAAACCCACCAAATGAAAAAAAAAATAGGAAAAAAAAACAATCGATGGAATTACATTTCTAGAAAGGATCCAAAATTTTATTATTTCCAGATAGGATGCTGATGAAAAAGGCAGAGGAATATGTGGCTCTCCTCTTTCAGAAACGCTCCACAAAACCCTTTCCTAATTCTCTGGAGATGTCACTAACTCATCTTTTCTAATCCTCCAAAGATCCTAAAACCCTTTCGATCTCATGGCCTCAATTTCTAGAATCTTGCCTTGCAGATTAAGTCAACGTAGGATCAACAACACATCATGGGTTCCTACTACAAACAGATCTCAAACTCATTTAGGTATATATATTTATATATATCCTTCAATTTGGTATTTTGTATTTTCAGAATCATCTTTACTGAATCATTTGGTGTTTTGTCAGATTCTCTCAAGTTGTTTTCAGTTAGTAACTCTGGAGTAAGTTTGAAGATTCACAATAGTAAAACAATTCACTCTATCTTTGCTCTTAAACCAACCTCAAATGTTATACAATCCTCTAGGTATTTGTGGATTTGATTAGTGATTTGATTTGATTTGAGTTTAATTGATCCAAATTTTCATTAAAGATTGTTAATTTACAGGAGTAAGAGTGTTGTTGTGTGTAAGGCTGCTGCAGATTTGTCAGGTGATGTACCTGAAAGCAAACCTAAGGAACTTAGCCAATATGAGAAGATAATTGAACTATTAACAACTCTGTTCCCACTTTGGGTACTTATTTTATAAACCTCTCTTTGATAAAGTTTGAAACTTTATATGTATTTTTATATCTCAAATGGTGTAGTGTGATTTTCTTTTTGTGTAGGTTATATTGGGAACACTTGTTGGTATCTTCAAGCCATCTCTGGTGTGCTTTTTAAACTTCTTTACTTGTTTTATGTATTGGAGTTGTGTTTTTCGCCCTTATAGATTAAATTTTTGTAGGTTACATGGTTAGAAACAGACCTGTTTACTCTAGGTTTGGGATTTCTCATGCTCTCTATGGGATTAACTCTTACCTTTGAAGATTTTAGAAGATGTTTACGGAATCCATGGACGGTGAGAGCCAATGAATACTCGTCTATCGATTCGCTCCGTTAGATGCATTATTGGTTTAACGTTTAGTCCTTCTCCTGCAGGTGGGTGTTGGTTTTCTTGCACAATATATGATCAAGCCAATTCTAGGTTTTCTCATTGCAATGGTAATGTCTAATCTATCACATCAATTTGCTTCTTTGAAATGGATGCTTTTGCAATCTTATTTATGATTATGTTCTTTCTTTGTTATATTTGTTGTTACTTCTATAGACTGTCTATGCTTTATCCAAGTTATATGTTGAGTTATTTGATTATTACTTGATTAACTTAGATTTAAGTGTTGCTATATGTTCAAACATCACTTACTTACTATGGACCTGTGTGCAGTTGCCAAACACTACTATTTGGTTGATATTGAATGTTGAGGTGCTAACTAAAACAAACTTTTTCTGCATTTTTATTTTAGTCTCTTAAGCTTTCGGCACCTCTTGCGACGGGTCTTATCCTAGTCTCATGCTGCCCTGGAGGACAGGCGTCAAACGTTGCAACCTATATTTCCAAGGGGAATGTAGCACTCTCTGTACTCATGACAACGTATACATCTTCTTTCATTTGTTTTTCTTTTCACTCTTTACTGTTTTTATATATACTTTGTTCTCGAATTTATTAGGTGTTCAACCATTGGGGCTATTATAATGACTCCTCTTCTTACTAAGCTTCTTGCTGGTCAGCTTGTTCCTGTTGATGCTGCTGTAAGTTTCCCTTATAGCTATTAAAAACCAGTTCATACAAAATATTGCAGTAGTTGTGGCTTATAAGATTAATTTCATTAAAGCCAAAATGTGAGCTATTGAATGATTTATTTATGGATCCAATATTTGTATATCAGGGACTTGCTGTTAGTACTTTCCAAGTAGTGTTGGTTCCTACTATAGTTGGAGGTAAGTATATTACCAAGTTTTTCTAGAACAATCAAATGGTGCATATATATCACTGAGGACTAAAGTCTTTTTCTACTGTCCTTTGCTACAGTTTTGGCCAATGAGTTCTTTCCTAAGTTTACATCGAAGATTATATCAGTAACGCCTTTAATCGGAGTCATTCTAACCACCCTTCTCTGTGCCAGCCCTGTAAGTAGTTTCATATAACTAGAGCCCAGAGCTATATCTTGACTGAAATTGGTATTGATTATCTACATTTTGTCTTTTTTTGAAAAGATTGGACAAGTTTCAGAGGTTTTGAAAACTCAAGGAACTCAACTTATACTCCCAGTGGCTCTCCTTCATGCTGCAGCATTTGCTATTGGGTATTGGATTTCAAAGTTTTCCTTTGGCGAGTCCACTTCGCGTACCATTTCTATAGAATGTGGAATGCAAGTATGTTTACTTTCTCCTATACATATATATACATTGCCATTTGCTAGCTTTGTTAGCGCGTATTCGATAAAATTTTACTTTTTTTTTTTGTAAATGGCAGAGTTCAGCCCTCGGTTTCTTACTTGCACAAAAGCATTTCACAAACCCTCTAGTTGCTGTTCCTTCTGCAGTTAGTGTTGTTTGTATGGCGGTAAGTTTTCTTAGCTATTTCATATCAAAATGTAGTTATATTCAGTGACATTGTTGTTAAATTATGTTCAATGACATTCTTGTAGCTTGGTGGAAGTGGCTTGGCTGTGTTCTGGAGAAACCAACCGATTCCGGAAAATGATAAGGATGACTTCAAAGAGTAAATGAATGTAGAAAAGGTGGTCCTGCGTTTTCTCCAACCAATGTGATTGTTTGTAATATTTAGTTAAACATTACAGTATTTATGTTGAAAAACATGGAACAAAATTTGTGTTAAGAGACATAGAAACAAGAGTCTGTACGAGAACTTTTTTGGTCAGTTTTGATTTTCTCTTGTTTAAGTCAATCAAGCTAAGACCTTTCTCCTTGAACACATTTTTTTTTTATTTTTGGTTGAAATTTCTGGTATTATATAACTTAGGTACAAGCCCGGAACACGAGAACAATAACAAAATTACAAGTAGATTAGAGAGAAGAGCCTCAAAACCACGAGCATGCTCTGAAACTTCGGGATGTGCCTTATGGCAAAGCAAATTGTAACATACCAATTTATATGACAATTTCTTATATTCTTATATAAGGTGGTGCATACTTATTTTTTGTCACTTGTTCAGTTAGAACTACAGATTAAAGTGTGATTAGAGTAGAGTAACGCTAAGATGAGTAACCAATTGAGAAGTGATTATCGGTACCGTGTAGAGACGTCAATTAGGGTTGAAAATCCACGGGTTACCCTAAACCTACACCGCTATGGGGCGGGTTAGGGTTTATATTTTGATTGCCCAAAAAAAAGCAGGCATTGCGAGTTAACCCGTCATGGTCTATGGTCTTTGATGGACAAATCCGCATGGGTTGCGGGTTGATCCGCTGACTAATGGAGTTACACGCTGAAGACAAAAAAGTAGTAGGAAAGCTTTCTTCATATTAGTTTTATTTTAGAAATTTTCAAAAATACATTTTGTTTTCTTTTGTCTTAACAAGTTGGAGACGTTGACAATGCTTAAATCAATTTCATATTTGAATGTTTGAAAATTTATTGATTTAATTATGTATTTTATGACTTTTATTACTATTTTATTTTTAATTTATGATAAATATAAGATGCATTTATTTTATTATCGATAAATTTACATTGTAAAGCTTTAATTTTTTTAGTTATTAATTTAATTTTAAATTCTGCAGACCAATCTGCTTAACCCGCGGTTATAATGCGGGGCGGGTTAGGGTTATTAGTTTAGAACCTATGGGTTATAGCGGGTCAGCCCGCTAAAACCCGCAAATTAACTCAATCCGCAATGGGACGGGCTAAATGGGGCGGGTTAACCCGTTTTGACATCCCTAGTACCGTGTGAGTGATATCAAAACACGAAAAATATCATGTGGTGATTTGGAGGGATAGTAGCAAGTCTTGGGGTATCTTGAGATAATATATCATCCGTCAAACAAGGGTGGACCCACTTGCCTACAGTAAATGTGGGGCCTATGAGTTTAAAGAAGTTATGAACCAACATGCCTTGAAAGGATAGAAGAGATAAAACTATATTAGAATACATAAAACTACAATTATTATTAACCAAATTTAAAAAGCTAAAACAATATTTAAAATGAAATAAAGAGAGTAGTTTTCTTTTCGATAACTGGCTTATTAAAATGAGGTTATCACTCAAAACCCTATATGTTAACAATGTTAAAATAAATTCAGATTGATTGAATTTAAATATGTAATTGTCAATAATAATTTAAATATTCATATTAACAAAATTGTATTTTGAGCATGTCAATGTCAATTAGTAAATAAAAACTGTGTCATCCAATCATTTTATTTTAAATATACATATCACATTTTAAGTATATACATTTCAATTAATGAAAGTTATATAATCCGATCAAATTATTTTAAATACACATGTCATATGTTTTTGAAGTATAGACATCAGATTTTAGATTTAAACTAAATCTTTTAATTATAGTTTTAAAATAATAACTAAATAAGTAAATTAGGATGTTTTTAAAAATAAAAAAATATATCAAAATTTAGAAGAGAAAAAAGAAACTTAACGGGAATAATTTCTAATTAAAGACAAGCATGTGAATAATTTTGATTTTTATGTGATGACACCTTACAAATAAAATAGACCGGGTTGTGCAGTATCCCACAACAAAACTGATCCCTTGGGTTTCTGAGTTAACTGTATTTACTTTAACACATATTTATAACAACCCGTTTACAAACAAGAACTCATCATCTATTGGAATAAATATGTACGAAATAGATTCAGTTTATATGTCTCAAAGTAGAGCTCGAATATATAGTTTCCAAAGTTAGATCGGTTTAATCACAAATGTCTATTTGATTCATTATGTATGTGAGATTGACTATATGAGTGCTTTTGTCAATTGTTTTTTGATTTTAATGTTAAGATTTTATAACCGAATTCCAGTTAATGTTTACAAACTGTCTATATTACTATTAACAGAAAATTAAAAAAAAACCCAGTGGAGAGAGGGACAGACAATCGTTTTAAAACATAAAAGAGATACATCGAAAATAAACCATAAGAAGAGTGGAGCCACCCGGAGTGGTAGCCGGAAATGAGAGGAGCCTATCCCTCATAGATCTGTCGATGAGGCGCCTGATGGTGTCTGATGATGAAGATGTCGTCGCGAATATCCTAGCATTTCGTTCCTTCCAGACATTGTAGACGATGGTTTGAAACAGAAGCTTGAGGATGACTTTCCTTTGGAGAGAGTGGATTTGGTTAATCCAGGCAGCCGCTGAGTGTAGACTCCTGGGTGGAAAGGAAGAAACCCTGCCTGCGAAAGTCTGCCACAAAGCAGAAGAGAAAGGGCAATAGAAAAATAGATGATCATGAGATTCAATACCATTATCGCATAGTGCGCAGGCTGCTGGGACTGTCATGCCCCAACTTCGTAGTCTATCCCGGGTTGGCAGTCTTGCCAACAGAGCCAACCATATAATAAAGGAAAATCTTGGGATATATTCCTTGAACCAAGCCACATCTGCCCATGTTACTGGAGCCTGGGAGTTCCGTAGCTGTTCCCACGTAAGCTTGGAGTAGAAGGTTGAAGAGAAGAAATTATTGCCATTCCGCCAAAGGAACTTGTCTGGCCCTTTTTCGGCAGACGGAGGAGAGATTGAAGTGATAGTGATTTGAGCGGCCTGCATTGCCTCCCCTCTGGCAGCCGGTAGGAACTAGGAGCCATTTCTGGTTGCATTAATAACCTTAGCAGATTTGTTAACTCGCATTAGCCGTGGACCTAGCTCACCCAAATAGGTGATAAGCGGACCTAGAGCAGTCCACACATCATACCAGAAAGAAGCATGTTCCCCATTTCCCAGCTCACAGCGGATAAAGTCAACAAGGATCGGTTTGAGTTGGAGCCAACCTCTAATCGTCGTTGAAAGCCTATTTGAATCCATAATCATCCAGAAATTCTTCCTCCGAAAAATATTTTCGCGTAGCCAAGCAACCCAAATAGACCCAGAAGATGTGAAAAAGTCCAAATCTGCTTGAGTCTGAAAACTACTTCGAAATCCTCCAGCAATCAAATGCCAAGACCTCCCTCTTCTTTTGGTCTGCAAACATCCTTCCAGGCAACTCTTGCTCCCACAGTAGAAGAAGTTTTATTCTTCCAAAGAAAAGCTGAGCAAATAGAATCAATTTTTTTGTAGAACTGCTTGGGCAAGTTGAAAGTGCTGCTCCAGAAATTGACCATGCCATAAATCACTGAAAAATGAGCTTTATTTTCCCTGCAAATGACAGTGTTTTTACCGTCCAATTATGAAGCTTTACTGTAATTTTTTCCACGAATGGTTGGAGGTTGGCCATAGTGATTCTGGTCGGAAGCAGTGGAAGACCAAGATATCTGGTGGGAAAGATGCCCCTTTTAACTCCAGTAGCCTCACATAGGTACGCAACTTCTATCTCAGAATAACCCCCAAAGAATATAGCTGACTTTGAAGCATTCATATCCAAACCACATCAACTTTTAAACACGGACAGAACCTCCAAAATTCCTGATAGAGAATTCCTAGAACCATCTGTGAATACCAACAAATCATCAGCAAACAGGAGATGTGTTACCTGTGGTTAGGCACACTGTGGATGAAGAGAAAAACTGCCCATAGATGCTCCTCTCTCTAATAATTTCGACAGTGCTTCCATTACAATAATGAAGAGGTAAGGAGATAAGGGATCTCCCTGGCGAAGACCCTTTTTACCTTTGAAAAACCCTGCCAGTTCCCCATTCACAGCAACCGAGAAGCGAGGAGAAGTGATACACTCCTTTACCCATGTGAGAAAAATCTGAGGAAAATTCTGAGCTTCAAGAGTCTTTAACACAAAATCCCACGAGACGGTGTCAAAAGCTTTCTTTATATCAACCTTCAACATACAACTTTTTGGACAAGAGCTTCTCTGATAATTCCTTATTAACTCTGAGGCTAGCAAGACATTTTCACCCCAGATATCTTTCTTTTAAAAAAGCAGCTTGGTTAGAAGAGATACACTCCTTCAAAATTGGCTTCAACCTGTTTGCAATAAGCTTAGTTATAGTCTTGTACAAGAGGTTACAACAACTAATTGGGCAATAGTCCTTTAGTTCACATGCTTCTGGGAATTTTGGTATTAGCGCAATGGTAGTGGTGTTTAGGTCCTTGAGGAGTCTGCCATTCCTGAAGAACTCTTGAATAGCTGCCACTACATCTGACCCAACAATACTCCAAGCAGATTTAAAGAATTCAACCGGGTAACCATCTGGCCCAGGACACTTGTCTTTAGCTATTGAGAAGATAACTCCCCTTATCTCTTCCTCTGTGACATGTTTCTATAGCACCGCTATTTGATTTTCTGAGCACCTGAAAGGTAGAACATCACTAAGCTGGTCCACTGAGCACGGAGTGACTGGTAGGTCTGTATGCCCCAAAATCTCCTGAAAATAATGTGAGGCATAATCTTTAATCTCGTCTGGAGCAATAAGCCTTTCTCCACCCTGCTTGATCAAGAAGTGAATATGGTTTCTCGTTCTCCTCTGCACCACTGTCTTGTGAAAAAAGTTGTGTTTCGGTCACCCAAGTGCTTCCAAGTAACTCGAGATTTTTGCCTGAAAAAACTTCTCTTCCGCTGCCTTAAGAACCAGCCAAATTTCTCGGATCTGATGCTCTTCTCTAGCCAGCTCCTCCGTAGGATTTGTTAGAAGTTGCCTGATAACCGGTGCCAATTTTTCAGTTTGCACTTTGACCCTCTCTGTGATCCCACTGTAGTTCCGCATATTCAGCCGTCGGAGCACCGGCTTGAGCTTCTTTAATCTCCTGCCTAATCTGAATTGACTTGATCCTTGAGGTATATCTAATTCCCAAACCCTTTTTATTTCTTCCAAGTATTCAGGATGATCAACGACATGATTGAAGAACTTGAAGGGTTTAATAGATGTACTTCTGATTGATGGCATACAGAAAAAACATGGGGAGTGGTCAGATTGCAGAGGATCCAAGAATTCGGAAAAGGAATCTAGAAAAAGAGTCGCCCAAGCTTGATTTATGAGAGCATGGTCTATCTTCGTAGAGATCGTGTTCGTCTGTCGGTGATCCCATCAAGTAAAAGTCATTCCTTTTGCTTGAGCCTCAAATAAATCTGCTTCTTGTAAAGCTAGGTTAAAAGCATTCATCCCACTTGAGTCTAAGTCCTGATCTTGATAGCCCGAGTGATGTGAACTTCTAAGTATCTGGTTAAAATCTCCAATTACTGCTCACGGGTGTTCGGCAACTAGGGTTGTTGAGTTTAGTAGAGTTAATTCTTCCCAAAGTGCTTGCCTCTGTTCCTGAAGATTGAAACCATAGACAAAAGAAACCGTCAGACTTACACTCTCTGCTGGGATGAAGATGCCACAGGTGATACACTGAACTGTGGATTTGTAAACCACTAAGGAGATGGCTGGGTCCCAAACCACTATTATCCTCGCTGTCTCATGGTGTTCGAAATTCCCCAAGAACTTCCAACTGTGCGGGATAGCATTCTGAACTCTTCTTAAATTTACTCGATGTACATGTGTTTCGGTGAACGCACCAAAAAGGGGTTTGTGGCTACTAATCCACTCCTTCAACATTGTCTGTCTCCGAATACTATTTAATCCTCTCACATTCCACGCAAAAAAACATTATGGTAGGTTGTTAAAAGCGTTTGGCGGCCTTGCGGCCACCCTTCCGGTTAGTAACCAAAAAGAAAGGTGTTTCACCATCAACTTGTGAAGCTTTCTGCTGTGGAAGACCTGCAGAAATTGTGTTAGCCTCTGCTGCAACCTGAGCCTCAGTTGGAGTATCTGTCGTAGCAGCTACAGCCTCCATCTCAGCCACATCACCATTTTGATCTGAGTTCAGGAAGCTATTTGGTTTAATATCCAGCTTTAGCTGGGAGCCCTCTGAATTCTTTTCAGGCTCCAAGAGCTCACCATTTCCAGTGCTCCTTTTTCCCAATGTCTCATTTTCCAAATTCTCACTTGCGGCACCCGTTTGCCCATGGTCCACAGCTCTAAGTTGGCATGTATGCTTTGGTCTCCAAGACTGGGAGGTTGTAGTAGTGTGCGCTGAGGCAACTTCACGGCTTCTACCCTGCCGGGATCTTGTTCTCCTACCCACCGATTGGGACCGGGATGGAATTCTGTTTTGAGTACTGGCCGCTTCTTGACTTCTGAGGAAATAAGTATGAAATTGTTTTGGGCAATGGGAAACCAAGTGACCAAAAGAGTTACATCCCGAACATTTAGGCGGTATCCAAGGGTAGGAGACTGTGACATCAAATTCTCTTCCATCTTCAAATCCGGAGACTATTCGAGTTAGTAGTTCCTTGAATAAGTTTATCCTTACCATTACTTTTGCCACTTCAAAATTTTCCTTCCTTTTTGTTTCTGGATCCAAACCAACTGGAGTGTCCACTGCGGTGGCAAATCTGCAGAGACTTTGCTTATTAAACAGTAGGTAAGGAATGCCTCTAAACTCCACTGTTACCACCGCCGAACTGAGAGGGGGAGAGTCTGGGGTGAAATCAGGTGACCAGGGGGCCACAAACATGGGGTGACCTGCTATGCTCCATAAATTGTGACTCAGAAGAATTTCCCGAGTTCGCTGCTTGGTTACCTTGAGAAGAAATCCCCCATTTCCAAGCTTGTGGACAAAGATTCTTGGTCCTGTTCTTGCCCACAGAGCATTCACAACTCCTATAATGTGGCCCATCTCCGGTGGGGGGCCATGGAATTGTGCAAAAATAAAGTCTTTGAATTCAGCCTTTGCTGCCTCAATATTCTTATTTGGGATAAGAACAAATGGGACTCCTGATACATGCTCTGTTGGCGTGCCGATTTCCTCCATAGTGGAGCTTTCCTGCAAGAGACTTGACCATTTCTTTTTTAGAGCTGGTTTCGCCTCTACAGTAGAGGAGGGTATCTCCATTTCTGACTCAGGAGAGAGTGAGTTTTTTAGGAGAACATCAGCACTGGAGGCCTGACCTGCGACAGTGGTTACGGTGGGTTTCGGGAAAGTTGTTTCCGTGAGACCCAGAGAGTCCCCCAACATCAGATCTGGCTCTAAAGAGGACAGATTTGAGGATGTAGCTAGCGAAGTCTCTGGCACAGAGGGAGAGCAGAGTTTTTCCTCTGAAGCTCCGCCATCTGGAATGTCAGAGAGAGCAGTGGGATTAGACCCCCCTTTTACAGAAACTTCAGCAAATCCTGAGGCCCTGGCAAATTTGGAGGTTCCCCGGAGCTTTGGGTTGTGACGGCGGAATTTTTTGGCCATCGGACGTGCTCACCGGCGGTGGAGATTAGGATTGGGATATCTAATCGCCTTATATCTTCCTTTCGCCCTTTTAGAGAGAGAAAAAGGTTATCAAATGGTTTTTTTGTCAATTGTTACTGGATCAGCTAGAATGTATAAAGTTGATCAAATCATTCAAGATTTATTACACATCAGAGTTTTCATGCTTTATGAAGATCATTTTAACTAAATGTATCATATTTAATATAGTACACATCTGAACTTCTCCTGCAATTAAATGATACATTTTGATTATTCCAAACAAAATTATAAGAAAAATAAACAAAAGTTAAATTCAATGCATTCAAAGATTTAAGATGTACATATTGGAAAAGAAAATATCAAACACATCAAATACATTCAAATGAGGCTCTTTCTATTCAATTGATATATACTATTAAAACAAAATTATTAGCAATTGTGAATGTCAAAAATAATATTACTATGTTCTTGTAGATTAAAACCATTGTTTTAAAACTCGTTAGACGCTAGTCGGGCGGCGAGGGTGGGTCTAGCACCTACAGGATTAATCGGATAGTAAACGGAAATTAATCGGGGATTAGTTTTAGTTTATTTCAATATTTTTAAAATATATTTATTCATTATATTAAACTTTTAAATAATATTGTTTTTAAAATTATATTAAATACATGAAAATATAGTATTAATAATTTATTTTATGATTTTTTATTTATAATTTTAACATAATTTATTATAAAACATCACAAACTCTCAATATAAATGTATGAATAGCAAAACAAAAAAATTTTATACTTGAAAATTTAAAAATAATTGGATTATAGATGATTATGCAGAAAATAATCGGATTAGGCGGGGATTAATCGGATTAGGCGGGGAATAATCGGTTAACTAACTTTTTTGAGGGATTAGTCATTAATCGAGACAGCGAGGGTGGACCTAGCGAGTAGGCGAGGTGTAATCGGAGTTAGGCAGAAATTTTTAGAATATGGGTTAAAACTAACATCATATAGTATAAAAAGAATAAGAAAATACAATCGACATGATACGAAATATCTATCTATCAACAGGTGAATATATTCTCTACACATGAATAAATCATATCAAATGGTGTATGAGTTATGAATAAATAAAAATAATTGAAGGCATTACATAAAAACCATTCATTTTTTTTAATCCAATGAGTCTTATAAATGGAGATACAAAATGAAGCGAAGGAAAGATTCAATCATCAAAATACCTCTATCCATAACATGTATTCTATATCATATATATTACTACTTATATTTAAATTCTTTATAACTCTTTATCAAAATAAAAATTACAACTAATCCAACATAAACAAACAAATAAGAAAAACCAAATAATGAGAACAAAACAAAGGCACACTTTAAGGATATCATTGTTGGTCAAATAGAATAAAAGAACAGAGAATTGACATACATCAAACATGTGAAATATTATGTAGAATTGTTTGGAAGTACTCTTCTAAGTATTACTTAGTATATATATGATCGTGTTTAAAATTGGTTTCTACAAACAATCTCTAATCTATATTCAATTATAAGCAAATTCTAAGATCACTTAATTAAACGAAACTATTTCGAACACAAATTCTAAAACACTGTGTATCTATAAAGAAAAAAAACAAAGAAAAGAAAACCACATTCCTCTTAGGAAAGATGATAAAATATTTTAATGTTACATTTCTATCCAATTTTATGACATAAAAACTACAGTATAAGAATATATAACAAAAATATCCCATTTATTTTCAAGTTACTCATTAATCTAAACAAACTATTTTAAATTACGCATTTATATAAATAAATATTAAAATACTTTGTATATACAATAGCTAAAAACAAATAGGTTTAAAAAAACTCAATTGTCTATTAAAAACAATTCATTACAAATATACATATAGAGATGTAGTGCGAGTATTTACCTAGTCCAATTAACATAAAAAAAACTTTTCAAAATTATTGATTTGTATATTAGGTGTACAAGGAAATAGTATATAAATAAAACAAGTGACCAAAGACATCTATCTATCTAATTAAATTAATAAGTAAAGGAAATTCAGGGTTGATTAATTAATGTATTTCTCTTTTGACAAAAAAAGAAAAATTGTATGTGTCTTGAAGCAGTATTTCGTCAGTTAAACCTTCATAAATTAATATTCATTAAATTAATATTTTTATAAATTAATAATCTTTCTCTATTTTAAATTGATATTTTAGTTCAAATATTATTTATTATCGTAAGAAAAAATCATTTTTGACAAATTGTTTAATTCGGTAAAAAAGAAAAAAAATTTAGATTTATCACCGGAGAGACACCGAATCAAAAACTAAAGCCTTTTAAGCTGTAACTCCTCCCAAAGTCGTCAAATCATCAGACTGTAAACACAAATTACAAACAAACAATTTTGCTTCATTTCTCTCTCATCAGATCGATCGCAACCATCTTCTTCTTCTCGTGGCTTCGTGATACATATGAAAAATTAGGGTTTAAGCTTTTCTTACAATTTGGATCCGATTGATTGATTGTTAAGAACGATCTCTTAGCCTCTGGGGCTATTCTATAACCCCAAAGTCAAGAGCTGGGGGCGAATCAATCTAATTCCCGCCATTATCCTGGCGTTTCCGATCAATCCAGTGTAGGATTTTGGGATTTTCTTCGACCTCTTTTAGGTAATGCTCCACGTAACAACTCTTTACACTTCATCGATTCTGTAACCACCTCCGTTAGATCAGATCGCACTATGGATTCCGTCTCCGTCGCGTCAACGACAACTGCTTCTGTCGCTGTTGAAGAGCCGGAGTATCTTGCTAGGTATTTTGTGGTTAAACATTCATGGCGTGGTCGTTATAAGAGGATACTTTGTATTTCCAATGGTGGAATTGTTACGCTTGATCCGAATACTCTTGTTGTTACTAATTCTTATGATATTGGTGGAAGTAATTTTGATGGAGCTTTACCTTTGATTGGAAGAGATGAGAATACAGAGACTGTTGGTGGTGAGTTTAATGTCAATGTTAGGAATGATGGGAAAGGGAAGTTTAAGGCTATGAAGTTTTCTTCTAGCTGTAGAGCAAGTATTTTGACTGACTTGTATCGGCTTAGATGGAATCAAATTAGACCTGTGGCTGAGTTTCAGGTTTTACATCTTAGGAGACGGAATGCTGAATGGATTCCTTATGTAAGTTTTTTTTTTTTTTTTCTCATTTTCTAAGGTTTTATGTATTGGTTTTTATGATATTAAACTTTGTTCATTGTGGTGGATGTTGAATTGGTATAGCTGGTGAGGTTAGTTTGATTTCACGTGACTAGTTTTGTTCTTATTTTTTATGGGGTTGATTCTTCTTTTTTTTTTACATTCTTTTTGCAATTGCAAGAATTAATAGGTATTTGATAGTGGCAACTGGTTGTAGAAATTCATTTGAATCAGTTAGCTGTTATGAAGTGAATTTTCCTTATTTTTTTCTGTCCACAGAAATTGAAGGTCACCTTTGTCGGTCTAGAGCTCGTTGACTCAAAATCTGGTGATTCACGTTGGGTATTGGATTTTAGAGACATGGATTCCCCTGCAATTATCCTTCTGTCGGATGTATATCAGTCAAAATCTACCGACTCTGCTGGGTTTGTTCTTTGTCCCATGTATGGGAGAAAGTCAAAAGCTTTCAGAGGTGCACCCGGGACAACAAATTCCTCCATTGTCACAAGTTTGGTATTAATGAGATGCTTGGATATTAGTCGAGATATATTTGCCAACTTATTGTTAAATCTTACTCATAGTTTCTGATTGCTTTAAAATTTAATTTAGGAATTGAACATTGCACATGTAAGTTTGATGGTTGCAAATTTCATTTGCAGGCTAAGACTGCAAAGTCCATGGTTGGGGTATTCTTGTTAGTCGATGATTCAAAATCGCTGACAGCATCAGAGTATATTACACGAAGGGGTACCTACAAATCTATCTTATGTGTATTGTCTAGTTCACTTTATTTTTAATTCTTTATTTTGTTTTTGATCTTTTTTGTTGGAAATTATAAACTTGAAAAGCTAAAGAAGCAGTTGGAACTGAAGAAACTCCTCATGGGTGGTGGTCTGTTACTAGATTAAGATCTGCTGCTCATGGAACTCTAAACATACCTGGACTAAGCTTGGCAATTGGCCCCAAAGGAGGACTTGGTGAGCATGGGGATGCTGTACCCCTTCAGCTAATTCTCACTAAGGCCTCCCTTGTTGAGAGACGTATAGATAACTATGAAGTAAGTTGGCAACACGTTTTAGACAGAATTTCTATCTGTTACTATTTTATTAGAGTTTTAGTGTGAAAAGTTTACCATGATATGGCCGTGCCTTTAATTGAACATAAATCGCATAAGTCAGAGGTTAGAATTTTTGGGATGATATGACAAAACTGAAAATGAGTTGAGAAGTAGCTTTCACTTTCTACTTTTTTCAGTTTCGTTTTGATCTGTCAAATACTGAGAATACTGCTTAGATGTGTGCAGGTTGTTATCGTTCGTCCCCTATCTTCAGTAAGTTCACTTGTCCGGTTCGCTGAGGAGCCCCAAATGTTTGCTATTGAATTCAGTGATGGATGTCCAGTTCATGTGAGTTTGTTCTGCTTCTATGTTATATATTAATCATGATTATTAGCTAACACCTGCCACATATACTAGGTCTATGCGAGTATATCCCGAGACAACCTACTTGCAGCAATTCTCGATACTTTGCAAACTGAAGTAAGTATTCCCATCATTTTTAGAAATTGATATGTTTGTCCTAATGATAACCTCAGCGCTGTCCATCTCTCCTCCAATCCGGTGCAACATTAGCGCATCATATATTAAATATTTTGCATTAAACTCATGCAAAACCTATTGGAGATGGGTATGTTAATATATGGGGGACATATGATGCAGGGACAATGTCCGATACCAGTGTTACCAAGGCTTACTATGCCTGGTCATCGTATCGATCCACCCTGTGGAAGGCTTTGTTTGATCTCTGGACCACAACATCTTGTCGCTGATTTGGAAACGTGTTCCTTACATCTGAAACATTTAGCTGCTGCTGCAAAAGATGCAGTTGCCGAAGGTGGGTCTGTTCCTGGTTGCAGGGCTAGATTATGGCGCAGAATAAGGGAGTTCAATGCTTGTATCCCATATACAGGTGTGCCAACTAATATTGAAGTCCCTGAGGTGACTTTGATGGCATTGATTACCATGCTACCATCAACTCCAAATCTCCCTGTAGATGCCCCTCCTTTGCCACCTCCTTCGCCCAAAGCTGCAGCTACTGTCATTGGCTTTGTTGCATGTTTGCGTAGGTTATTGTCCTCCAGGAATGCAGCATCCCATATAATGTCTTTCCCTGCTGCTGTTAATAGGATAATGGGTTTACTTAGGAATGGTTCTGAAGGCGTGGCTGCTGAAGCTGCGGGCCTTATTGCGTCCCTCATAGGTGGTTGGTCTGCAGATCTAAGTAGTGCACCGGATTCCAAAGGAGAAAAGCATGCAACTATCATGCATACCAAGTCTGTTTTGTTTGCTCAACAGGGTTATGTTACTATCTTGGTCAATCGGTTGAAGCCTATGTCAGTCTCACCTCTGTTTTCCATGGCGATTGTTGAAGTCTTTGAGGCAATGGTTTGTGACCCACATGGAGAGACTACCCAATACACTGTTTTTGTAGAATTATTACGCCAAATAGCTGCCTTACGACGTCGTTTATTTGCACTCTTTGCACATCCTGGAGAAAGTGTTAGGGAAATCATTGCTGTTATAATGCGTACAATAGCCGAAGAAGATGCAATTGCTGCAGAGTCAATGCGTGATGCTGCTTTGCGGGATGGTGCTTTGTTGAGACATTTATTGAATGCATTTTCCCTTCCTGCCAGTGAGCGGCGTGAGGTAAGTAGGCAGCTTGTGGCTCTCTGGGCAGATTCTTATCAACCAGCTTTGAATCTACTATCTCGAGTTCTGCCACCTGGGCTTGTTGCATATTTGCATACACGTCCTGATGATGTTCTTGATGATACAAATCAAGAAGGATCGTCAACAAATAGGCGGCAGAAAAGATTACTTCAGCAGAGAAGAGGTCGCATAACTAGGGAAACGGGTGCTCAAGATTTTCCTCTTCCCTCTGGTAACAATGTCGAGACTGGCGATGCAGCAAAACAGATGAGTGCAAATGCTGGTAGTGTACCCAACAGCTTTCAAAGGCCTGATGCAGATTCTCCCTTTGAAGCTTCGAATCTGCAGGCTTCTGCTTTTCCAGGTGGTAACAGTACTACTGCAGGGGTTTCACAAAATGGAAATTCAGCATTTACTTCAGTCACCACAAATGCAAATGGGCATGAGCAACCTGAAACAAATGCATCCAATCTTGTTGGTTATGACCCGAACTTGTATGGCATCCAGAATTCAGTGCTGCCAGCACCTGCTCAAGTTATTGTAGAAAGTACACCTATAGGTTCTGGAAAGCTACTTCTAAATTGGCGTAAGTTTTGGCGAGCTTTTGGCCTTGATCATAATCGTGCAGATCTCATCTGGAATGAGCGTACAAGGCAAGAATTAAGGGAAGCTTTGAAGGCTGAGGTTCACAACCTAGATGTTGAGAAAGAGCGCACAGAAGATATTTCCCCGGGATGTGTGGCTGTAGAGGCCACAACTGGCCAGGAGACTGTCCCACGCATATCTTGGAACTATTCTGAATTCTCTGTTAGTTATCCTAGCTTGTCAAAAGAAGTCTGTGTGGGCCAATATTATCTACGCTTATTGCTTGAAAGTGGGAGCGCTGGCAAGACACAAGACTTCCCTCTGCGTGATCCAGTTGCTTTTTTCAGGGCACTCTATCATCGCTTCCAGTGTGATGCTGACATGGGGCTTACAATTGATGGTGCTGTTCCAGATGACTTGGGTTCATCAGGCGACTGGTGTGATATGAGTAGGCTTGATGGTTTTGGTGGAGGGGGAGGAGCTTCTGTTAGGGAGCTTTGTGCAAGAGCGATGGCAATTGTCTATGAGCAACACTACAACACAATAGGGCCTTTTGAAGGCACCGCACATATTACAAGACTGATAGATAGGACAGATGATAGAGCTTTGAGGCATCGCCTGCTTCTCCTCTTAAAGGTAACATTAACGTTTCTAAATATCAGTTTCCCATTCTTTTATTATTTTAATTACTCTCGTTTGTCCGCATATTCTCATTAGGTCGTCACATGCACTAACATTCTGGAGATGGTCAAGAACAACACATCTCTTTTCATGCTTTGTTGCTTACTTTTTTCTCATACATGCAGGCTCTGGTTAAGGTCTTGTTAAACGTCGAAGGTTGTGTTGTGGTTGGGGGTTGTGTTCTTGCTGTAGATCTGCTGACTGTTGTTCATGAAAACTCAGAGAGGACACCTATTCCACTACAGTCAAATTTAATTGCTGCTACTGCATTTATGGAACCACCTAAAGAGTGGATGTACATTGACAAAAGTGGTGCAGAAGTTGGACCTGTAGAGAAGGACGTCATCAGAAGTTTATGGTCTAAAAAGGATATTAACTGGACGACAAAGTGCCGGGCTTTTGGAATGTTAGACTGGAAGAAATTGCGTGATATCCGTGAACTTAGATGGGCAGTAGCTGTTCGTGTTCCAGTCCTCACTCCTACACAGGTGAAGCTTTATGGTTTACTTTAGTATTCACGTTTCATTTTATCATGCTTAACTTATATAGCATTTATTTCTTTTAGCATGTTTTCTCATTTTTATGCAATACTCAATGTGATTGATACAACAATACACAGGTAGGGGATGCTGCATTGTCCATATTGCATAGCATGGTTTCAGCACATTCAGATTTGGATGACGCGGGAGAGATTGTAACTCCAACCCCAAGAGTAAAACGTATCTTGTCTAGTTCACGTTGTCTTCCTCACATTGCTCAGGTAATGCCTTTCTTTCTCTTCATTATTTTTCTTCTAGCTTCATCCATGAGTGTTTGGTAGGTGTTATTAAGCTGAGCGAAGGATCCTAGTCCCCTTACAATTTTTAATGGCATTAGGCACACGTCTGTCTCTGCCCTTTTTTTATATATAGTATTTGAGAGAGAAGAGTTGCAATATAAGCAGTCTGAGTGAAACTGGAAAACTGGGAGTCTGAGTGAAACTGGAAAACTGGGAGACTGCAATATAAGCAGTCTGAGTGAGCTGTCTTTTTTCCTTACCTGTAAACAATTTATACTAACCCTATGTTAATCTGGTGTCTTTCTAAAATTTGGAAAAGGCAATTCTCTCTGGTGAACCAGTTATTGTGGAGGCTGGTGCTGCTCTTTTGAAAGACGTTGTTACCAGAAACCCCAAAGCCATGATCCGCCTGTACAGCACAGGGGCTTTTTACTTTGCTCTTGCTTACCCTGGATCCAATTTGTACTCGATCGCACAACTCTTCTCGGTCACCCACGTACATCAAGCTTTTCATGGTGGGGAAGAAGCTACTGTTTCCTCCTCTCTGCCCCTGGCTAAACGAAGCGTATTGGGTGGTCTTCTCCCTGAATCCTTATTATATGTGTTAGAGCGCAGTGGACCAGCTGCCTTTGCAGCTGCCATGGTATCTGATTCTGATACTCCGGAGATTATATGGACACATAAAATGCGAGCAGAAAATCTTATATGTCAGGTATTTACATATTTTCTTCTGTGGGCGGTCATTTTCTCTTGAAGACTAATTGTGAACTATCGCTAAGTATTGAGTTAAATTTCTCGTTTTTATTTTCTCAGGTTTTGCAGCATCTTGGTGACTATCCTCAGAAATTGTCACAGCACTGCCACTCTCTGTATGATTATGCTCCCATGCCACCTGTTACATACCCAGAACTTAGAGATGAGATGTGGTGTCACCGTTATTATCTCAGAAATTTATGTGATGAGATTCGATTTCCGAATTGGGTGATTGTTGAACATGTCGAGTTTTTACAATCATTGCTCGTGATGTGGCGTGAAGAGTTGACTAGGAAACCCATGGATCTTTCTGAAGAAGAAGCTTGCAAAATTCTAGAAATATCCCTGAATGATGGTTCAAGTGATGAACTTAATTGGAAGGCTTCAGTTGAGTCGAATGAGGAGATATCTAATATATCCAAACAGATACAAAACCTTGATGAAGAGAAACTAAAGCGCCAGTATAGGAAGCTTGCGATGAAGTACCATCCTGACAAGAATCCACAAGGAAGAGAGAAGTTTGTGGCTGTTCAAAAAGCTTATGAATGCCTACAGGTATGTCCACAAAGTTCGTCTTTGTTTGCTATTTTACGTCTCTTCTAGAACATTGAATGGTCGCGATATTTGTTGAAAAGTGCAGAATTCTTGGATACCAAAGGATATTTCATGTTCAAGTCAATTGATGAATGCTATGCGTAGCAATTTCTTTCCCTTCATTATTCTCAGTAGAAAAAACATTGGTCAACTTTTTCCTTTTCCGTGTTTGCACTTTAAACAAGTCTCATTTAATTTCAGTTGAGAACATACTTGATTCGTATCTAAAAAGTTCATAGTGTATCTCCTGTCTACGAAAGATGGCAATGTGGATAAATATGATATACTTTTATACCTTTTTTCTTTTGGCTCAAGATTATATATATATATATATATATATCATACTGTACATATCTATTCTTCTGCTTATAGGCAACAATGCAAGGATTGCAAGGTCCTCAGCCTTGGAGGTTACTGCTTTTACTGAAAGCGCAGTGCATCTTGTATCGACGTTATGGACATGTGTTACAGCCATTCAAATATGCTGGCTATCCGATGTTACTTGATGCAGTTACAGTGGACGAGGATGACAACAACTTTCTATCTAAGGATAGAGCCCCTCTTCTTGTTGCAGCATCTGAGCTTGTTTCGTTAACGTACTTATTTCTCTTGCCAAAACTTTGCAATTCTAATTTTATTTATCCCCAGACCTTAATGTTATCTAGTTTGTTTCCTGTTACCTTCTATTTAGATGTGCTGCATCATCATTGAATGGTGAAGAACTAGTGAGAGATGGTGGTGTGCAGCTTCTATCGACTCTTTTTTCCCGCTGCATGTGTGTAGTTCAGCCAACAACTTCACAACAGGAACCAGCTGCAATTATTGTCACAAATATAATGCGTACATTTTCTGTAATAAGTCAGTTTGAGAATGCAAGGGCTGGATTTCTAGAGTTACCCAGTCTGATTGTAGACATAGTGCACTGTACGGAATTAGAACTTGTGCCTGCAGCCGTTGATGCTGCTCTCCAGGCTATTGCCAATGTTTCTGTTTTCCCTGACCTTCAGCATGCTCTGCTGAAAGCCGGTGCCTTATGGTGAGCTATATTCTTGTTCTGTTTGTCAGCATCAATATGTCTTCGTTTTACACAGGAAATAATGTTGCTCTGTTGTTCATGCATGTAAAATTCAATATATAATGTCAATGTAATTAAAATGAAGGCATGGTGATCCAATTCAGTACCACACTCTCTCACCTGAACATTGTGTATTTGTTACTATCATTTAGACCTTTGATCTTGACAAGTATAATTAATGGCTGTGCTTCTTTGTTACAGGTACATTCTCCCATTATTACTACAGTATGACTCAACTGCAGAGGAATCTAATTCTCTCGAGTCTCATGGGGTTGGTGTTAGCATTCAAATTGCCAAGAATGAGCATGCCTTACAAGCATCACAAGCCCTGTCAAGGCTTAGTGGACTGTGTGCTAATGGGAGTTTGACACCTTACAATCCTGCTGCTGCTGATGTTCTCAGAGCATTGCTGACTCCAAAACTTGCTAGTTTGTTGAAAGATGAAGTTGCCAAGGATTTGTTATCCAAACTAAACTCAAATTTGGAGACACCAGAGGTAAATATTTATCTTTTACTGAATTTTTTTGCCTGACTAAGAATATTGAAATAAACATCTTTAGAATTCACAGTTCCATGTATGTTTGGTTTTGTGTTTTTGTATCTCATATAAGAAAGATATGTTTGATGCCATCATGTTGCAGAACTTTATATTTCTTAAGATTTTTCGCTACATGCACATACGAAACTTGATGAATACCATTAAGTGTTGAAAGTATGTTAAGCTTTTGGCTGGATAAATTATAACTGTATCAAATTTTGTTTCACAGATTATCTGGAACTCTGCCACTCGATCAGAGCTTTTAAGTTTTGTCGATGAACAACGTACCTGCCAGTGCCCTGATGGTTCATATGATTTGAAAGCTGCTCAATCTTTTGCATATGAGGCACTGTCAAAAGAGGTCTATATTGGGAATGTTTACTTGAAGGTCTATAATGATCAACCTGACTCAGAGATCAGTGAACCAGAAGCATTCTGCAATGCCCTAATCGACTTTATATCATCTTTAGTGCATACCGAGTCGCCCTCTGTTTTGGAGGACGAAAATGTAATCGAAGAAAACAGCTCATCTAATGATACTCCAGAACTTCAAAGTAGCGTCGTAGAACCCTCATTGAGTGAAGGAAATTCCGATCATCAATCATCATCCGAGGGGATGAAGAAGGAAGAACAGTTTCTGATTGATCACCTCCATTTAGGATTGGCTGTTCTTCAGGTACTCGTATGGAGCATGTGAATGTGTAAATATCAAAGAAATCAGCATGTCTGACCTTTCTTTGCCCCTTTTTTGTTGCAGAACTTGCTTACAAAGTATCCAGATCTGGCTTCAGTGTTTTCATATAAGGAAAGATTATTACCTCTCTTTGAATGTTTTTCGGTGTCCATTGCATCAAAAACTGATATCCCAAAGCTCTGCCTGAATGTCCTGTCTCGCCTAACTGCTTATGCTCCTTGCCTGGAGACAATGGTATCTGATGGATCTAGTCTTCTTCTCCTCTTGCAAATGCTTCATTCTGCACCTTCTTTTCGCGAGGGTGCTCTCCATGTTCTTTATGCTTTGGCAAGCACACCAGAACTTGCTTGGGCTGCTGCAAAACATGGAGGAGTAGTTTACATTCTAGAACTTTTATTGCCTTTGCAAAGTAATGATTCTCAATCCCCATTTGCCTTCTGATTACATACAATGGAATCAATAACATAAAATGGTCTTGTGCAGAAGAAATTCCCATGCAGCAAAGAGCAGCAGCGGCTTCTTTGTTGGGGAAGCTTGTCGCACAACCAATGCATGGGCCTAGAGTTGCTATCACACTTGTGAGATTCCTTCCAGATGGTCTTGTATCTATAATTCGTGATGGACCTGGTGAGGCTGTTGTACATGCGCTTGAGCGGACAACAGAGACTCCAGAACTTGTGTGGACACCAGCAATGGCAGCATCTTTATCCGCTCAGATCGGGACCATGGCATCAGATATTTACCGTGAACAACAGAAGGGTTGTGTTATTGAGTGGGATGTACCCGAGCAGTCATCTGGTCAACAAGAAATGAGAGACGAGCCGCAGGTTATTCTTATTTATTTTAACTTACATTTAAGCACTAGGGAAAGAGTTTCTTTGAGTAGATGCATAATTCTTGATGAATTTTTTTTTTCTGTAGGTTGGTGGAATCTATGTTAGGCTTTTCTTAAAAGATCCAAAATTTCCTCTGAGAAATCCAAAAAGATTCTTGGAAGGACTGCTGGATCAGTATTTGTCAGCAATGGCGGCAACACACTATGAACAACATCCTGTTGACCCGGAGCTCCCTCTCCTTCTGTCTGCTGCATTGGTTTCTTTGTTGCGTGTGCATCCTGCACTTGCAGATCACATTGGATATCTCGGGTATGTCCCGAAACTTGTTGCTGCTGTGGCATACGAAGGGAGACGGGAAACAATGTCTTCAGGCGAAGTGAAGGCGGAAGAAATTGGCTCTGATGGAGTGAATGAGACTGCTGATTCCTCAAGCCTACCGGGGCAAACCCCTCAAGAACGTGTACGCCTTAGTTGCTTACGTGTGCTACATCAACTTGCAGCTAGTACAGCATGTGCCGAAGCAATGGCTGCAACTAGTGCTGGGAATGCCCAGGTTGTTCTCGACTCTGTTTTTCTCTCCTCTTACTACCACACACCATGAATGGTTAAAACTTAAAACTAGTTACTGGTGTTGCTTGTGACATTCGTAATGACTCTCTGACTTGATTAAACACCAGGTGGTTCCACTTCTCATGAAAGCAATAGGATGGCTTGGCGGGAGCATTTTAGCACTTGAGACACTTAAACGTGTTGTTGTTGCTGGAAATCGGGCAAGAGATGCACTTGTTGCTCAGGGTCTAAAGTGAGTCATTCTGTTACTTAATGATTTTTTTTCTTTAGTACTCTAACTGATGGTTGCACACATCTTATTTATCTTTAAATTCAATCTCTGTTAAGACTATTTAGTTCGGGAAAACCTAGTTACCTAGTAAAACTGTAGAAAATGTCGTTAAGAAGAAGTGAAGTGGCTTCAAGGCTTGAAAAAATTGGGTCCAGTTTATGATGGTCTATCTAATTATCTAATGTAATACAAATGGTTCTGAAAACTTGGTAGGGTTGGTCTTATTGAAGTTCTTCTTGGGCTACTTGACTGGAGGACGGGAGGAAGGTATGGGCTCAGTTCTCAAATGAAATGGAATGAATCGGAAGCATCAATCGGACGAGTGCTTGCAGTTGAGGTTAGCATAAATTTTGTTAGCGAGATATTTGTTTTGTTTCTTAGATGTATAATTAATGAAATCAATATTACATATCTCAGGTATTGCATGGTTTTGCAACAGAAGGAGCTCATTGCTCAAAAGTGCGTGAGATACTTGACGCTTCAGAAGTAAGTTGTGATACTGTAACAATACGAAAAAAGTCTTGTTCACCAAATCCTTTGTTTTATTTTGTTTGTTTGTTAAAAAGCCCAAATGATTTTTTTTTTACAGGTGTGGAGTGCATATAAAGACCAAAAACATGACCTCTTCTTGCCATCAAACACACAATCAGCAGCAGGAGTGGCTGGCTTTATCGAGAACTCTTCCAACAGTCTCCTCACTTACGCTCTTACAGCGCCTCCTTCGTCTTCTCATGCTTGACCATTCCTTCCTTTTTGTATATCCTTTTTGTAAAGTCGTATCATTTCCTTATTTTACTTCTTCTGTAGAGAAGATATTGTCGTTTGTAAATGTTTGATGGGTAATAAATATTCTTGTTTCTTGGACATACGATGAAATTACGGATACATATTTTCTCTGATGTTTCGAATTGTGGTTGTTGGCTACGAGAGGCTGTAGAAATGTTGAAATTGTATCCTTGATTGAATCTGCAAAGAGAAAAGATATTCCATTAGAAGGAAAAGAGAAGTAAGAGAAGAAGAAATGCAAACAAGGCAAAGAGAAAAAAGATAAGATGAAGAAGACGTGGGAGAAGTTAACATCAAGGAGAAGAAATTGTCTACATTAGTCAACAAGATAGTGTTGGACTTGAAGTGTTAATAGGTTGCAAAGATGAATAAGGCCCAACTGAAGAACTATGTAATTAGATTATATAATTAAGTGTTAAATTTGTTAGAGTCTAAATGTCTAGTTAACATCTAAGTAAAATGTGTCAGGTAACAAGCAAAGTAGTTGAGTCCTATAGCTAATATGCTTGGGAAGTTAAACGAAGAAGTATGGTCTAGCAATCTTAG
The DNA here is from genome assembly GCA_963854855.1 of Nasturtium officinale. Taxonomy (NCBI): domain Eukaryota; kingdom Viridiplantae; phylum Streptophyta; class Magnoliopsida; order Brassicales; family Brassicaceae; genus Nasturtium; species Nasturtium officinale. The sequence continues at coordinate 3,915,960 of OY978511.1, read as the reverse complement.
ATATGTCTAAAGTCCAAGATAGTGTCTTGTAGTAGTGAAAGTAGTATAAGTGGATATGTTTGATGTTGTAACAAATTGTCTTTTGATCTATAGTAAAAATGTAGTTTCAAATCAATTTCTTTCTAAAGTGTTCTAAGAGTTTTGGTGAGTACCAAACAAATAGAACTAGAGAAGAAGATGAAACTTTTTTTTAAGTGTGAGTTAGGTTAGAATTGAAACATGGTATCAGAGCTTCTATATTCTTGGAGCATGTTCAAGATAGAAGCAAAGAAGTAAGTCAGTCCAAAAGAAGGCTGAAGAAAATAAGAGAAGAAGAAGGCGGCAAGAAGATGTCATAATAGAAGAAAAAAATGGAGAAGAGGAAGAGAAGGAGACACAATCCAGAAGAAGGCTGTGAGGTGATGAAGACGTGAGGTAGCAAGAAGAAGCTGCACCATGCAAGGGAACCGAAGAGCCTGCAAAAGGAAAGTGTAAGGCGAGAAAAGAAAAAGAAGAGGTGAAGAAAACGAGCAATCCACTGTTGGAAAAGAAGAGAAGGAAAAGAAGGTGGTGACAAGAGAGAGCACCATCAACTTTCACAAGCGCATTCACAGCCGTACCTCAAAGAAGGTGGGCTTCATGTGCATCCAAGGAGACAAGGAGATATTTTGGAAGAAGCAATGAAGACAACGGTGTGGAGACAAGATTGTGGAGGAGATTTCTATTCTTATTCGACAAGTCTAGGTGAAGCTTGGAGATGCTTGTTGAAGTTGAAAATCCATGTGTTTCCGTAACTGAAACAAGAAGAGAAAAGAAGCCAAAGTTAGAAAACTAAGGTGATGGTAAAGGAATCAAAGAGACTTTGGCAAATAAATGAAGCTGAAATTGGCTGATGCTGAAGAACAAAACAAGATGAGAGTGTGGAGATCGCCATCCAAGAGGGAGCAAAAATCGAAAAGAAAACAAAGGCTATGCGATATTCTAGAGATGATGAAGAGCAAGAGAACAAACCTGCAAGTGGAGATCAAAAGTTCAACATCATGTCACATTGAAGTTGAAAAGATGACTTGAAGCCACAGGGAAGAAGATGGTGACAACGGTGGTCTTTAGTGTGTAACTACGGCCTTGATGAGAGAGGTAGCCAGATTTGACTTAACTGATAAAGATCAATCATCTCCTGCAAAAGAAGAGGAAGAAGAACTTCACAAACAAAATTGTGAAGAAGAGAGAAAAAAAACTTGATGCATGAATATTTAGAGCAAGAGTGAAATCAATGAAGCAAGTTACCAGAGAGTTGTGCAATTTTCATGAATGGTATCAGCTCAGTGAAGATGTGATTCACCATCGAGTAAAAGCAATGAAAGTAAAAGAATTCAAATCCTAAATTGGAAATGGGAAATTCAATCAAGGATCCAAGAGGGAGTGTTGAAATTGTATCCTTTATTGAATCTGCAAAGAGAAAAGATATTCCATTAGAAGAAAAAGAGAAGCAAGAGAAGAAGAAATGCAAACAAGGCAAAGAGTAAAAAAGAGAGAAGATGAAGAAACGGTGAGAGAAGTTAACATCACGGAGAAGAAATTGTCTACATTAGTCAACAAGATGGTGTTGGACTTGAAGTGTTAATGGCTTGCAAAGATGAATAAGGCCCAACTGAAGAACTATGTAATTAGATTATATAATTAAGTGTTAAATTTTAAGAGTCTAAATGTCTAGTTAACACCTAAGCAAAATGTGTCAGTTAACACCTAAGCAAAATTTTAAGAGTCTAAAGGTTTACACGTTATCCTTCAAAAAGACAATCTCAACAATATTTTCCTGCAGTGTTTGGCCGTTTTCTGTGAGTGTTTGTTGAAATTCCGGTTCGGGAGCTCCAAAGCGTGAAGAAGCAGAAGATGGAGAAAATGTTCCTCGGAGTCGCCTACTAAAAATGAATAAGAAAATGTTTAGGAATCAAAACTACAAATCAAAACTTAGTAAAAACCTAAAAAGGTTATTTAATTACCTCATAAACGAATTTTTTTATCTTCTCGACCACATATTCAGTGTATGGAGGAGTTCCTTTTTCAGCCATGGGTTAGGATAGAAGAAACTCGTCCCCAAGACACCTCATGTAGTCAATGATATCTTGAGCAACTGGATTTTGGATTTGACATGTTCTACGATTGGTGTATGAATCTTGTAACAATGTCAGATGAGATGGACGCTGTTGCCAAAACTTAACAAAAAATATTTATAACAATGTAGTTATTCAGAACCATAAGAAATAAAAATTAAGAAAATTAAAAAATCAACAGTTGTTGTTCTCGGGAAGTCTTGCTCGGTGCACCCAAATTATGGCTCAAGATTCCTTTCACCTTCCAGTTGGTAAAATGCCTCATAGAGTTTGACTCCGTCTCTTTCATCTTCCAATACATAATGAACCCTTGCCATAACTCCGGGTTTGATTTTGGTTTTATCTATATATGTAATGGTTAAATTTTGGTTAATATTTATGATTCAGTGTTTATGCTCAACGTTTAAAATAGGAGTTTAAGTTTTAGGGTTCTAGGTTTATATTTTAGTTTTATGGTTACCATTTAATGTCTTTGTTTAAAAGTTTTGAATTAAAGATTTATATTTCATGATTTAGGGTTTAAGTTTTAAGGAGATAAGCCCTTAAGATATAAAGGAAAGAGTATTCAGGGTCTTGGAAGCTTTTTGCTATGAGGAAATAAGACGAGACGTGTGAGATGAGTTATTTTTTTTCTTATGTGGTCAAGATCCTATTTATATATTTCAATGATATATTGTTTCCGTATGAATCTGGCATATTCTTAGAATCATCACCGAACGGTGATGGCCTATTTTCTAATATTCTCTTCACGAATTCAAGCCCAAATCTGCTATACTCTTCTTCTTTGGGTCTAGCAAGCCCAATAACTTAATAATACAAATTATTACAGAAACAATCTTGTTCTTATTTAAAAGACTCAAGATTAGTTAGAAAATCAACTCTAAACCCCGTTAATAAATACTGTTATTAACTTTAAAGATGATAAGGATGCTACAACCATCTATACCAATTGTAGCGGGTAAAGGAGTTTAAGTCTCTTTTGCTCCGATTATTAATCGCTGACAAACATGTTTTTCCTTTTACATTTTGTTTGTGTTGTATAAGATGTTTGCAATTGGTAGAACACAAATGCAACTGGAAAGTTCCAGCTTCTCTAGGTATGAATCTTAAAAGAGAATGAGAATGGATTAGCAAGTAAGAGACAAGTGTGAAAATTTATTTTATGGTACAGAAGCAATTAAAGTGGAACTACTCTCTCTCTATCTCTCTCTCTCTCTCTCTCTATTTAGCATACTGTTGACAAAAAGGGTAAATAAGCAGTAACCTCTCCTCTTATATATTATAATGAAAGTCTTTGCTATTTTGCAGGAGAGATTAGAAAATCTATAACTTTGCTAAAATAGGAGTTTTATAAGAAATGAACAATTGATTGTTTGCAACATTTTTTGTTGTTTCAAAATTGAGGCTTTGGGAGAAGGAAAAAATAAATTTTGTTTTCTGAAGAAGGTGGAGGTGAAAGGGAATCCTAGTTCTTCTTCCTCCTCCTCCTCTTCTTCTTACTTATAGGTTGTTTATGTTTTTATAAAATAATAATAAAGTTTATTTTGATCTTTAGTTTTGTTGATGTTTTAGGTTCAATAAAACTTTTATTCTGCAGCGGAGATACCATTCTTTCTCCTCCCATTGTCCTTGGAAATCACAATGTCACCACAAATTAGAAAATTTAATTGATTCTTCTACTTATTATTTTAGGCGTAATTGATACATCCTTCCGCATTATCTCAGGTTTTGTTTGTAATTGGGGATTTGATAAAGATTATTCTTTCCTATAATATAGAGTTTGTGGGTCCAACTCTCTCTTTCTCTCTCTTGATTTCAACAACTTGGTTTCAAGTTGCTAAACAAGAGAGCAAGAGAGAGAATACATTGTTTATTATCTCCATAAGTTGGTTGAGTTATCATATCCTTCTATCAATTATCTCAGAAATAACACTTCTAAAGGAAACACAACAACAATAGTATTATCTTAATGATTCTATACTTTCTCATCACTTGTGTCTCTTTCTTTTTCTTTACCAAATCTTTAAACATTCCTACATGGGCATCTAAAACCAAAACCTTGTTCTCCTTCTACTTATCCAAGAATTCCTTCATGAACTTCCAACACCCAACCCAATCCAATCTAGCCTTTCCAGTGCTTAACCACATGTCAATCCTTGACCTCCCTGACCTTCCTCTCGACCGCATTCTCGACTTTCTTCCACCATCTGGACTATGTAGTATGGCTATGGTTTGTAGCTCATTGAGAGAGAAATGTGTGAGTGATCATTTGTGGGAAAAACACTTAAAGACTAAATGGGAAAAAATCCTTGGACCTCCTGTTTATAAAGAGTGGCAATGCTATATATCTTCCTCATATCTACTTGATACTCATCATCACCAAAATGGACATTTTGGCTTGGCCAAAGTCATTTCTATGATTTGTTCTCTTTCCTCTATTTTTCGAGATGATAATCAATGGGGGAGATATGTATCTTCTTTGCCACTTGACTCTACCATGAGCTTCTATTTCTCCCTTGAAACAGGTCGTTTTTGGTTCCCAGCTCAAGTTTACAACCGGGAGGTAATCACCAATTTAACAAACATAGTTTTTTTTTTTTTCATTTTATGTCTTCTTGGTTTGATTAAACTAGCAAGGGGTTTTTGGTGTATGAACAGAATGGGCATGCAGGGTTTATGCTGTCATGTTATGATGCTGAGCTCAGCTATGACTCTCACACAGATACATTTCAAGCTAGGTATGTTAACATTTGACACAATCATTTGCTTATTCTTCATCAAATATTATAAACTAGACTCTATTGCGGATTACAGGTATCCACCACATGGTAGAAGAGCAATTGTGGTTGAAAAAGGTGTGGCATGGGAGAGGCTAAGAGCATCTCCCATTGATGCATCACCTCATCATCTCCATGTTTCAGGTTCTTTAAAAGATTTGAAACCTGGAGATCATATCGAGATCCAATGGAGAAGGAATCAAGTGTTCCCTTATGGTAAATTACAATTTACAATACTTGTAGTCTTGACATAATCTGGATTTGAAAGAAGTGTGTGATAATGTTGTGTAGGATGGTGGTATAGTGTTGTTGGGCACTTGGAATCCTGTGATGGCAATATCGACCATTGTCATTGTCATATTAGTGGTGAGTTATTAACTTCATGTTCTATGGGATAGAAATGGTGTCTTGGTTGGCTTTTTAAAAACTGGATGTCAAATTCCATGGTGTACTCATTTCCTTAGCTCATTAAGGCTTTCGAATGTCCTAAACTTAGTGGAAAAGGGTATTGCAATTCAAGCAATATGCCTTTTCTTGCTAGGATTTCTCAATAAGACAAATGATGAGGGTGGTATGATTTCCTGATTATCCTCTACAATTGATAAATGTGTGTCTTCAGTTAATTTTGAAATCTCTACTTAGGTTACATTACCAATGTGGCGGATCTCAACAGTTGTTTTTTTAATACATTTATCACTAGTAAAAATTAAATTGTTTTCCCACCCCTTTACTTCCACATTGCATCACTAAAAACGTAGAAATCACAAATATTAAGTTTAGGAATTTCTTCTACCCACTTTTTTGCATCTTTGGTATGAATTTTTTTCTATTGATGTTGTGTCCAAAGGATTTATGAATTTATATGTTATACTAAAGGGTTATGCGTTAATGAATGGTGAAAACAGAGATGGTAGTGTTGGAATTTAAACAGTACACAGTTGGATCGAGGTGGAGAAGAATGATGATCAATAGGAAAGACCATAAAGAGAAAGGTAACGAGGAAGATGGATTCTATGGAGGAATTCGAAAGCTAAATTGTAAAGAAAACATTGAAACGTGGAAGCATCTCTGGCCATCCTCTATATTAGATTAAGATGAAGAAACTCTTCTTACACATTTTGGGAAAGAGATTAGACATATCACCATATGAAGAGTATGCTATTAATTTATTTTTATTTTTTCATCAATTACATCAGTATTATTAGAGATGTCTTGACTTAATCCTAATGTGATGATGACTTAATGATATGCAGTGGATGCGATTACGATGAATAACATCTTCAAATAATAATTCTACAATGCAAATTCTCATCTACTTGCAGTTCGGCATGTACGACATCTCCATGATAGATATTTTCATCCCTCAATACTCAGATCTACGAGGGACAGTTTTTCATTTATGATATCCCTATGATGTACATGCTCTCTCTGCAACACACATGACCACAACAGACAAATCTATCTGCAACACTCTAAAACTTCTGAAAATCTTTGCATCCTTTAATCTGCAAGAAGTTGCACGATCTGGGTTTCAAACCCCATAACTGGTGTATAAACCTTTAAATCCTTTACCAATGGGGTAAGGTTGTTTTCACCAGGATGTTAATTTTAGAAATATTTTAATATAATATATAACTGATCATTAATTATGTATTTGACAAAATATTCATAAAATGAAACAATTGTATCATTTAAAAGAATTACAATAGGATATTTATATATTAATATTTGCTAAATTAATAAATTCTTCTGGTCTCGAGTTGGAACAGTATAATAAATGACACAATTCGATAAGTTAATAAGTTATATTTTTCTTAAAACCTATGTAATTATATTCTCCCAATAATAACATAACTTAGTAATCATAGAAACCTAAATATATAACTAAGAAAAATTAGTATGACTCTAGTGTTGTTTGTAATATATGTGATAATTACACCTTTATGTGTAATTGTTTCTATAGGTATTGCAATAACGTTTTCAACTTCATCAACATTAAGAATAGTCACCATATTTTTCTCTTCTCTCTGAATCTTTGTACATGTATTATTTTTACCTGGACAGTCACGTAGAAAGAAAAAAGAATCTTAAGACAATATGGAAAAAAAAAATGTCAATACTAAAATAGAAAATAAACAATTTTAGGTCAAATGAAATTTAAAAGATTTTGAATTATACCAAAATATTTTACATTAAATAAATATTTATAAAATAATAACTATTAAAGTATCAATAAATTAATATCCACTATAAATTAATTAAAAAAATGTCTTTGTTATGTGAAGAAATATGGTGGTGTATCGGAAAAGATTTATTTCCTTACACACGTTAGTTAAACATCACTCCACGAATGGTAGCCTATTCAGAATAAGAAATTTTCTAGAAATTAAAAATTTAAAGTTTAAAACCAATCAAAAGTAACTCTACAATAATTTTAAAGACAAAACGTTAAATAAAAAAAAAAATTCATATAAACCATATCGTTAAGAACTCTGAAAACTGGAAAACCTAAAATTAAATATATTAATATATAGTATATTACTCACATCAAAATTACGCATAATGTAAAGAAATTTAACTTATTATATTATTATATTTTCTCAAAACACTATCATCTAAATAATATAGTTAATCATAGATCATTAGCATAAAATGTATGTTTTTGGCACCCAATACAATTATATAGTTAAAAGTTGCAGTAGAATCTCTATAAATTAATATTCCATAAATTAATAAACACTATAAAATAATAAAATTCTTTAGTCCCGACTCGGGCCAATATAAAAATTGTCTAATTTCGATAAGATAATAATATGATAATTTTTTAGAAATTTCTATGTAAATATATGGTCCCAATACTATCATAAATTAATAATTTTTTTTATGAAATAAAAGATCCAGATTTTGGAGCACCTAATCAACCAGTTGATGAAGAGGAACAAATGTACTCAGCCTCATGGGGCAAGTGTTGGTGAATTTGGAAGGAAAATCTTACACTTAAATGCACTGCAAGAATAATCTCGACTTCTGCGAGATATTGTCTATAAGGTCAAATCTAAAAATTTTAATTTTTTTTACCTACTTAAAACATCATTTTGTCAATTTCATCAAAAACAATTTCTGACCATTTTATTTCATCAAAATTTTCTGATATGCTAAATTTCTACCCAAACATCGGGACAACATGAGGCGGAATTGACATGAAAATCCTGAATCCTGCAGATAATATATCCTACAGCCGGATGTCATGTAGATATACATGAATGATCCATCAAATTACCATTCTACAATGAGGATGTTGACGGAACTTTATGCCATGTGAAGCTCCTATAGGTACTAAAAATAATTATCTCTATCAATTGAATTGAATTTCTTACTATTTTCTGTTCTCATAAACAATTCATTTTTATCACATTTTTGCTTCTTTTTTTTATTTTATTTTAAATTACTTTTACAATTTATACTGAACACTATCAAATTCAATCTCAGATAAAGTTAAAAACTAAATAAATAAAAATCAAAACTGTTATATAATTAGATCTCCACACAAACACGAATCAAACACAAACAAAGTAGATTCAAGTTAATTAAAATAATTTCATATTACAGGCCATAACAGCAACACATACACCCTATTATGTCAGTAAACCAAACTTCCCTGACTTCACAATCTCTTTCTAGCAATCCATACATAGCATACTTCTCTCCGAAACGGTAAAAGATTTCATCATCTATGGCATCCAACTCCTTGTACCCCATATTTGCAGCCTGCATCCCCAGGAACTTCAGGTCAACAGTCACTAGTTATTTCATTTTGGTATATATCTCCCAGACGCGACAAAGTTTATGGGGTCAGGAAGAAATCAACATCCTTTAAGGATGGCAGTAATCGCTTCAAAATCCAGGGGAAACTTTGTACCATTGGGGCCAGACCCGACCCTGAATTAAAGCGGAGTAAATATATGCTTTAGGCACCAAAACTATATACATTATTAGGGGCATCAAATTTGGTATATGAGTTTTAGTACAGTGGTTAAATGTTTCAAAAAAAAAAATTGAAGAGGTGTTGAGTTCGATGCCCCTTAGTTACTGAAGTTTTATATATCATTATTCATGAGTTAAATATTTTTTTTGTTTTAGGCGCAGTATATATACATACGGGCTGGTACTGATTGGGGTCATGTACAATTTCACCTCGCTGGGGTCGTTGCCAACTATATAAGGATCAAAAATCTCGATATGCCGAAGAGAGAGATTTATGACTAACCCAACCCAATGATGATTCTTCCAGTTCAGAGGGACTCTTAACAAACAGTTTTCATACCCTTACCGGTGGACTTTCCTAAAACATAGGTGGTGAGATTAGAACCCCATTTGAAACTCGACTTATCAACTTCATCCTTGAAGCCATGGTATGCGGAGTTAATAAGACCAACAAAGTATGTGTCAAAAAGGACAGCCCTGTTTTTAAGTATGTATTTACCGCAGTGCCTCCATAAGGTAGCCGTCAAAACCTGCATGTGCTGATAAAAATTAAAGACAACTCATTAGGTGTACGGCCAACACACATGTACACCTATACTACACTACCACATACACTTTAACCGGAAATAATGAGTACCTCTGTGTTCATCCATCGCTTCTTCTTCGCAATCTCCAGAAAGAAGCTATTGGTTATCATATGGCGAGTGTAAACCAAATACTTCCTACAAAATTAGTTATGTTACATTTCAGAAAATGAGATTATGTATAGATATTATATTTCCTACAATATGACCATAAAAACTTAAATTTATACATATATGATAGTGGGTTCTTAGTTAAATTTATTGTGTTACTGATTTGTTATTTATGTGGTTTGTATTGTATGAGCAGGTAAGAAAGGTTGCGATCACATTCTACAACATCTAAAGGTAAAGGCATTCCATTTGTATGTGACAACTCAATCCCAAAGGTATTTAACATTTTAGTAAATATTACATTTGCAGATTCTTTGACTATGGATCAAGTTGTTCGTGATAGTGAAGAACTACAAATAAGGAAAAAATAGGAAAAGAACGAGGGCCTTTCAATTAGAAGTGGATATTGTGTTGTTGATGTCAACTTTCAATTTGAGGATTTACTTTCTAGCACAACATATTTTTCACAAATTCAACGTCCGATTAGAAGGTCAACTACAACAATGGAACATGACTATATAAAAAATGTTCTAAAAGAGGATGCAGATGTTTTTTATTTTGGAATTGTGCAAACCAATTTGATTGATGACATCTTTAAGAGATAGAAGATGGATTTCAGCTGAGGAATTGCTAGCCACATTTTGGCTCATTGTTGGCCAGAGCTCAAGATATATTCAGATAGTGTTTTAGGTCTTTATGTTCGTGGCTCTCTGATCATGAGAGAGAGGTGTCATGAGAAAAAAAAAGAAAAGAGAAGTAGAGAAAGAAAAATCAGGAAAAACAGATCCGACCAGTTTTGGGAGAAAGGAGAAACAGAGGTGAAGATCAAATTTGAAAATCGTTACTCAAAATTGGGAAACATTGAGGTGAATACTCTCTCCGAAATTGAAAATCGTTACTCAAATTTGGGAAAATTTTGAAAATAGGGTTTGTATGCCTACGCCAATTCCCCACATGCACCATCTTTTTGCTCATGTGGGTCGTCAAAATTACAAATATTATAGACGTTAGTAGTTGTTTCAAATATCTAAATAATCGTACTTTGAGTGGTTTCAAATTTAATTAGTATTAAATATCCAACAAATTTTTATTTTAGTTTTACAGATGATATAACTCGATTAACATATATTTATAGTGTTTATGCAATTATATTTTTTGTAACTTTTTCATCCTAAGTAACTTATTATTTACAAAAGGGTGGTTTACTCAAATGATATGAAATCTGAAAAAACCACTACACTAGTGCAAATCTTTTTTTTATTACTGTAATGTTTTTCATCTCCAAAATACCCTTAAAACTATGTTATAACAAAAATGTAATTACAAGAATGCCATTAATTTTATTTTCCATATCAGCGAAAATTTGGGCGCTATCCGACGTGGCACAGAAATTGCTGATGTGTATTAGTTAAGTCTGCCGAAAAAAAATTTCACTCTCGTTACGGCTGACTATCAAGAAATTTGACTGATTTATGTAAACGGCTGACTTATATTTTTGAGGCTGACTTATTACCTACATGTTATGGCTCACTTATAGTAAAATCGGCTGACTTATCATTTTAGGCTGACTTATTACCTACATGTTATGGCTGACATACTCGAAATCGGCTGTCTTACGGGAAATCGGCTGACTAACAAGTATAAGTAATGACTGACTTATAAAAGTGCGGCCGATTTAAGATAATTTTGGCTGACTTATTCATATCATATGGCTGAGTTATCAAGTTCCGGCTGACTTAAATAGCTGATTTAATAATTTTTTGGCTGATTTGAAAGAGCTTTAGTGGCTGACTAATGTTAAGTCAGCGGTTACGTGGCTGATTTTCGATTAGTTATGGCTGATTAAACAATTAATCAGTAATTACTGTAATAGTACTCGTTTACGGCTGATTTACTCACCGTATCCGCTGACTTATATATTTCTAGCCAATTTACTTTTTATCATGACTGATTTCATAATCTTCTATAATTACTCAAATAGTATATTTAGTTATGCCAGACTTATTATATTGTGTTATGACTGATTTTAGAATGACTGACTTACGAATTCATTTAGCGGCTGGTTTCCATGTAAGCTTTGATTATAGACTTTATAATAGTTAAAATTTATAATTATTCGTAATACACGATTTAATTATTATCTTTGATTATAGACTTTATAATTTTTATCAGTTTTACTGTTTTTACCAGTTTATTAGTTTTACTTTTACCTGTTATTATTTTATGAATATTTCCTTTGTTATACTATTTATACTTATATGTAGTAGTCACAAAACAATATATAATACTATATAACAAAAATTCATTTTACGTATTTTATGTGTATAATAACAAAAATTCATGTTGTTGTTTGTTCTACTTCAAGTAGCCCGAAAGCATTATAATAATGAAAGTTTATGTGTTTGGAATTCTTAGTGCTTGCAAACCCCATTTATAGCTCTTTTAGTACATTTAACACTAAACGTCCTGGATCCAACTTTTTATAAGAAAATTATAATTCTTGACAAATTCGGCTCTATCCACTATTTTTGCAATGTCTTCCTACTTGGAAATTCTTAACGTATACTCAAACCCTTACCATCTTCCCATGGGTCTATACACTTACTAACTTCTATGTCAGGTGGAAGCTCAACATAATCATCACCAATATCTGATCTATCCAGATCAATATTGTTATCCACACTTTCATCACGTTATGCATTTCATCCTCTATAGTATCATCTTCATCATCATCCACTTTCGCCTCTTTGTTGTTGTTTTGCTTGTTTTTTTTTCTACGTACAAAATAATGATATTACATCCAATTTCACCATCATTTAAATGCAACTAATTTTATTTTTTACCTAAAGAACTTTCTCCCTGCTCTCAAAAGTTGCTCGGGTAGGTCTGATATGGTGATGATCTTAACAAAAAATATCTACGGTTTCTTTATCATTGGACGTTGGATAAACACACACATCCTCATCATCATAAATAGTAAATTGTTCCTCATATACTACCAACAGTAGATACTAACTCAAATATAATTTAACTTTACTTTTATCTAACACAAGCTTCTTGTATACCCTAGTTTCTATTATCGACAAATTTATCTCTTATGCTGATGTCTTCAACATTAAATTATACATGTGATCTTAATATTTAAAATGTATGTAACATTGTTGATCATTTTATCCTGCCAAAAATACAAAAACAATCAATGATACTATTTTTACTAGTTATTCTAAAACTACCAATAGTACTAGTAATACTAGTTTCCCCCAGTTATACTATACCAAAAACTCTAATTAAATTATTTCTGGTTAAAATCTATAATACACTATGATAAGCCACTGTATACTACATTTATACCTGTCTTAATGTATAAAACCAGTTTTAATGTACAATAGTTAAAATTAGTTTCCTAGTTATACTACATTTATCAGTATTACCAGTAATACTAGTTTTATCCAGTTCTACTATCGCAAAAACTTTAATTCGATTTATTAATGTTCTATTCTACAATACACTATGATTCAATCCCAGAAATATATTTTTACCAATTTAAAGTCAGAATCTACCTACAATCCATGGTTAAACACCCCATGTGAATATCTTATAATCATATCTTCAATTTGCAAATATTGAAGCCAAAGAAAAAACTGGCTGCAGAAGAGCTCCACTTCCGAGCTCGACAGGGATGCATAAGAACCTGGACAGCACCGACGATGGAGCTCACAGATTGACGAACTCGCTCGAGTTGAATGGTTCCCGTTTTTGTCTTTTTTCTTTCTTTTGAATTAATGAATTAATAAAATTGAAATTATTAATCAATATCCATAAAGGGTAATATTGTCTTCTCCTTTTGGAGAAGGAAATTTTATATTAGTTTAGGAAATATAGATTAATGGAGAAGATAGGAGATTTTTTTCAACAAAGAGGGGCTTTTGAGGATATGTCTCCAAAAAGGCCAAGCTAAAAAAACAGAAACTTCCGGAAAAGATGATCCAAGGCACGGCAGTGTACCAGAGAACGAACCCTAACTGCCAACCCATTGCTAATAAATAAGACTCCTTCGTGGCATAGCAGGCAGCCTCCTACTTACAACCGGAGTAAGCGGTTCCCGCCGTCCGCCTTAAGCCACCACCAGCCAAACCCAGAACAATCCTTCGGCGCAGCCAGATCCGCAACCTCCTGGACCCTCTCCTCGACTCCCCTACCTAGCAAGAAGAAACTGGAGATGTGCAAAAACCTTAAATGACACTTATTTATAAACAAAGAGAGTACTAAACTTTGTTGATAAAAAAATATCTACTAAATTCTATCTTATAAATATTTTGCTTTGTGCTTTCCAAAAAAAATAGGAGAATGTATTGAACTGAGCATTGTAAGAGATTTGAGTTAAACTAAAAAATATTTGTTGTTGAAACATGAATTATAAAACAATACTGTTATTGAAATTATTTAAAAATAAGATTTAAAAATTCAAGTGAATTTTAGATGGAATTTCTAAGTTACAAATATAAATATTTTTATATTTTATAAATATTAAATTATTTAATTTTATAATTTATTATGTTATATTATATCAATATATATATATATATTTATATTTGTATTATAAAACTATTTAAATCGCAAAATTGGTTTTGCCTGAGTAGACATTCTACACGATAGAGGGAGGATGAACGCCCCTTAGCTACATTGGTTTACAGATATACGAGAAAATTTATGATATTGGTTTACACATATGACAAAATTCATAAGAATATATGATAAATTATTTCCTATTAGTATATTACACAAATTGGTCAGCGTGTTTTTTTTTTTTTTTTTTTCAAATGGAAGCAAAGTGTTTATTCTAATTTGGGGTTTCTTGTAATGGCGACTGTGTACAATCAACCGTCGCTACCTCAGATGCATCGTCTCTTCTCGAAGCTCAGACCTTTCGTCCCTCACTCTCCATCTATCACAACTCTATTCACTCGCCGGCGTAGTTTCGAGTTTAGTGCTCTTACCACAACGAAGGCCATTGACGCAGCGTTGATGAAGGAGAAATGGCTAGATTCACTCTCTCTCACCTCACTAAACGAAGAGACGACTCAGGAAAGTACTGAGTCAAGCTCTGTCATTGGGATTGACCCTGATTTGTCTGGTGCTTTGGCTCTCATAAAAACTGACCATTTGGGTTCTTCTTCGTCTGCTCAGGTCAGTTCACTTTGGCCTAAACCCTAGAAAATGCTGAAACTTTGTGGTTTTAGGGTTTTTTCAAGTGGGAATTTCAGAAGTTTGGGTTAACAGAAGTACCTACTTACGGTTTGATTATGAAACAATAAAAAATTGAATAATCAGAGTTATAACCAAAGTTGATTGGGTTATTACACTAAATGATTTTACCTTTAAAAGGTTCAACTGTAATTTTTATATCTAAAGTTTGAAACTTTGTGGTTTTTAAGGGTTTTGTCATTTGGGAATTTTCAGTATTGTAGGTTACAGAAAGTATTAATTTTTGCAAGGTTCATTTGTAATTTGTCTGAAAGAGATGAGAATATGAAGAAATTAATTTGAATAGAATCAGAGTTATTATTACCAAAGTTGATTGAGTTATTACACAAGAATCCATCTTTACAAGGTTCAATTGTAATTTTTGCATCTAAACTTTGATTGTGTTTTTTTGTTTGTTTGATAATTCTGGATTTTGTTTATGAAAATTTGTGGTTTCCGTACTCTTATTAACAAATTTGATGTTTTTAATACTTTTGTTTGGTTAAATCTTGAATAGGTTTTTGATACCCCTCACATCCCAGTTTTAGTTGGGAAAAGAGTACGGAAACGTTTGGATGCAAAGTCAATAGTACAACTGATTCAGAGTTTAGATGTTCCTTCTGGTAAGAATATGTTCTACATTGTCTCTTTTTTTTGTTGTGTTGTTTGTGTGAAGCAATTTTACATCTTTGTATGCAATAATGTAGGAAGCAGAGTATATATAGAACAATCGAATCCGTTTCCTAAAGACGGAAAACAGGTTAATGCTACAGCAAACACATCATTTATTTCTTCAATTTTAGTGTGTTTATTGTTAAAACTGAAATGTTTGATGTTTGTGTTTGTGTATTAGGGTTGGTACAGTGGAGGATTTGGATATGGATTATGGATAGGAACACTTGTTGCATCGGGTTTTTCAGTTATTCCAGTTCCTGCATCTTTATGGAAGAGGCATTTTCAACTTGCTAGTGGGAGTTCAACAAAGGTGATTTTGATCTTTTGATTTTTAAAACAAATCTCTGAAATGCTGACATATTTTCTTAATACAGGATGATAGCAGACGAGTTGCAGCAGAGTTGTTTCCATCGCTTAGCTCGCAACTGAAGAGAAAAAAAGATCATGGTCGAGCTGAAGCACTACTCATTGCAGCTTATGGTGAAGCTCTTAAACCAGGGAAGTTATTTAACCAGCCACAAGAATTGGTCTCTCAGGTTAACTGCTTAGAAAACCAGTTAGTGGAGATCCAATAATGTTTCTAGTATTCGTTTTCTTATTGTAATGGAGGCCTAACTTTACTAATTTTATTTTTGTTCAGACTCTGTCAAATGAAAACAAAAATATATAACTTAAAGTGCCCCTATATGCTCTAATATTGTTCTTTAGATTCAAATGGCCTAGTCCTGCTTCACAGTAGGAGATCTACTTCAGTCTTTATGTCGCATCTAGTCACAGTAAGCGATCTATATCAGTCTTCAGTCTTTATCTTTGCTTCAGAAGCGGTGGAATTGGTCAATGCTGTTAATAGGATAAGAGCATGGCCATCTTTTTAGCATCTGGTTACTGAAATCTCTATAAGATTTTTGAGACCTTTTTGGAATTGGTACTTGGTCAAAATATTTCGAACAACCAGACGAACTGTTTTCAGTCTTGTGTAGCATCTATCTAGTCTTCTGGATTGGCTTTCTGGATTGGCTTTCTGAGATCTTTGTTAGCGAGATGGTTATAGTGGTAAAGAAACCAAACAAAATTGGATGGGTGTTTACTAGACTACTCATTTTGAAATATCTCATTCTCGATGGGCAAAAAACACTAAAGTTTATTTTTTCAAAATATTACAAAATTGCCATTTAAAAATATATATATATATATATATGTTTTATAAAAATTTAAAATTCAATTTAAATATTATTAAAAATAAAAAATATTATAAATAAATAAATAAATAAATATTTTTTTTATAAACATACTCTCTCTTTATTCTCTCTCTACTCTCTCTCAAAAAATTCTCACTCTAAATCTCTTTCTCCCTTTACTCTCTCTCTGAACTCTCTCTCTCTAAACATATTCTCTCTCTAAACTCTCCTTCCCAATAAATATTTAAAATCTCTCTCTAAACTTTCTCTTTCTTAACTCTCTCTCTAAATTATCTTTCTCTCTCTAAACTCTCTTTCTAAATAAATATTTAAAATCTCTCTCTAAACTTTCTCTCTCTATATTCTCTCTAAACTATCATTCTCTCTCCAATCTTTCTTTCTAGATCTTTCTATTTCTCTCTCTAAAATTGCTACCTCACTAACTCTCTCTCTCAAATCTCTTTCTAAAATTTCTCTCTCTAAACTTTTTTTCTCTAACTTTTCTCTCTAAATCTTTCTATTTCTCTCTCTAAAATTTCTATCTCACTAATTCTCTCTCTTAACTTTCTCTCTCTCTAAACTCTCTCTCTAACTTTCTCTCTCTAAACTCTTTCTCTCTCTAAAATAAGTCTGCTGTAATGTTTTCAAAACAAGTATGCGACAACTCAATTGAAATAACTTTGCGGCAACTCTATTGTAACAACTCTACAACAACATACAAATGTACAAAACTCTCCGGTGTAAAGAAATAACTCGGTAGCTCAAAATAACTGTCACTACATTAACAAGTATGCTGTAACACGCTAATTTTAATAATTCTACCGTATAGAAAAATAACTTTACGGCAGAAATAACTCTGCCACCGCATAAACAAGTTTGCAGTAACTTGTCAATTCTCTTAAGTTCGCAGTAAAAGAACATAACTCGGTGAAATGCAAACAACTCTGTCATCATGTTAACATCTCTGCGGTAACAAGGTAATTAAATAACTTAGCAGTAACTGAAAATAACTCTGTCAATTCAAACATCTCTGCGGTTACTGGAATAACTCTGCGATAACGAGACAACACAAATACCTCAACATTGACAGAAAATAACTCTGCCAAAAAATATCTATGCGGTCTCTATAATAATTCTGCGGTAACGAGTCAATTCAAAAAACTTGGCAGTAACTGAAAATAACTCTGCCATAGAAAATATCTTTGCGGCCACTATAACAACTCGGCGGTAACGAGTAAAGTCAAATAACTTGACAGTTACTTAAAATAACTTTGCGGTTTAAAATAACTCTGTAGTTACTTAAACAACTCTGCTAGTACGAGTAAATTAAAATAGCTCTGCGGTAACTGAAAATAACTCTGCAAAAATAATAACTATGCGGTAACATAGGACGGAATGACATTTTCGTAAATACAAATTTTGCGGAATTAATTTAGTAATGGCAGTTTTGTAATTACTTTTTTTACTAACAAGGCATTTCCAGGTTACTTTTGGCTTTTAAATATTTTAAAATCAAACTAGTAATTAAAAAAAAACTTATGTTTATTTAGTAATAAATATATAAAAGAAAGTTCATTGAATAAACACCCCTTTTTAATGTAATATTGGATTGGACCACCGATGGTATTCATATTCTTAAATCCTAATATGTATGAATAATTCTTCAGGTTCTTATAAAGTAGAATTTTTTCTTGATACTACAGGTCATACTCTATGAGGTTTTGCAAGATGTGTTAAAATCTTTTGTTCTTAGTATAAATAATGTGAGAGGTCAAGTGTATGATAAAGGAAAAAACTAAGGACTACAAAGAGGCTTCCACAGAGTTAAATTCTGTGTGGTTGTCATAGTAGTCTCTCATTGTAGTTACTTTCTAATTACGATAATGTGAAATATCTTCCTTTCAGGTCCAGAATGTGACAGCTCCCATACGTAAAGAAATGTGATGGACATATTCATCAGACTGGAATCAATTTTGAAAGAAATCTGCGGAGGCTCCCCAGAAAAATCACTCTATTTGGAAATCTAAATCTTTCGACACCATTCTCTTAGAACTGGCAAGTGGGAGGTACAATGTTTTGTGTTATTTTGCTTGCATACACACTCTTGTATGATTCAGAAATCAAAAGCTGCTCTCAGATACTAAATTTTCGTACTCATTAGTCATTCCTATAACTGGAGTGGCCAGAATCTGAATATTCTCCTTACGCCAATGGACCTGAATACATAATCTCAAGCAACATTGCTAATTTTTTTTTTTTTTCAGAACTCAATACAAAAGCTTAGGGTCTGAAAATTTCTCCTTTACTCACACAAGAATCTCATGAAGCTTCTACCGTTCATGGTGATTCAAATTTAGCAGAGCTTGTTAGTCATCATCATTATCTCATCCATAATATTCAGAGTGGGTTGATACTTTTTTTTTTTTTTTTATGTGGGTTGATACTTTATTTTGCTTCTAGGATTAAATCACAAATTATTTCAGATATAAAAATAAAAAATGTTGAAATGTAATATTGGATTGCACCACCGATGCTAGTTATTAAGAGGAAATGTCTTTAATCCTAATATTGTGGATAATTCTTTGGGTTCTTATAAAGTAGAAGATTTTTTTCTCGAGTTCTTAAACGTGGATCTACAGGTCATAAACTCTTTGAGGTTTTGTAAGATGTTTTAAAATCTTTAGGTCTTAGTATAAATCTTTAGGGCTTCTAGATTTATATTCTATAGCATTTTATACTCTTTGTGGTTGTCATAGTCTAAATTCAATTTTATGTGTTATAGCTGACACTTCTTCCAAAACAAGAGAAGATTTTTAGAGTCTTTTTACAAACAAATTCAAAGTTAGTGCATACTTTATGTTTAATTTTAAAAAAATTTGCCACATTTTTTGTTTGCCATTAAAGTTAGTATATTCTTTGAGCTTTCAATTAGAATAATTATCGAATTATCTTTTATGATTTTAGTGTTAGTTGCAATCCGCAATTAAATAAAATATATAAAATGTTTTCCATAGGCGCAGCGCGGGATAGCCCCTAGTAAACTTAAAACGTGACTAAATAATACTGGACCAACTTAAGTGTTATAAGTTTCTATATATTTCCTGAAAATGTATCTTTAAGTTTTGTAAGAGAACTTGTAATTAAAAAGGTAATTTGAGGGAAATTGTTTCATAAAATTATCACCTTTACCTATTATGAATGATAATTTTAACTGTTATTTACTAATTTTATCCAGTTTATGTATTTATAAGTTAATTTTGATTTATTTATAAAAATATATTTAAAATTATTTTTGTATTTTAATATTTTCAAATGCTTTTATTAAAAATGAACTAATAATATTTTCAGGAAAATGTCAAAAAGTGTGAACTTATATTTGAAGACGTTTAAACTCTGAAGTTACAAAATGATGTTTAAATGCCTATGTTTTTGTAGACTTTATAATCAAATAGTAAACCTTTATTGAATACACTATATAAGGCACGTCGTTGAATAGATGTTTATGATGTTAAAGCTTCTGTTAACAACTTTCGTGTAATGAAACTGATGCCGTTTCAAGTTTTATTAAAAATTATCAACTTTCAAATTTTGGATGTTTAAATCCTAATTTAAAAAATGTTATTTAAATGTCTATTTTTCGTTGACGTCCTATATAAATGCCTAACTTATGTTGACTACTAATCGATGATACAAAGCACACATATCGGGGATAACTCTAGTCTTCATCTTCTCTTCACTATTTCAGGCCCATTTCACTCCAATATTCTCATTTGACTCTAGAGATTTAATAGTAAATAGATTCTAAAAACAATTATTAAAATAGGTTATCCCAATTCCACCAGACTTCAATCATTGTTTGACATAAGGTAAGAATAAATGAATCCAAATGATATATCTTCATTTCTTAAAATATTATGAAAAGAAGAGAAGATTTGTAAAGTTCACATTGTGTATATGATAAAAATATGGAAATAATACGACATGAGTGATATATGTCATATTTGATGATTATTAATTATAGTTTTTAGAGTTTTTCAATTTTTTTAGAGTCTTTTCAGGTGATTACATGTTTGAATAGAAGTTTATGCGTTAGGAGTGACGATTTAAGCAAAGTAACAATTGGAGATGAATGATCATGCTAAATCGCTAGAAGTTTGACATCCGTTGAACATCTTTCCATGAACAGAATTGAATGAAATTTGGATACAAGATAGCCACAAGAGTTATCTTCAATATGACACTGGTTTGAGGTAATTCCGATGGACTGTTAGAAAGTTATGACTGTTTTACTTAAGACATATCCATCTGATACAGATTTTGCTCCAATTTCGATCCAAATCACTCTGAACCCAATCCAATTCGTCTTCTAATATTTTAAACCCCTACACTCGATTTTATTTAGATATTCTACATATTTTTAGTTCTAATTATGTTTTCTAAACCCTTTCTCTTTATTTTCAGTTTAATTATGATTTCTTCTTTATCTCTTTCATGTTTCTCTGCATCCATGTCTGAGTAGTTTCTTAGTTAGGTTTAGGGTTTCAAGGGAATTCCAAAATCATTGAATCAGACATAGATAGGGAATTATCTTAGGCTTCTTCATCTATGGTTGATATTATTGCTTAGATTAAATTGATCACTTAGTCTCTCATTCAAGGTTTAATCTATTCACCAAAAGTGTTATACGTTGCTGGAAAGAACATAGATGGACGTATTGTCTTTAGCCAACGAAAGCTGATGTTAAGACGATCCGTGAACATATTGAACCTGCTCCTTAATGCTTGTTTAGAATTTTAAGTTCAAACAACAATTTAGATACTTAGGTTTCTAGATAAAGTAATTGATACCACGATAGTGGATTAGTTATATATTTATGTTTGAGATCTAGACGGTTCTTATTAATCCCTGAATAGTTATCTGATTCGTGATCTCTGAGTTCCTGTGAATTTACCTATACCTAGCACTTGTTTATTTTATATTTACACCATTTTATTTATTATTTTCGTTCCCGTTACAAACAAACCTCTTATTTCTGTCTTACCTTAATATCATTCCCAAAGAATCGTAGTGTAATCTTGGTCTTTGTGGATCTGATCCCATCTATACCAGTGTGATTGTCTGTGCACTTGCACTCTTTTATTTGGGTTAAAACTCTGACACATCAAGTTTTTGGTGCCGTTGCCAGGGACCAATTGCATTACCTTCGAATCTAAGATTGAAATTTAGTCTAAGATTTTTTTTTTAATTTTCTTCTAACATCTTTTCTTTATTTTTTTTTCTTTTGATCATGCACAGGGTTTGCAATTTTTTTTCCACAAAAAGCAGATGTCACGTCTGAATAATATATTCTCGATGAGTATTATGCAGAACCACCATTTGATGGGAATGTGCTTACACAGGAACAAAAAGTGAAATTGGATGAGGTTTGCATTGAAAATCCAACACTGACAAGGAGTGAATTGGCGGCTCTGATTCGATTGAATCTCATGTCTCATCGAGCATACCTTGAAGGAATAGAGCTTACATACTATGAGATAGCGATAGCACATGAACTTAAAGAGGTAGTATATTGGGTTCCACCAACCAGACTAGAAGGTACATGCAATTCAACTCTTGAAATTCATAATTTTCAGAATATTCAGATGCCTTGCATTGATGAAGTAACTTCTAGTTTGGATACTGCAATGCTCATAGATGAATGTTATGATTTATTTACCATGGACATTTGTGCATGATTATGCATATATTGTTTATTGTGTTAATAGCAGAAGGACTAAAGGACCATTGGTCCAACCTTTTGATTCTTGTGATTAACATTTTTCGTGCAGCGGTCAAGCTAAAGACATTAAACAAGCGCTTCTGGGAGGCAACCCAACTTTTTTATTTTGCATTATTACGTTTTATCTCTGTTTTTTTTATTTTCAGGTTCTATGTGTTTATCTTTATTCCATGCATTTTCCGTGCAAAAAAATGGATGCAGAACGATCGATCCATTGGGGGCAAATGAGCCTTATGTTTTCAGATCGATCGATCTAATTTAGCACGATCAATCCGTGCATTTTCCGTGCAAAAAAACAGAAACAGAACGATCGATCTATGTATAGAACGATCGATCCATAGGGTTCAAAACAGCCGTAAGTTTTCAGATTGATCGATCTTGTTTTGCACAGTAGATCCGTGAAAATTCCGTACACAAAAAAAATTTAGATCGATCGATCCTAATCAGAACCATCGTTCTGGAAGGTGAACGACCAAAGCGGGAGTTCAGAACGATCGATCTGAGGCCCAAGTAAGTCCTCTTTTAATAATTTTTGTTTTTTTGTATATATAAAAAATTCTTATTATTTTTGTTTCTTTTACCCACTGATCCTATGCTTTTATAACACTGGGGACAAAGTTTTTTAAGTCTGGGAGATAGTTACTGACATTATCTTTTATTTTCTTATGAGTCAGTTCTTCGTTTTATTGAGTCGAAACTTTAGCGTAGAAACAATGATTTTTTTGAGGAAACCACCACTATTGCAGAAGGTTATGTGACCACAGATTCGATCTTTACTAGCATCTGAGACTAATAGAAAAAATCAATGGCTGACCGGTTGAATGGAGCCTCCCATATTTCCAACAGAAATCCACAGAAGCCTGAGCTAATTTCTGTTTGTTTCTTTTTACCTCATCAATGTGACTGATGTCTTATGGGCTTGACTCCATGTTCAAATTTGACCATATCAGCCTATGTTAAGTAAATGGTACTCATCTCCCTATTTTTAAATGAATAAATGTATACAATGAGATGATTCTAAACTGAGTAAAGGGGTAGGAAAATTTCCAGTGACTCTTATTTTGCTCAAGATTGCGATGATCGCGCAAAGTCTGGAAGTGAGGTTAGGAAAATTTCTCGTGATGTCATTATTCACATACATCTTTGAGTTATTAAAATAAAATAAAATAAATAAGAATAAGAAAAAAATGAATGAGAAAATAATAAGCCTGGGGAGAGAAAGAGTACCAATGTGTACTATGGCTGATTTGATTTTGTTATGTACGGGAATGAGTGTAGAAGGTCCTTGGCGTTGTGATCAGAGATGAGACCTGTGATCAGAGATGAGACCAGCGATGAAGGGCTGTTGGACAATGTTGTGAAATTTTGGGTTGAATCAGGAATGCTGTGAGTGCTAGCGATGAACTACATGGTGGTCTAGATCTTTTCAAGTAAGAATTTTAGTGGCTTTATATTGGTGAATGTGATTGTAGTATTCTGATGATGATATGTGTTTCTTTATTTTCAAACTTTTTTCTAAGTTTGATTTCTTTGTTAATTCTTACTTGAGAACAAACAAGGATTTAAATGTGGGGGAATTGATAGATGATTATTAATTATAGTTTTAGAGCCTTTTCAGGTGATTATAAGTTTGAATAGAAGTTTATGCGTTAGGACTAGGGATGTAAGCAAAGTAGCAATTGGAGATGAATGATTATGCTAAATTGTTAGAAGTTTGACATCCTTTGAACATCTTTCCATGGACAGAATTTAATGAAATTTGGATACAAGATAGCCAAGAGAGTTAGCTTTCATATGTCACTGCTTTGAGGTCATTCTAATGAACAGTTAGAAAGTTATGACTGTGGTACTGAAGACATATCCATCTGGTGCGGATTTATAGTCCAATTTCGATCCAAATTACTCTGGGTCCAATCCAATTCTTCTTCTAATGTTTGTAAACCCTTAGACTCGATTTTATTTAGATATTCTACATATTTTTAGTTCTAATTATGTTTTCAAAATCTTTTCTCTTTATTTTCAGTTTAATTATGATTTTTTCTTTATCTCTTTCATGTTTCTATGCATCCATGTGTGTAGTTTTTTTAGTTAGGTATAGGGTTTCAAGGGAATTTCAAAATCATTGAATCAGACATAGATAGAGAATTATCTTAGGATTCTTCATCTATGGTTGATATTATTGCTTACATTAAATTGATCATTTAGTATCTGATTCAAGATTTAATATATTCACCAAGAGTGTTATACGTTGCTGGAAAGAACATAGATGGGTGTATTGTTCTTAGCCAATGAAAGCTGATGTTAAGGCGATCCGTGAACATATTGAACCTGCTCCTTAATGCTTCTTTAGAATTCAAGTTCAAATAAAAATTTAGATACATAGGTTTCTAGATAAAGTAATTGATACCACGAGATTGGATTAATTATATATATTTATGTTTGAGTTCTAGACGGTTCTTATTAATCCCTGAATATTTGTCTGATTCGTGATCTCTGAGTTTCTGTGAATTTACATATACCTAGCGCTTGTTTATTTTATATTTACACCGTTTTATTTATTATTTTCGTTCCCGTTACAAACAAACCTCTTATTTCTGTCTTACCTTAATATCATTCCCAAAGAATCGTAGTGTAATCTTGGTCTTTGTGGATCTGATCCCATCTATACCACTGTCATTGTCTGTGCACTTGCACTCTTTTATTTGGGTTAAAACTCTGACACATCAAATTTTTGGCGCCGTTGCCAGGGACCAATTGCGTTACTTTCGAATCTAAGATTGAAATTTAGTCTAAGATTTTTTTTTTTAATTTTCTTCTAACATATTTTCTTTTTTTTTTCTTTTGATCATGCACAGAGTTTACAAATTGTTTTTCACAAAAAGTAGATGTCACGTCTGAATAATATATTCTAGATGAGTATTGTGCAGAACCACCATTTGATGAGAATGTGCTTACACATGAACAAAAAGTGAAATTGGATGAGGTACACATGAACAAAAAGTGAAATTGGATGAGGTTTGCATTGAAAATCCAACACTGACAAGGAGTGACTTGGTGGCTCTGATTCGATTGAATCTCATGTCTCATCTAGCATACCTTGAAAGAAGAGAGCTTACATGCTATGAGATAGCGATAGCACATGAACTTAAAGAGGTAGTATATTGGGTTCCACCAACCAGACTAGAAGGTACATGCAATTCAACTCTTGTAATTCATAATGTTCAGGATATTCAGATGACTTGCATTGATGAAGTAACTTCTAGTTTGGATACTGCAATGCTCATAGATGAATGTTATGATTTATTTACCATGGGCATTTGTGCATGATTATGCATATATTGTCTATTGTGTTAATAGCAGATGGACTAACGGACCATTGGTCCAACCTTTTGATTCTTGTGATTAACATTTTTCGTGCAGCGGTCAAGTTAAAGACATTAAACAAGCGCTTCTGGGAGGCAACCCAATTTTTTTATTTTGCATTATTACGTTTTATCTCTGTTTTTTATTTTCAGGTTCTATGTGTTTATCTTTATTCCATGCATTTTCCGTGCCAAAAAAATGGAGGCAGAATGATCGATCTATTGAGGGTAAAAGAGCCGTAAGTTTTCAGATCGATCGATCTAATTTAGCACGATCGATCCTGCTTTTTCTGTGCAAAATGGAAACATAACGATCAATCTATGTATAGAACTATCGATCCATAGGGGTCAAAACAGCCGTAAGTTTTCAGATCGATCGATCTTGTTTTGTACAGTAGATCTGTGCAAATTTTGTATAAAAAAAATTGGATCGATCGATCCTGATCCAAACAATCGTTCTGGAAGGTGAACGACCAAAACGGGAGTTCAGAACGATCGATCCGAGGTCCAGATAAGTCCTCTTTTGATAATTTTGATTTTTTGTACATATAAAAAAATTCTTATTATTTTTGTTTCTTTTACTCACTAATCCTATGCTTTTATAACACTGGAGACAATATTGTTTTAGTCTGGGGGAGGTAGTTACTGACATTATCTTTTATTTTTTATGAGTAAGTTCTTCGTTTTATTGAGTCAAAATTTTAGCGTAGAAACAATTATTTTTTTTCTGAGGAAACCACCACTATTGCAGAAGCTTATGTGACCACAAATTCGATCTTGACTACCATCTGAGACTAATGGAAAAATCAATGGCAGACCGGTTAACTTGAGCCTCCCATATTTCCAACAGAAATCCACAAAAGCCTGAATTAATTTCTGTTTGTTTCTTTTTACCTCATCAATGTGACTGATGTCTTATGGGTTTGACTCCATGTTCAAACTTGATCATATCAGCCTATGTTAAGTAAATGGTACTCATCTCCCTATTTTTAAATGAATAAATGTATAAAGATGAGATGATTCTAAATTGAGTAAGGTGTAGGAAAATTTCCAATGACTCCACTATTTTGCTCAAGATTGCGATGATCACGCAAAGTCTGGAAGTGAGGTTAGGAAAATTTATTGTGATGCCATTATTCACCAACATCTTTGAGTTATTAAAATAAAATAAAATAAATAAGAATAAGAAAAAAGAAAAAAACTGAATGAGAAAATAATAAGTCTGGGGAGAGAAAGAGTACCAATGTGTACTATGGTTGATTTGATTTTGTTATGTACGGGAATGAGTGTAGGTCCTTAGCGTTGTGATCAGATATGAGACCAGTGATGAAGGGTTGTTGGACCATGTTGTAAATTTGTGGGTTGAATCAGGAGTGCTGTGAGTGCTAGCGATGAACTACATGATGGTCTAGATCTTTTCAAGTAAGAATTTTAGTGGCTTTATATTGGTGAATGTGATTGTAGTATTTTGATGATGATATGTGTTTCTTTATTTTCAAACTTTTTTTCTAAGTTTGATTTCTTTGTTTATTCTTACTTGAGGACAAACAAGGATTTAAGTGTTGGGGAATTGATATATATCATATTTGATGATTATTAATTATAGTTTTAGAGTCTTTTCAGGTGATTATAGGTTTGAATAGAATTTTGTGCGTTAAGAGTGGAGATATAAGGAAAGTAGTAATTGGAGATGAATGATCATGCTAAATCGTTAGAAGTTTGACATCCGTTGAACATCTTCCCATGAACAGAATTGAATGAAATTTGGATACAAGATAGCTACAGGAGTTAGCTTTCATATGGTATTGGCTTGCGATCATTCGGATGGACGGTTAGAAAGTTATGACTGTTTTACTGAAGACATATCCATCTGACGCGGATTTATGGCCTAATTTCGATCCAAATCACTATGGGCCCAACCCAATTCGTCTTCTAATGTTTTAAAAACCCTATACTCGATTTTATTTAGATATTCTACATATTTTTAGTTCTAAACATTCTTCTTGAGTTTTGTATGCACTTGGGGGTTAAGGGATCCATCCTCTTGACAATTGGAGAAGATTTCTAAACCCTTTCTCTTTATTTTAAGTTTAATTTTGATTTCTTCTATATCTCTTTCATGTTTCCCTGCATCCATGGCTGATTAGTTTCTTAGTTAAGTTTAGGGTTTCAAGGGAATTCCTAAATCATTGAATCAGACATAGATAAGAAATTATCTTAGAGTTCTTCATCTATAGTTGATATTATTGTTTAGATTAAATTGATCAGTTAGTCTCTAATTCAAGGTTTAATATATTCACCAAAAGTGTTATAGATTGCTGGAAAGAACATAGACGGACGTATTGTCTTTAGCCAATGAAAGCTGATGTTAAGACGATCCGTGAACATATTGAACCTGCTCCTTAATTCTTGTTTAGAATTCTAAGTTCAAACGACAATTTAGATACTTAGGTTGCTAAATAAAGTAACTGATACCATGACAGTGGATTAGTTATATATTTATGTTTGAGTTTTAGACGGTTCTTATTACTCCGTCAAGATTCAGACCAACATTTTTGGAAAGAAAAAGTTCTAGCATGACTCCCTAACCTCCTAGGAGAAAATGTTATAAATAAGACAAGAGATTCCTTGGGAACCCAAATAATTGAGTATAATGGTTTCACATATGGAGAGTTGATAAGTATTATTCAATTAGAAGGTCTTAGGACCAAAATCTGAAATTCCAGAAACATCTTAAATGGGAACTTAAAAGAATGAAAATAGAATTAGGATCCTTCTGTAAAAAATTCAAAATAGACCCAAACGGAAGTAACAATTCTTGCATGGGATATTGCATAAGAAATAGTCCATCTGTTTATAAATAAGTGTCGTTTAAAGTTTTGACACACATATTAAGAAAAAAAATTAATTTGATTATTTTATATTTTATTAATTAATAATATAAAATTTCTATTGGTCAATATATTAAATAAATAGGGACAGAATAAATTTTTTTGTTTAAAACTGTATTGAAAATAATAAATGACAATTAATTTAGAACACAAATTTAATCATAAGCCGACACTTCATTCTAAATGGAGGGAGTACTATTCTAAAAACAAGCCTAGAAGATATTCTAGAAAAAAAAAAAAAATCATAGGTACACCAACAAAAAAAAATGACACAGGTGAAGATCTTAATTGCATCAAGTCCTGGCTTGTACAAAAATTGTTTTCATTTCAAAACACGGGAAAACTATCTGCTGCCAAAAATTCAAAACTTCGTATACAGTCTAAGGCAGATGCTTCAACTTTAAAAGACAATATACTCATTAAAACTGTTTTTTTCCTAACAGATAACATTTATCAAAATTATTCTATGAACTCCTTCATAAATTTAATTACACAAAAATAAAATAAAATAAAATAAAAATGCTTAACATAAAAAATATAAAGTAAAATTTTAATAGTATAATGGCGGGTTAGACCAGCCAATTAGGCATAAATAAAATAAAATTGCTAAAATGAAATGAAAATATAATTTATAAAACTTACAGGAGATTGTAACAAGGTTCTGAATACAAGACTATAAGAAAGGATTTTAGAGAAAGACATGGATAAGAGAGAGAGAAGGAATTAGAAAAGAGAGTCTACAAATGAAAACTGACTCCTTTATATATGAGTTTACAAGATAATTGCATAAATTAAAATAAAACTAAAACATAATGAAATGAAATGTGTGAACTAGCTCCATTCAGCTCTGATAATGCGTCAATTAGCTTCATTAAGTCCACTAGCAAAAGATTATCTCCACCAAGATGTGTTTTGTCTTCATGGTACTCATTGTGTTTTGTCTTCATGGTACTCATTGTGTTTTTTGGGCATTATTGCATTTTTTGGATATCGATACAAATATTGTCGGTAAAGGTTCGTAACATGGTATTTTTATTCCAAAAGATTCATCACAATGTTTGTTGAGATTTGTATTTTTGTGATTTAGATATGTTACAGGTGGTTTCAAAATAGATCAACCACCCGTGTTTGTGGTTTGGAGACTAGAACAGGAAAGATTTCTATCAAGCTTAACAGCAATTCCAATAATTAAAAGGGAAATCATAACAAGGAAGATTTTTTCATGTTTTCTGGGAAATTTATGTTAACATTCAGACCATATTTGCAATCGCATGGAGCAATGATCTTATGAATTTTTAAAGTGTAATAAGCAGCATCACTGTGAATTTCTTTTGTGGAAATGATTTTTGAAAATCACTGATTCTGTTATTTTAAAAATTGTTTGAAAGAACAAAACATTTTTATTTGTGTTATGAGGTTTGAAAACTGTTTTTTCAAAATATTTTTCAATCATTAAAAGTGGATCATTTTTGAAAAAACCTTTTCAGTATTATTAATATTTTGGTAAATAGATTTTTCAAAGTTCTCTAAGGGTGAACTTTGCAAAACCCCTTCTAAATAATCTGTGAATTATCTGAAGGTTTTGAAATAATTTTAGAGGTCTGGTTTTCTTTTAAAACCAATTTTGAAGGGACCTCTGTGATTTGTAAAATAGATTGAGAAGGGGGTTAGAAGAATCATCCTTTCTGTTGATTTGAAAAACTTAGCTCGAAAGCTTTATGTAGAGTCAAGATTTGATCCATAATCTTCTGAGGAGTTTGAAGAGGATTTGTAGTATTTGAAATATGTTATTTTTAACATTCTTTTTTTTAACTGTGATCCATGGCTCTGTTTTTTTATTGGGGTTGTGTTTAGGAAAACTGGTTTTCTGAGATTGGTTCCAGGGATATCCCTTTGCCTTTATCAATTTTATTCTGAGGCATTGTACATTTCTTGAAGGAGTTCTCGTGTCAAGAAGTCTGGGACAGAGTTTGAATTTCCTTTATTATATTCAATTTCAAATAAAAATACTTAATATAGCTTGCCATCGTGCAAAAGTCTGCTTTGAGGCAATATTCTTAACAACTTTTTGTAAAACATCTGTAGCACTTTTGTAACTAATTCTTAAGATATATTCTTACTTAAAAGATCGCTTTGATTTTTTTTGCATAATAATACTATACTTAAATTTTTTTTGATAGTAGAATTATTTATTTGGATATCATTCCAATGTGATGACATAAATTGTACTATGCTTTCTCAACCATTTAAATTCTTTTGTTTAAGAATGCCCATGTATCATATATCAGATGAATATGTTTCTACAATATTCTCTATATTTGGATCTGCTATATGTAAACAAGGAATATTTCAGACCTGCTTTTTTAGTTTTTTTTTACTAATACGGTATGCTCCAAGGAGTAGGCTTTTTCTTGAGGTGGCTATGTAATGATTTAGTTATCCTATTTATATTAGGACAGAAACCAGAACATAATTGAGACTTCCAAAGAAAATTTGTAATTGGCAATTTTCTAATATTTTTTTCTGGAAATTTATTTGCAAATTCTATAGATCTCTCTATTGGTATTATCATACATTGTGATACGTAATTGCCTAGAAATCTTAAATTTGTTTGAAATAGAGACATTTTTATTTTGGAGACAACCAGACCATTTCTTGTTGCAACATAGTAGGGTTTTTAGCTTCTTAAAGTGTTCATCAAATAGAATTTGAAAATATTAATATGTCATCAATATAGACAATTCAAAACTTTGAGTAATCAGAAAATATATCGTTAATTATTCTCTGAAACTCTGAAGGTGCATTTTTAACCCAAATGGCATTACTTTCCACTCGTATTGACCAAAACGAACTGTAAATGCTGTTTTATACAATCATCTTTAGAAATTTGAATTTGCCAAAATCCTGATTTTTGATCAAATTTGGTAAATATCTGTGCCGAGTAAAGCTTTTGAAAGAGGTCTTTTTGTTTGGTATCGGGTATCCAATCCATTTTAAGGCAGGAAAAAGGTTTGTAGTTTATTAATAACCTTGGTGTCCCTCTTTCGATTTCAGAATTTTTATTTACATAAAAAGCAGCACAAGACCATGATGATCTTGATTTTATGATTAATCCTTTCTTTTGCATATCAGTAATTCCCTTTTACAATGGTGTTCTAGTTCCGAGTTCATTAGTATTGGACGAGCCTTGGTAGGGATTTCCTTTTCATTGAAAGTTCCCTCATATGGCAAGTAACAATATGTTGTTTACGGTTCCAAAAAGCAACTGGTAATTCTGAACAAATTTCTTTTTATATAGTATTTTTATATAGTATTTCATATCAGTAATTTGTTTACGGTTCCCTCATCAAATTGCTTAGTTTTAGTATTTTTTTCTTTTATCTCTTTTGAATTTAAAGCTTCTTTTGTTTTTGTAATAAAACCTCTGATTTTAAATTTCCCAAATGGAAATTTTTACTATGTATAAGTGAGTTTATGAAATTCTCTTGTATTGAGCAAGCTTTTATTAGGTTTATACTTTGTTGTTTTGGGGTTTCAAGATTTTGGAAGGATAATTTCAGATTTTGGGTTTTAAAAAAAATTGAATCATCCATGAATTGACATGGTGTAATCAAATTTATGAATGGAGTTCCTAGAATAAAATTTTGATCAATGTCATCTGTCAGGACAAAAACAGTTTTAATGAGTATATTGTCTTTTAAAATTGAATCATCTGCCTTAGATTATATACGAAGGTTTGAATTGTTTGCAAGGGATATTTTTCTCGTGTTTCAAGATGAAATCATTTTAAACAAGCACTAACTTGATGCAATTGCGATCGGCAGCCAAGTCAAATAAGGCATTTGTATTAATTTTGTAATTTTCATCAAAAATAATTGTGACTTTTATCTTATATTTTTTAGAGTAGTTTCTCTTAAGACATATAGAAAATCAGTGGGGGCAGATTCTAAAGTCTGTATTTGTTCTTTTAGATTGATATCTTCATCTAGGTCATCGTTTTCTTGTTCGTCAGAACTAGTTTCATGATGTCTGTGGATAGAAAATAGAGTAGAATGAAAATATTCAGAATTTCTGAATTTTTATTTGAGGATTTTTAGGTCGTTTTGACTTCTTTTATTTCAACGCTAAGATCTTGAATTGCTGTTATTAATTATCTTTATTTCTTTTGTTTACTATGGTTGTTAGATCATAAGAAGATTTGGAAGATATTGGGCCACAACATTTTAGAGAATTTTCTGGAATTTTTTCATTTAGTGAAAAAGGATTGTCTCTAAGTTTTCTTAGGCTTGGATCAGAAATGGAATTTAGAATTTTAAGTTTAACTTCTTGGTCTTTGTTAAGTATGTGGAGAGATTTTTCAGTTAATTCTGGTGCAGATGATGAACTATTTTGTTCATCAGCTTGTAAAGCTTTTTCCGAAGCCATTGATGAATCAAAATCATATGATGATGATGATGATGATGAATGATTTAGCTAGATATTTGATATTTTACGAGAAATTTATTCTCCAAAGTCAAAGCATGTAAGATTTTTATAGAAAGGTTTTCTAGCCAATGTTTCCTTTGTAGGAAACCTGTTGGTAGGTTTTGTTATAGTTTCTAGAATATATTTTAAGCTTATTTTAAAATAATATTTTATTGCAATCTCCCATGCAAGAATTGTTACTACGGTTTGGGTCTATTTCGAATTGTTTACAGAAGGATCTTAGTTCTATTTTTGTTCTTTTAAGTTCTCATTTAAGATGTTTCTGGAGTTTTAGATCTTGGAAAATCCTAAGATCTTGTTGAATAATACTTATCAACTCTCCCTATGTGAAATCATCATACTCAATTATTTTGGTTCCCGAAGAATCTCTTATCTTATTTCTAACCTTTTCTCCTAGGAGGTTAGGGATTTTCCTGCTAAAAAATTTCTTTCCAAAAGAATGGTTTGAATCTTGACGGTGTAAAACTCTCATAAGAAAAGTGTTTTTGTACCACTGAAAATCGCTTAGGTTTATTTTATTTTTTTGCAAATTAGATTTGAAAGGAGTTCAGCATTGTTGTCTCTAAAGGCAGAAAGATCTCCTATGAAATGTAGAGTTATGGCTATAACTAATCAAAATATATCTAATATCCCACGATTCTTAAAATATACTACTCACTAATAGGTATGAAAACACAAAGTAAATGGATTGATCTTTGCATAATCATAAGTATTAAGATAATAGAATCAAAGATAATATGAAGTCAAAACTTTATCAAAATGAAAAGATCAAAGAACCAAAATACAAGAGCTTAGTGAAAGCTAAAAGTGGCTAATGATATTTCAAACAAAACATAAGATAAGCCCCTCTAGAAATTAGGGTCTCAACATATTTATAATAAGACAAATAACTTGGTTTTAAAAAGAAATTCAGACTGATTAAGCTTGGTTTAGGCTGAAATTGCCAAATCATAATCGGTACAGCGGTCTTCTTACGTCGGTGAACTTGGCCGCTACGTCCCAGCGGCCTCTTCACATCGCTCAGCTCCAGGGGCCTCCTCTTGTCAGTGCCCGACGTCTTGCAATCTCCCAGATTTATCTTCAGCTTCACACCTGTCAGCTTATGTCGCTGGAGGATGGCCGGTGGAGGTAAACTTACCTTATCTCTCTAACAAAATACCAAAATCAATTGAAATTAGCTTCATTGGAATGCCAACTCAATGTTCTACAACTTTGATGAATGTTGATTTTAGAAGTTTAGGGAGAGATAAGGATGAAGATAAGAGAATTGGCGTAATAAGAGAGAGAGAGAGACATTGCTGAATTTTTCTTCTTATTTCCTCTCTTCAACCAATACAATGCACAAGTATATATAGACTTTACAAGCATAAGCTAAGGAAAAAATATCTAAGGAAGAGGGAGAGAAGAGGTGTGATGATGGAGTGGTTGAGCTGCTCCAACAGTGCAGCTGCGCCCATGCTGTTCCCATGCTGTGCCCATACCTTCTCCCTGCAGCGCCCATGCCTCCTTTGCTTCCTCACTTGGTTTAGTTAGCTTGTCTAGTTGATATCCAACAGCTTCCTTTTCTTCTAGTTCCTTATAAACTAGCTCTCCTTCTAGTTCCTTCACAACTAGTTCTTTCCTTTTCCCTCCTTTTCTTGAGTTTGAATTCTTCTTCTTGAGATCACATATTTCAACACTCCCCCTCAAGATTGGTCGGTGAATATCCTTTAGACCGATCTTGCCATATATGTGATCCCCAATGATCGAGGATGTTGCCTTGGTGAAGATATCCGCTAGCTGTTCCCCACTTGCTACGAATGCGGGTTTGATGATTCCTTCTTGAATCTTTCCCCTCACAAAGTGACAATCCACTTCTATATGCTTGGTCCTTTCATGGAATACCGGATTGGATGCTATATGTATTGCAGCTTGATTATCACAATACAACAGCATCTCCTCAGCCTCAAGTATCCCAAGATCTTCTAGGAATGCCCTCACCCATATCAATTCTTTTGTCACCTCCTTCATAGCCCTATACTCGGCTTCAGCACTTGATAAGGCTATAACTTTCTGCTTCTTACTTCTCCTAGATTACCTCCCACAAAGGTACAAAAACCGGATGTGGACTTTCTATCTTGCTTATCTCCAGCCCAATCCGCATCACAATATCCTTGAACCTTTGTGTTTCCATTAGCCTTCATCCATATGCCTTTTCCAGGGCTGTTTTTAAGTACCTTAGCAGCCTCTCAATCATGTTCCAATGCTGCATAGTTGGTTTTTGCATATGTTGACTCACACGGTTCACTGCAAAGCAAATATTCGGCCTTGTAATAGTAAGATAGATGAGCTTGCCCACCATCCTCTGGTATCTTTTAATATTCTCCAATGGCTCCCCCTCAGGACTATCTTGGTAGCCTTCTTCTATTGGAGTTTTGGCCGGTTTGGATCCTAACTTCCCGGTTTCTTCCAAGAGATCCAGCACATATTTCCTTTGGGAGATGAACATCCCATCTTCAAACCGTGTCATTTCAATCCCTAGGAAGTATTTAAGCTCTCCTAGATCCTTTATATCAAAAGCAACCTTCAAGAGTTCCTTGATTCGATCTACTCCATATTTGTCACTTCCTGTGATGATTAGATCATCAACATAGATCAAGACCACCACTACTCCTCCTTTACTTTTCCTTGTGAAAAGTGTATGATCAGCTTCCGATCTTATGAACCCCTTCTCCAAAAGACAAGCACTTAGCCTTTGGTACCATGCCCTTGGAGATTGCTTTAGCCCATAGATTGCTTTCTTCAATCTACAAACTTTGTTGCCTTCCTTATGATATCCTTGGGGTGGATCCATATACACTTCCTCTTCCAAATCCCCTTGCAAGAAGGCGTTCTTGACATCCATCTGCCATAGATCCCACTTCAAGTTCACTACCACCGAGATTAGGATTCTGATGGAATGGAGCTTAGCAACCGGAGCAAATGTCTCGGTATAATCCTCCCCATAGATTTGAGTATACCCTTTTGCTACCAACCTTGCCTTGTATCTTTCTATCCTCCCATCACTTGTGTATTTGATTGTATACACCCATCTACACCCAACTGGCTTCTTATCCCTTGGTAAATCGGTTAAGTACCAAGTATGATTCCTTTCCATGGACTTCATTTCCTCTTCCATGGCTTTTACCCATACTCCACTCTCACACGCTTCTTCATATGAGTTAGGTATGGATTCCTTGCTGATTTTTCCAAGAAAAGCTTCATGCTCCATAGGTAAGGATGCCAACGAGCAAAAATGCTCAATGGGATATGTAACAGTGCTAGTTTGAGTGTTATCTCCCCCTTGTGATAAGAGAATGCTGTCGCCAATAGGATCGAGATCTAAGCTCGCCGTACGCTCAGGGCATTCTCTTATCACACAAGGAAGATTACTCGCACTAGACTCTCCTTGGAGCATGGCAGAGTTGTTGTAGCCATAGTGAACACGTTGTCGCCTCTGTCTTGTACTTCTTCTTAGAGGTACTGTTGGCTCAGGTTCTTCTTTGACAATGTCAATGCTTTCTACACCTGGATTAGGTTCACTTTCTTCATCCGTGGCTTCATGATCTGAGGTTGGGTCATTCTCCTCATGTACATCATCCCTTGTTCTTGAATCTTCAAAGAACGGTATCCACTCCATAAATGGTGAGCTCATACCTTGAGGGGTATCATGATTCTTAGCTCCATAGAAGCTCTCCTTTTCATTGAACCTCACCTCTCTTGATACATAGACTCGTCTTGTCTCCGGGTTGTAGACCTTGTATCCTTTTTGTGTTGGTGAATATCCAATGAATACACACTTCATGCTTCTAGGTTCAAGCTTGTTTCTTTGACCTTCTGGTGTGAACATAAAGCAGCTACATCCAAAGGTTTTGAGATGATGTAGGCTTGGTTTCTTGTTGTACAATGCCTCAAATGGTGACTTATTATCCAGGTTCTTGGTTGGAAGACGGTTGATCAAGTAGTTTGAAGTCATCACGGCATCTCCCCAATGAAGTTTAGGTACTCCCTTGGCAATCATGATGGTCCTTGCTACCTCCATTAGGTGTCTATTTTTTCTTTCAGCTACTCCGTTTTGTTGTGGAGTATAGGCGCAAGATGTTTGATGGATGGTGCCAAGGTTGTTGAGTAATTCCTTGAACCGCTTGCTTATATACTCTCCTCCATTATCACTTCTTAAGATCTTGATTGTTGTTTTGAATTGTGTAGACACATAGTTGATGAAGTTGGTGAATGCTTCATAAACTTGATCTTTGGTATGTAGAAGAGTAATCCATGTGTATTTTGAGTAGTCATCTATGAATGAAACAAAATACTTATATTGATCTCTTGAATTACAAGGAGCGGTCCATACATCCGAGTGTACAATGCCAAAAGCTTCATCACAAAATGTAGATGAAGTAGGAAACACTTGTCTACAATGTTTCCCTAGTACACATGCTTCACATACTACTTCTTCTTGAATGAGATTGGGTAAGGCCACTTTGAGAACTGCAGAGCTTGGATGTCCCAACCTTTCATGCCATAGTGGACTATCTCCAATCTCCTTCCTACTAGATACTTCTACATCCGCCTTCATTCCAAGCGCTTTCACATCCGCTTGTTTATTTGTGTGCAAAAGATATACTCCATCCTCTACCTTCCCTTCTCCGAGCACTTTGTTTGTTTTAGGGTCCTGAAACTTAACAAAGTCAGTCCCAAACAATGCCACACAATCCAAATCCTTGGTAGCTTTATGAACTGATAGAAGATTAGATGAGAAACTAGGCATGTATAAGGCTTTTGTTCCCTTTTTGAAAAGTTCTAATTCCCCTATCCCTTCAATCGGAACTGAACTCCCATTTGCCACTTGCACATTCCCATGATAAGGCTCAAGATTTTTAAGCATGTCTTGATCCTTAATCATGTGATGAGAAGCCCCTGAATCCACAATCACTTTGTCCTTTTTTATGGAGCTTTTAGAACCGAGGAAGCCCTTACCAGATTCAGTGAGCTTGGCTAGGCTCTTGATGAGGGCTTCGAATTCGGACCTCTTGACCGTATCCTCAACTGGTTGTGCCACACCCATGAAGGCTCTAGGTCCACTTCCATTCTCCTTTAGCCTCTTAGGCCTCAAGTGTGGATGAAGGGTCCAACACTTCTCCTTAGTGTGTCCCTTCATTTTACAATGCTCACATTCCAACACCCTCTTGTCGAATGTAAGATTCTTCCTTGCAAGATGTGCAGCCTCGCTTGGTGCACGAAATAGGTCTCTTGACCCTTCCTCTCTTTGAATCATGCCACATACTTCCGCTAGACTTGGCAGCTTCTCAAATCTAAGTATGTGCTTGATAAGATCTTTGTAGGATGCGTTGAGCGCCAAGAGAAGCCCAAACACTTGATCTTGGTCACGCCTTTCTCCTAACTCCTTGGGGTCCATAGTTTGTGGCCTCAAGATCTCCAGTTCGGCCCACAAGATTCTATACTCCCCAAACATTTCCTTGAATGGCTTCTCTCCTTGTTGAAGCTCATTCAACGCCCTCTTCACCTCAAATATCCTTGATATATTTGAGATGTTTCCATATACTCCCTTGAGTATATCCCACAACTCCTTGGCGGTATCCGCATATGAGTAGGCCGCCAGGATAGATGGCTCTAGTGAGCTTTGAAGAAGTGAAAGAGTGAACTGCTCTTCTTGCTCTTCCTTGTCATTGTATGGTTCGGCTTCTTCCTTAGGTTCAATGAACTTCCAAAGTCCTCTACCTCTTAGAACGGTCTTAGTAGTTTTTGCCCAAAGAAGATAGTTATCTCCTTTAAGAACAACAGAAATCGCTACTCTATTCACCTCCATTCTCTTGTAGTAATACACAATCTCAGCTCTTTCACAACTTGAAGATCAACCGATCTCAAGGATTTTAATCTCAGAGTGAATAGAACTTGGTAAGATGTATTGTTATAGATTAGAAGGTTTTGAAGATAGCTTAAAGGGATTATGAAGAGAGTTTAAGCGGTTGGATAAAGAACCCGCTCTGATACCATGTTGATTTTAGAAGTTTAGGGAGAGATAAGGATGAAGATAAGAGAATTGGCGTAATAAGAGAGAGAGAGATTGCTGAATTTTTCTTCTTATTTCCTCTCTTCAACCAATACAATGCACAAGTATATATAGACTTTACAAGCATAAGCTAAGGAAAAATATCTAAGGAAGAGGGAGAGAAGAGGTGTGATGATGGAGTGGTTGAGCTGCTCCAAC
This sequence comes from Nasturtium officinale, assembly GCA_963854855.1. NCBI lineage: Eukaryota > Viridiplantae > Streptophyta > Magnoliopsida > Brassicales > Brassicaceae > Nasturtium > Nasturtium officinale. The sequence goes on along the minus strand of OY978511.1, from coordinate 3,876,547 downwards.
AGTGCAGCTGCGCCCATGCTGTTCCCATGCTGTGCCCATACCTTCTCCCTGCAGCGCCCATGCCTCCTTTGCTTCCTCACTTGGTTTAGTTAGCTTGTCTAGTTGATATCCAACAGCTTCTTTTTCTTCTAGTTCCTTATAAACTAGCTCTCCTTCTAGTTCCTTATAAACTAGCTCTCCTTCTAGTTCCTTCACAACTAGTTCTTTCCTTTTCCCTCATTTTCTTGAGTTTGAATTCTTCTTCTTGAGATCACATATTTCAACAACACTCTGGAGCAATAGAACAATGTAAAGTCTCCAACCGAGTCGATCTTTGAGATACTTAGGATTGGTTTTAGATCATCATTTATGTTTTCTCACATGATTTGATCTCTTTATTGTTTTCTTCAGCTCCAAGACCTATATAAGAGTGAAACACATGCAAACATGCATCTACACTCTAAACATGTAATGAAAATTCAAGATAATGATGAAAAATATTGTTAAAAACACCAAAACACAATATATCATATTCAGTAGCAAAAGATTCTCCGCTAACATCCCTTTGGTCTTCATGGTACTCATTTCTAGGCAATTGCATATCGTAAGGTATGATAACGCCAATAGAGCGATCTTTATAATTTGCAAATAAATTTCTAGATAGTGTCATAAACTGTTTTTGATATAATTTTAGCCGCCCATTATTATTTAAAATAGAATAGATTGTAATGCGTACTAAATTTTATAACCTGGCTCTAATACCATGAGGAAACGTAATAGAGTCATAATAATAAAATTTAAATATTATAATTTTGAATAGTATAAAGGGCGGTTAGTCCAACCACTTAGACATAAAAAATAATAATTTTGTTTAACATAAAACAATATACATTAAAATTAAAATAGTATAATGGGCAGTTAGACAGCTACTTATGAATTAAATTAAATTGCTAAAATAAGATGAAAACATAATTTATAAAATTTACAGGAGATTACAGCAATGTTCTGAATACAAGACAATGAGAACGAGTTTTAGAGAGAGAGAGAGATGAATAAGAGCGAGAGAAAGGGAATAAGAAAATGAGAATATGTCTACAGATGAAAACTTAGACTCTTTTATACAGGAGTTTTACAAGAGAATTGCATAATTAAAATAAAATTAAAACAAAATGAAATGTCTCCACTAGCTCCATTCATCTCTGATTATGCAGCCACTAGCTTCATTAAGTTCTACTAGCAAAAGATTGTCTCCATCAAGATGTATTTAGTCTTCGTGTCACTCATTGTGTTTCTTTGTCTGGCATTATTGTATTTGTTGGATATTGAGAGAAAGTATATCGATAAGATTCATAACACGGTATTTGTATGTGTTCCAAAAGATTCATAGCAATGTTTGTTGAGATTTATATTTTGTGGCAAGAATCAAATGACATGGTTACCAAAAGTATCATCAAGCTCATGGATGTTTGACGTTGAGTCACTTTCAGATATCTGGGATGATTGATCTGATATATACGGTAAAAACTGTTAGGAGATTGTCTTCACTTCTTCTGATTTAGAACCTGCCTACATTGACAACATATTTTAATTTATACTAATCAATAAAATTTGAATACATTCACATTTTCTTGGTAATTTGGTTAGAGGTTGGGAAATTTTATTATAAACATTGTACACCGTCATTGTTTAGTAACAGTAATTTTGGAATAGAAACTATGATAAAACATAATTATTTAGGTAATAGTAAGTACATGTATGGTTTTATATAATTAAATTTTAAAGTTTAAAAGAAATTGAATCGATAGATGATGAGCACTTATAAAATGATGTTCTCATGAGATTCTTAAAAGTTCTCAAATGAGAACATCTTCTAACCCTCTTTCTTCATTTTTAAATATTTTTCTTTTTTTAGACTCATTTGAAAGATTCTCACTGCACATGCTCTTAGTATACACATTCATAAATTGCTCAAAAATCATAACCTGAACCGATGTGTATAATATTGAAAGAAACAATAATTACCTATAAATAAATAAATTATGTAATCAAGTCACAATTTTCTCTAACTTTATTTAAAGTATATAATTATGGAAAGTTATATATGTTATAAGCTTGGCTCTGGAAAATCTGCAAAAACTTATTTTCTTACCAACAACTTGCATTTTTTGTTCTTATCATATATTAAAATATATATTTTTTTAATTAAATCACATTTTTCTCTGAATTCAATTAGTTCACATGCATGATGGTATGGTAATAAATGTGCTTTCAGTTCAAAGATTTCTACCGGTAGATCACTTAGATTTCCTTGATGAATCATTTGAACAAGATTATTCCAATGTTATATACTAATTTGATTAATAAAACCAATCTATTTGTGGAGATGTTGATAATTATAAAATTTATTCCATAAACAAGTGGATCAACGCAAATGGAATCATAGAGTTTCAACAACGCAATGAACATTAATCATAATGTCATTACTAGTAAAAGCAGAGAATATGTCATGAACAACTACAATATGACCATAAAACTGTCAATGTATTTGTCATTTGGAGAAACATGGTCTTTGAGTTTCAACCATAATACCCATTTCCTATTTCTAATTATTTAATGAATAAGTTTTTTACAATACAAGGAACACCGATTAAAAAATTAATAATTAAGAAAAAACCCAATAGAAAACATAAAACTTAGATACTAATATAATTCAAAATAGATAAATGGGTAACACTGTTAAAACTTAAGGAACAAGTTTATCCAAATGACAAGAAAACAACACAGTTGTTTATTGCTTAGTTGTTGTGCATGATCATAACAAATCATCTGCTTCCACTAATGTTGTCATTATGGTTCATGTTCATAGCCTTATTGAATCTCTGGTTCACTTAGATTGATTCACTTGATTTATTTAATAAATTTTATGATTATCAACATGTCCACTAATTGATTGGTTTAACAAAGGATTGCCGATAAAAACATTGGATATAAAATTATAAAACTCTTGTTCAAACGAACTTTCAAGGAAATTTAAGGGATTCAGGGGTATAAAATATTAAATTAGAGACACATTTGTTATCATACCACCATGCATGTGGCTACTAGAAAAGAACCAAAATGGTTTCTTACCTCAGATGAAAAAGAAACACCAACTGAGCTAGAAATATTATTGTTTTCTTTGTCATGCAAAATTTTTTGATGACTAACTTGTTCGTTTTCAACTGTAATTACCTGAGAACCCAAAGATAGAGCTACCTGTGGACGCTTTACCTTATGAATACTTCCAGCAATTGGTATGTTCCTTAGAGTCCCACCATGAATCCAGTATCTGCGACAGTTGTTGTAGGAGTAGTGTGTTTGAGACACACTATATTCGTTGTAATAACAAAATTTGGAGTTGTCTGAGTCACATCTTGGTGGAGATTTTTAATCCACTTGATTTTTTTTTCATTTGTGAAAAGATCCAAGTTATTCATTTATGTCAAGAAATACATGATTTTCTCTTAGAAAGATAACTTGTAAATTATAAGATCTTGTTGTTTTGATGATCTTTGGTATTGTGGAGGATGCCTTCTTATACAGAAAATTGGGGAGTGAAAATCTAAGAAGAGATATGGATTTTTAAGAAAGTGAGATTATCAGCAAAATGTGTCAATGATTATGCATCAATTACGTTTGAAAATCTGTCTATACATAATAAAATATTTAGGCTAAGTTTAGTCAAAACTCATGTTCTATTATTGCTTAACTCCTGTTTATTATGAAAATTGGAAAATCAAGAAGATTTCATTAAATGAGTCAATCATAAAAAAATCTAATGATACTAAGAGTGTAAAGGTCAAAACTCTTTACAAGCAAATATATGCTTGTTTTGACCTTAAATTATATTTACACTCTTAATGTATTGAGATTTGGTTTATATTTGATTCATTTAATGGTATCTTTGAGATTTTCCACTTTATATACAAGAGTTGAGAATAAAGGAATATTAATGTTGACTAAAGTTAGCCTTAGGTTTTATTGTGTGTAGATAGATGTTCTAACTTAATTAATACACAATCATTTACATATTTTGCTCATAATCACTAACTTTTAAACCCAAGATCTCCTCTTAATTTTTAACTACCCACAAATCTATATAAGATGAAAATTCACCAACACCAATTATCATCATAGTAACATGATCTTAGAGAGGTAGAGAGTTTCGTGAGAGAGAGAGAGAGATAGAGAGAGAATTTAGTGTGATTTAAGAGAGAGTTAGTTGAGAGAGAGATTGTTTAGAAAGATGGAGTTTAGAGAGAGAGAGAATTTAGAATTGTTTTAATTATATATATATATATTTAATTTGTAATGACATTTTGTAAATATTTTATAAGTACAGCATTTTAAATCTTTTACCCATACGAGGTAAAATATTTCTAAATGTGTGTCATTCTAATAAACATAACTTAATATGGTTCAATATGTGCAAATTCTACTAAACTAAAACAAAATTGAATGTGTCCACTAGCACCATTCAGCTCTAATAATGCGTGAACTAACATCATTAAGTTCCACTAGCAAAAAACTCTCCACCAAGATCCTTCTGGTTTTCTTGGTATTCATTTCTAGGCAATTGCATATCGCAAGGTATGATAACACCAATACAGAGATCTTTATAATTTGCAAAAAAATCCCGAGAGAGTCATAAACAATTTTTAATATAAGTTTAGATTATTTTATTTTTTATTTTTATTTTAATTATATATATAACTTGTAAAGGTATATGTATATATATACATATATATATATATATTTATATACACATATATATAATTTGTAAAGGTATTTTCCTAAATATTTTAGAAGTAAGACATTTAAAGTCTTTTACCAATATGAGGTAAACTATTTCTAAATTTTTTGTCATTCTAATAAACATAACTTAAGTTGGGTCAATATGTGTAAATTCTACTAAAATAAAATATAATAAAATATGTCCACTATCTCCATTAAGCTCCAATATGCGTCAACTAAGTTTATTAAGTTCCACTAGCAAAAGATTCTCCACCAAGATTCTTTTGGTCTTCATGGTACTCATTTCTAGGCAATTGCATATCGAAATGTATGATAACAAAAATACAGAGGTCTTTAAAATTTGCAAATAAATTTCCAGATAGAGTCATAAACTATTTTTGATATAAGTTTACCTGCCCATTATTATTTAAAATAGGCTAGATTGTAAGGGGTACTAAATTTTATAACAATAGGCTCTGATAACATAAGGAAATGTAATAGAGTCATAGTAATTAAATTTAAATAGTATAATTTTAAATAGTATAATTTTAAATAGTACAATGGGCGGTTAGCTCAGCCCCTTAGACATAAAATCAAACAAATTTTCTTAACATAAAACAATATAAAGTAAAATTAAAATAGTATAATGGGCAGTTAGACAAGCCACTTAGCCATTAAATAAAATAAAATTGCTAAAATAAGATGAAAACATAATTTATAAAATTTACAGGAAATTGCAACAATACTCTGAATACAAGAATATGAGAAAGAGTTTTAGAGAGAGAGAGAGAAATGTATAAGAGAGATAAGGGGAATGAGAAAATGAGTGTGCTTATAAATGAAAACTTAGATTCTTTTATATAGAAGTTTTACAAGAGAATTGCATAAATTAAAATAAAATTAAAACATAATGAAATGTCTTCACTAGCTCCATATAGCTCTGGTAATGCGTCAACTAGCTTCACTGAGATCCACTAGCAAAAGATTCTCCACCAAGATCATTTTGGTCTTTATGGTACTCATTTTTAGGCAATTGCATATTGCAAGGTATGATAACGCCATTAGAGAGATCTTTATAATTTGCAAATCAATTTCCAGATAGTGTCATAAACGTTTTTTGATATAAGTTTAGCTGTCCATTATTATTTAAAATAGGCTAGATTGTAAGGGTTATTAATTTTATAACCTGGCTCTGATACCATAAGGAAACATATTAGAGTCATAATAATAAAATTTAGATAGTATAAATTTAAATAGTATAATGGGTGGTTAGCCCAACCACTTAAACATAAAATAACATAAATTTGTTTAACATAAAAATATAAATTAAAATTAGAATGGTAAGTAAAATTAAAAATAGTATAATGGGCAATTAGACCAGCCGCTTAGGCATAAAATAAAATAAAATTTCTAAAAATGATGAAAACATAATTTATAAAATTTATAGGAGATTGCAGCAATATTCTATTAACAAGACAATGAGAAAGAGTTTTATAGAGAGAGATGGATATGAGCGAGAGAAGGGGAATAAGAAAGTGAGAGCGTCTACGAATGAAAACTTACTCCTTTAGACATGAGTTTTACAAGAGAATTGCATAATTAAAATAAAATTAAAACATAATGAAATGTGTCCACTAGCTCTATTCATCTTTGATAATGGAGCCACTAGCTTCATTAAGTTCTACTAGCAAAAGATTGTCTCCATCAAGATGCCTTTAGTCTTCATGGCACTCATTGTGTTTCTTTGTCTTCTATTATTGCATTTGTCGGATATTGAGAGAAATATTATCGAAATGATTTGTAACACGGCATTTTTATGTATTCCATAAGATTCATAGCAATGTTTGGTGAAATTTATATTTTGTGGCAAGAATCAAACCCCAAGGTTACCAAAGTATTATCATCGAGCTCATAGATGTTTGAAATTGAGTCGCATTCAGATGTATGGGATGTTTGATCTAATATATGGAAAAACTTTAAGGAGATTGCCTTCGCTTCTTCTCATTTAGCATCTGCTAACATTGAGACCATACTTTAAATTATACTATTCAATAAAATTTGAATACATTCTCATTTCTCGGTAATATGGTTAGGGGTTGAGAAATTTTATTATAAACATTGTACACTGTCATTGTTTTGTAACAGTAATTGTGGAATAAAAACTATCACAAAACATAATTATTCAGGTAATAGTAAGTACATGTATGGTTTTATAATTAAATTTTAAAGTTTAAAAGAAACTGAATAACAGATGATGAACACCTGTAAAATGATGTTCTCATGAGATTCTTAAAAGTTCTCAAATGAGAACATCTTCTTACCCTATTTCTTCATTTTTAATTTTTTTAGACTCCCTTGAAAGACTCTCACTGCACATGCTCTTAGTATACACAGTAATAAATTGCTCAAAAATCATAACCAGCATTCATTAGTGAACGACGGTGTATAATATTGAAAAACAATAATTACCTATATATATAAATTTCGTAATCAAGTCACAATTCTCTCTAACACTAATTAAAGTATATAAAATAAGTAAAAACTATATATGTTTTCAGTGTGGCTCTGGAAAATCTGCAAAAAATATTTACTTACCAACAACATGCATTTTTTTTTGTTCTTACCATATATCAAAATAATTTTTTGTTAATTAAATCATATTTTTCTTTGAATTCAATTAGTTAACATGCATGATGGTATGGTAATAAATGAAATTCCGATTAAAATTTTTCTACCGGTGGATCACTTAGATTTTCTTGATGAATCGTTTGAACAAGGTTATTACAATGCTATATACTAAGTTGATTAATAAAACCAATCTATTTGTGGATATGTTGATAATTATTACATTTATTCCATAAACAAGTGGATCAACACAAATGGAATCATAGATTTTCAACAACTCAATGAACATGAATCATAATGTCATTACTAGTGGAAGCATAGAATCTGTCATGGACAACAACATTATGCCCATAAATAACTGTCTGGTGTATTTGTCATTTGGAGAAACATGGTCTTTGAATTTCAACCGTATTACCCATTTCTATTTCTAATTATGTTAATGTATAAGTTTTGTTTACCATACAAGGAACACCGATAAAAATTAATAATTAACAAAAGATCCAACATAAAATATATAACTTAGATATTAATATGATAAAAATATAAAAATTGGTAACACTGTTAAAAGGACTATGTTTCTCCAAATGAATAGAATACACCACAGTTGTTTATAGCTTAGTTGTTGTGCCTCCAGTAATGTTGTCATTAGGTTCATAGCCTTATTGAATCTCTTGTTCCAGTTGGATTGATTTACTTGATTGATTTAATAAATTTTATGATTATCTACATGTCCACTAATTGGTTTATCAAAGGATTTTCAAACAAATTGTTGGATATAACATTATAAAAGTCTTGTTCAAACGATCTTTCAAGGAAATCTAAGGGATTCGCCGGTAGAAAATGTTAAAGTATAAACATATTTGTTATCATACCACCATGCATGCATGTGGCTACTAGGAAAAGAACCAAAATAGTTTATTACCTCAGTTGAAAAAGAAACACCAACTGATCTAGAAAAATTATTGTTTTCTTTGACATGCAAATTTTTTTGATGACTAACTTGTTGGTTTTCAACAGAAATCACCTGAGAACCAAAAAATTGAGCTACCTTTGGACGCTTGACCTTACGAATACTTCCAGCAAGTGGTATGTTCCTTATAGCCCACCATGAATCCAGTATCTACGACAGTTGTTGTATGAGTAGTGTGTTTAAGACACGCTATAGTCGTTGTAATAACAAAACTTGGTGCTGTCTGAGTCATATCTTGTACACTTTCATGGTGGAGGTTTTTTAACTTGATTTTTTCATTTGTGAAAAATCCAAGTTATTCATTTATGTCAATAAATAATTGATTTTCTCGTAGAAAGATAATTTGTAAATTATAAGATATTGTTGCTTTGATGATCGTTGGTATTTTGGAGGATGCCTTCTTATACTGATAATTGGGGAGTGAATATTTACGAAGGGATATGGAGTTTTAAGAAAGTGAGATTATAAGCAAAACGTGTCAATGATTATGCATCAATAAGTATGAAAATCTATCTATATATAAAAAAATATTTAGGCTAAGTTTAGTCAAAACTAATGCTCTCTTAGTGCTTAAATTCGTTTTATTAAGAAAAGTGGGAAATCAAGAAGATTCTATTAAATGAGTAAAACATAAACAAAATCTAAAGATATTAAAAGTGTAAAGGTCAAAATTCTCAGACTAAATACAAGCAATATATGTTTGTTTTGACCTTAAATTATATTTATACTCTTAATTTATTGAGATTCGGTTTATGTTTGATTCATTTAATGGTATCTTTTAGCCAAGCAATATTAATAAAAATATAATTACACACTTAATGGAGAGTTAGCTAAAAACCTATATTACCAAACCTGGCTACGATGGCATAAAGAAATGTAATAGAGTCATAATACTAAAATTTAAATAGTATAATGGGCGGTTAGACCAGCCGCTTTGAGATAAAATCAAATCAAATCGCTTAACAGAAAACAATATAAAGTAAAATTTGAATAATGTGTAAAATTTAAATAGTAAGTAAAATTTAAATAGTATAATGGTCGGTTAGACCATCCACTTAGGCATAAAAAGAAATACAATTGCTAAAATAAGATAAAAACATAGTTTATAAAACTTACAGGATATTGCAACAATGTTCTAAATACAAGACTAAAAAGGGTTTTAGATGTGCCACAAATGTGCCCTTCTTGTAATCTCGGAGCAGAAACGGTTTGTCACGCCCTGTTTCTATGCCCAATGGCGAGTCAAGCTTGGTCTGGCGCCAATCTCCCATTCCCACGCGCTGGCTTCTCTCAATCCTCAACCCTCTTAAATCTCCGTCACGTGTTAAAATGCTGTGAAGATGCTCATATACCAGTTGGGGTTAGAAGAGCTTTCCCATGGATACTTTGGCACATATGGAAAGTGAGAAACAAATTTACCTTTGAAAAAGTCAGAATATCAATTGACAACTTGTTAGAGCATGCATCGGAGGAAGCAGAGGAATGGTTTATGTTGAATCACCCAATGAGTACCACTCAGGAACTTCAAACTCTCTCACTTCACAGTGGAACCCCTTGGATACCTCCTGTTCAACCTTATACTAAATGCAATATTGGGAGCGCCTGGAATCTAAATAGCAGACTAAGTGGTGGTGCTTGGCTGTTAAGAGATCATTCTGGTAATCCTTTGTTTCACAGTAGGAGTTGTTATGTTGGTGTTTGCTCCTCATTGCAGGCAGAGATGCAGAGCTTAATCAGGGCAGCCGAGAATATCTCGAACCTGCACCAGAACCATGTTATATTTGAGCTCTCTTCTCAATGGGTGGTTAACTCAGTCAATAACACCCTTAGGCTTGGAGGCTTGGATTCTTTGATTCTGAATTACGGCAGCACCTGAACAAAATTGAGGATTGGAAGCTCATCTTCTCTTCAACAGAAAGCAATTCACTAGCTTCGCGCATCGCTCAGAGTGTGGTAGACAATCAGCGAACCCAATCTTACATTGCACGAGGTGCTCCAATCTGGTTGCGATCCCTTATACTAGCGGAAAAACGGCATACAGCTCCCGTATATGCATACTGATCATGATGACTTTCCTAAAATATTTTGTACTTTAGTAATTCATTTTAGCTGAGTGTTTGGTTGTCTGGAGTATTCCCTGTAATACTTGCAAACCAAGTATGTACTCTGTTTCTTCGTTAATCGAGAGGAAAAAGGGTTTTAGAGAGAGAGATAAAAAGAGAGAGAGAGAAGGGTAGTGAGAAAATGAGAGTGTGCCTACAAATGAAAACTTAGACTCCTTTATATTGATATTTAGATTTTTCTATCTAGGTTATCAATTACCCTAGATGCGTTGTAGCATAGAAGGGAATCAATCCAACTTGGAATCTAGCATTAACACATTAAGAGTATGAATCATGTTTTAATCTAAGTGAATATGATTTGGGAGTTTTGAAAATAGAATTTAAAATGCAAGTAAACAGAAAAATAAATAAAAACGGTTTTTGAAATTAAATTAATAAAGAAGGATCCTTGGAAATGTTATGGATGATCTAGACTAATCAATGCTAAGCTAGTAGAGTCTTATTCTACCTCTAGCTAATCCAATGGCTCCAAAACACTAAACTTGACTAATCCATTCTCATAGTACTAATCACTTCACTAATCACCTTAAATGTTCATAACTCGTTAAACACTAATTGATCAATGAGCATTAAACACAGATTGTCTTAACCTCTAATCATCCTAGACATCAACTCTCATTGGCTAGGACTGGAAAGAGCTTGAAAAGTTTGGATCAAGCATTTCATCAAACACCTTGTGGGTATGAGAAATGCTTAAGATCTAAACTAACAATCTCTTGCTAATCTAGCATTAAACACAACCTAACAAGCATGGATCTAAAGATTACAAGCCTAAACTCCACTAACCTAACACTAATCAACCTAGATCTAACATTCCAAAGACCCTATAAAAGACTACTCACTAATGGCCATGAAAACACAAAGTAAATAGATTGATCTTTGCATAATCATAAATATTAGAAGAATAGAAGTGAAGATCTAAAAGAAATCAAACTTTATAAACTCAGCAAACCCAGAAATCTCCAATTCCAAAATATCTCAAAACAAGTTTATCAAAAGAAAAAGATCAGTTTCTTCTTTAACATAAGATTAGGACTAGATTATTTATAGTCCAAGTCTAGGGGACCAACATAACCCCTAATTAACCAAAATGAAATTGAAAACATACTAAAGTTGACTTCACTAAACCAAAGTTGACTTGGTTTAGTTTTACAAAATAAAGGGGCGGAGCAGGTCCCATCGGTCGGTCTTGATCGATGGAGTGGTCGATGGAGTGGCCTGGTGCGTTTCTGGCCTTCCCATCGGTTGAAGGTGATCGATGGAGTGGTCGATGGAGTGGTCTGGTGAGTTTCTGAGCTTCCCATCGGTTGAAGGTGATCGATGGAGTGGCCGATGGGAAACTCAGGAGCATTTCTTAGCTTCCCATCGGTTGAAGGTGATCGATGGAGTGGCCGATGGGAGTAAAATAAACATATCTCTCTAACCCAAGATCCAAATCATTTGAAATCACCTTCATTAGAAAGCCAACTCAAGTTCCTACAACTTTGATGAAGTATTCCGGAGCAATATCACAACGTAAAGTCTTCAAACGAGTCGATCTTTGAGATGATTCGGATTGATTTTGGATCATGATTTATGTTTTCTCACACTATTTCTTCTCCTTGTTGTTCTCTTCAGCTCCAAGACCTATCTAAGAGTGAAACACATGCAAACATGCATCTAGACCCTAAACATGTAATGAAAATGCAAGATAATGGTAAAAACTCATTGCTAAAAACATTAAAAACACAATATATCAACTCCTCCAAACTTATCTCTTTGCTTGCCCTCAAGCAAACTTAGAAAATAAGATGATGTGAAAGATTTGAAAGTGAGGGATCAGAACCGAAACAAACCAAAATCATAAATGAGTTCTACTTCAAAAATTTTAGCCATACTCTTCTTAACAATAACTAGCAACCGAAAAGACTTAGACAAGCATTCAAATTATTCAAATCCTTTTAACATTCATTAGCTTGTAAGCATGGATCAAGTTTATGCAAAGATCATTGAATCTCATATGGTTAAGGGCATAGGTTAAGAGACAAAGGTGGTCCCTTCAATGGTTTTCTCAAATCAGAACAGTGATCTCTCAGGAAAATTATTGAGCTTTAGAAGAATGTTAAAGGTCAGGGCCAACCTATGCATACAAGGACAGATTCTCATCTATCCCAAATACATAAGAGATGAACCTAAACCTATTATCTAATCCCAGAAATCATCTTAAATCTACCCTTTAGGCTTTCATTTGCCTTTGATTCTTCTTTTATTAAGGTTTTTTTTTTGAAATCAGGTTCGAAGGAGTGATATCTTATTGATCTAGCGGATTGGGTTTTTCTTGATTTTCTAAGGCTCTTTTTCTTGAACTCTTTTCTTTTCTTTTCTTTTCTTTTTCTTTTCTGAGCCTAGATCTTTTATTTTCTTTTTACACTCTTCCAAATACTTTACTAGCAACTTTCCTTTCCTTTTTATAACTCCCAGCTCCCAGAACGTATCTTTTATAGCCTTCTCTTTTTATTTATTTCTCAAAACCTAAGGTGTACGTCTGACTCGGGTTGCAAACTCGAGGTAATAAAACCGAGTTACACAACCCGAAACACCAAATCCTAACCAAATCCCCAAAATGAATATCCCACTAGTCCTAACTGATCCAAAAGATGTGAACCAGACTATATGAGATCCTATCCTTGTCAGCTCCAACCTAACACGTTCTATCAAAGCTCAATTAGGCAGAAGAGGCCTCACAATCACACAAAGAGTAATAAATGGCTTGAAAGAAGGTTAAGGTTAAGGGAATGGATTCTAACTGTTCCAAAAATAGGAATCAGCTACTTGGGTCAACAAAGAGTGGTAGAAAGGATAAGGTAACCCAAGTATGTATATGGTATCCATGAGTTCAATTTTTCAATGCATAAACATGATAATTTAAAGTCCAGTTTTAGGTTCCACTAGATAAGGATATGAATTTCAGATCTCAGCATGTTTTCAGCCTAATCTAGATGCAAAGTTAAGCAATTGGAGCATGATTCTATCTTAACTTCAAACTTCACTTAATCATTCAGCAAGTCTACAAGGTATTTTCATCATATTTCTCCTATGTAATGCAGAAATCCTATATGAAATTACTAGACTCAATCCTAAAATGAAAATGCAACTACATGAACACTCTGTTTTTGTGAAATGGATTTTCAAAAGATTTTCAATTTTTTTTTTTTTTGAATTTTTCTATGCAATAGATGTATGCATGAGACTCAATTATGCAAAAAGAAAAATAAGAAAACAAAACACAAGATTAAAAGACATAAAACCCTCCCCCCAAACTTGAATTACACCGTCTCGGTGTAACAGAAGTGACAGAGAAGGTTAAAACAAAACGCAGAAATAAAATGGTATATACATTGAAAGGGAAAGGACCATACCTTGGCCCTAGTCGAGAATCTTAGGGTGTGGAGTGAGTGGAGTTTGAGAACTCCTATGAGCAGTTGAAGTGGTGGAATGAGCATTAGAGAAGCGTGTTCCACCTTTGAGTGTGACAGTGAGGACCTCCTTCATCACATCGTCAAAGCCCTTTGAACCAGTTACCTTAAGCTCCAGTGTGAGGATTGCTTTAATTATACAAAAGGGATTTGACATTCCCTTACACTTTATTTTGTACCGTAGCTCTCCATCAATACATTTCTTAGGGTGCAAGGTCATTGATGGAACCAATGGAGAGTGAACAAGGGTGGGATGGTGGTGTTTGTTCAAAGTCATCTTGTTCTTCTCAAGACACTTCTTGGTCTCCTTCAACTTCTTGAATTTATCACTTTCAACACAACCATCAAGCAAGGAGAATACACACTTTCCATCCAAAATCTGCTCATCAAGCACTAGAGTCTCATTCACAACTTTAATCTCATTCTTCCATTCTAATTCTTCATTGGTGATTGTTCCACAAAACTTGGTAGAGGAAGGCTCTATTGGATAAGTAACTATAGAATTCACATTGATTAGAGTCACACACTTGGTTGAGAAGTCGATTCTTGCTCCCGCGGTGTTGAGAAAGGGAGTTCCAAGAATGAGTGGAAGCTTATCATGTTTTCCTCTATCTACTACCATGCAGTCTGTTGGGATTAAACAATCTCCAACTTTAAGTGGATAGTCTTCAATCAAACCAAGTGGAGGTTTTGAAGAGGCATCAGCATAAGTGATCGAAAAGGAGTACTCCTTCATTTCTTTGAAACCTATACTCTTCATCATCTCAAGCGACATAACATTCACACTAGCACCCGAATCACACAAGGCATTCTCAAATTTCATATTTCCAAGGGAGCAAGATATGAGGAATGTACCAGGATTCTCAAGCTTGGAAAGACATTTGGGCTCAACCAATGTGGGAGTGTCAGGCTTGAGACTTTCCATAACTTCTTCTACTTTTGCCCTGTTGGCTAAGATAGCTTCAATAAATTTTACATGAAGAGGAACTTGAATCAAACTACTCATAGGAGGCAAAGGGGCTCCAACTGTGCTCATTTTAGCTTTGAAGTTTGAGAAGATTTTCTTTTTAGCTTTGGTGAGTATTCTTCCTGGGAATGGGATTGTAGGTTCATAAGGAGAAAACTCATCATTTGGTGCATCTTCCTTTTCCACTCTCATGGGAGCTTTGACTTCGTCCCTAGTAAGCACTTCTACCTTTGCTTCACTTTGACTAACCACACCAACATCATCCACTCCATATAGAAGTCTAGTGATTTCCTCAACATCTCTATTATGGTCATTCTTATCACTTGTGAGGATAACATTGCAAAATTCCTTGAGATTTGTTTCAGGTTTACCAGGAAGTGAGTCCTTTGGTCTGTTGGATGATGATGAAACTTGAGAAACTCGATTGTCAAGGCTCTTGACATGGGAAGCCAAGTGTTCAAACTTATTATTCAATTCACTGTAAGCTCCTTGCACCCCATCTCTTGTTAATCTCAAAAGTGCCTTTGGTTTGTCCTTCTAAGAGTTGTTTAAGGAGCAGAGTATTGGGATCTTCTTTGGGGGTTTGGGAAAGTTGAAGTGGTTGGATAGTATTTGGTATGAAGGTTTGGTTTTGTTTGTATTGAGGTTGAGGTTGATAATATGGGTTTGGTTGTAAGTTTTGATTGGGGTGGAAAGTTTGGTTTTGGTTTGAGTATTGTGGTTTTGGTTGAAAGTTTTTATTGGGTTGGAAGATTTGGTTTGGTTGGAAAGCTAGGTTTGGTAGTTTGGGATAGGTTTGGTCCTGTGGGTTTTCAACATTGGGGTTTCTGTAGGAGAGGTTGGGGTGGTTACGGTAGTTGTGGTTTAATCCTTTGTTTTGAAACCCTCCTTGGTTCCCCACATAGTTCACTTCTTCTTGTGTCTCCCCATTATCTTCTACGTAAATTCCTTGCTCAGTGTAGCCTTGTTGATACCCTTGTTGTCCATTATCACACTCTGCTACATAGTTAACCTTTTTTTGAGTGAGGAGGAAAGCCTTGCTTATCTTGTCAAGTCTCTCATTGATGTCTTTGAACTTTCCTTGATACTATTATCTTGTCCACTAGTATCTCTCAGCTCTCTGTCATAGTCACCACCATCACTAGCATTACTCTGAGCTAGATTCTCAATTAACAGCTCTCCTTGTTCCACATTCAAGTTGTCAAAACTGCCATAACTTGCCGTGTCTAAGGCGCGGCGATATTTCTCAAGTGTTCCTCTGTAGAAGATGCCAAGGAAATTTTCCCTAGAAATTCCATGATGTGGGCAACTCCTAGTGTAACCCTTTAGTCTTTCCCATGCTTCATATAGATTCTCTTGGTAGCCTTGTTTGAAACTAGCAATGTCATTTCGAAGCTTTGCTGTCTTCTGCTTTGGAAAGAACTTATAGAGAAATTCCTTCTTACACATATCCCAAGTGGATACCAAATCTGAACCAATGTTCTTCTCCCATTGGGAGGCCTTGTTCCCTAACGAGAAAGGGAAAAGTATCATCTTGATGGATTCGTCAGGGACTCCATTTATCTTCACTGTTCTGCATAACCTTTCAAAGTGATCTAAGTGATCTAGAGGGTCTTCCAAGGATAATCCATTGTACCTCTGGTTCTGAACCATGTTGATCAGGCTTGACTTTATCTCAAAAAATTTTGCAGCAATGGAAGGTGTTGGAATTCCAGTAGCTTGAGCTCTAGTGTTGGGTGCATCGAATGCTCCAATAGGTCTAAGGACTGGTTGTCCTTGCTGAGGAACCCGGGGGGAATTCTTCGTTATTCATTCCTAAACGCTGTAAGTGTTGTAACCGCTCTCTTGCAGCTCTTCTACCCTCTCTTTCTACCCGGTGAATATCTTCAATAGAATCAACCAAGTTTTGTGGACCGTGGCTTCGAAGGTTCATGCACCTACAAGAGAGAGAGATCAAAGTGAAAACAAGAGATGTTAAATAGTAAATGTAAGAAAGAAAACTTAGTCTCAAAACACAATTAACTCCTAATGGTTTTAACAAGTTCCAAGTGGCAACGGCCCAAATTGATATTTAGATTTTTCTATCTAGGTTATCAATTACCCTAGATGCGTTGTATCATAGAAGGGAATCAATCCAATTTGGAATCTAGCCTTAACACATTAAGAGATGAATCATGTTTTAATCTAAGTGAATATGATTTGGGAGTTTTGAAAATAGAATTTAAAATACAAGTAAACAGAAAAATAAATAAAAATGGTTTTTGAAATTAAATTAATAAAGAAAGATCCTTGGAAATGTTATGGATGATCTAGACTAATCAATGCTAAGCTAGTGAAGTCTTATTCTACCTCTTAGAGCTAATCCAATGGCTCCAAAACACTAAACTTGACTAATCCATTCTCATTGTACTAATTACTTCACTAATCACCTTAAATGTTCATAACTCTCGTTAAACACTAATTGATCAATGAGCATTAAACACAGATTGTCTTAACCTCTAATCATCCTAGACATCAACTCTCATTGGCTAGGACTGAAAAGAGCTTGAAAAGTTTGGATCAAGCATTTGATCAAACACCTTGTGGGTATGAGAAATGCTTAAGATCTAAACTAACAATCTCTTGCTAATCTAGCATTAAACACAACCTAACAAGCATGGATCTAAAGATTACAAGCCTAAACTCCACTAACCTAACACTAATCAACCTAGATCTAACATTCCAAAGACCCTATAAAAGACTACTCACTAATAGCCATGAAAACACAAAGTAAATGGATTGATCTTTGCATAATCATAAGTATTAGAAGAATAGAAGTGAAGATAGAAAAGAAATCAAACTTTATAAACTCAGCAAACCTAGAAATCTCCGATTCCAAAATATCTCAAAACAAGTTTAGCAAAAGAAAAAGATCAGTTTCTTCTTTAACATAAGATTAGGACTAAAGTATTTATAGTCCAAGTCTAGGAGACCAACATAACCCCTAATTAACCAAAATGAAATTGAAAACATACTAAAGTTGACTTCACTAAACCAAAGTTGACTTGGTTTAGTTTTACAAAATAAAGGGGCGGAGCAGGTCCCATCGGTCGGTCTTGATCGATGGAGTGGTCGATGGAGTGGCCTGGTGCGTTTCTGGGCTTCCCATCGGTTGAAGGTGATCGATGGAGTGGTCGATGGAGTGGTCTGATGAGTTTCTGGGCTTCCCATCGGTTGAAGGTGATCGATGGAGTGGCCGATGGGAAACTCAGGAGCATTTCTTAGCTTCCCATCGGTTGAAGGTGATCGATGGAGTGTCCGATGGGACTAAACGAAACATATCTCTCTAACCCAAGATCCAAATCACTTGAAATCACCTTCATTAGAAAGCCAACTCAAGTTCCTACAACTTTGATGAAGCATTCCGGAGCAATATCACAACGTAAAGTCTTCAAACGAGTCGATCTTTGAGATGTTTCGGATTGATTTTGGATCATGATTTATGTTTTCTCACACTATTTCTTCTCCTTGTTGTTCTCTTCAGCTCCATGACCTATCTAAGAGTGAAACACATGCAAACATGCATCTAGACCCTAAACATGTAATGAAAATGCAAGATAATGGTAGAAACTCATTGCTAAAAACATTAAAAACACAATATATCATATATAGGAGTGACCACAGAGTTATTATTCTCGCATAGTTATTTTCTGGCACCACAAAGTTTTTTAAATATACTCGTTATCGCAGAGTTGTTCAAGTGACTGCAAAGTTATTTTCAGCCGCATAGTTATTGTCAATTACCACAGAGTTATTTCCAGCCAGATAGTTATTTTCTATTACTCCAAGTTTTTTTATTTAGCTTGTTACCACAGAGTTATTATAGTGGTCGCAGAGATATTTTCTTTAGCAATGTTATTTTTAGTTACTGCCAAGTTTTTTGAATTATCTTGTTACCACAGAGTTGTTAACTTGATGACAACATTATTTCCAATTCACAGAGTTATTTATTTTTACTGTAAAGTTATGTGAATTTACTCGTTAACGCAGAGCTGTAAATGTGATGAGAGTTGCTTCCAATTCGCTGAGAGATTTTTTATATTATATTTATGAAAATTAGTTTGTTACCGCAAACTTGTTAACATGAGTCAGAGTCATTTCTAATTCGACGAGTTATTTTTTCACCGCAAATTTATGTGATTTACCTTGTTACTGCAAACATTTTAACGTATTGGCAGTCATTTTGACTACCAAAGTTATTTGATTTCCCTACAAAGTTATTTATATTTTGTAATTGTCACAAACTTGTTTTAGTCTAGTTATCAAAAACTTGTTTAGTGTAGTAGTCGTAAACTTGTTATCAAAATGTTACCATAGACTTATTTTTAAGAAAGAGAGTTTAGAGAGAGATTTAAGTGAGAGAGTGTGAAGAAAGAGAGTTTAGAGGGAGAGAGAGTTTAAAGTGAGTGAGAGAAAGAGAAATTTTAGAGCCAGAGAGAGAATTTAGAGAGAGAGCTATGACAGAGAGAAAAGTTTAGAAAGAGAAAGTTAAGAGAGATAATTTAGAGAGAGATAAAGAGTGTTTAGAGAGATATAAAGTTTAGAGAGAGAGAAAAAGATTAGAGATTATTGACAGAGAGATAGAGTTTAGAGAGGAAGAGAGTTTAGTGTGAGGGAGAGAATTTAGTGAGAGATTTTAGATAGGCATAGTTAATAGAGAGATGGTTTAGAAAGAGAGAGTGTAGAGAGAGAGAGAGAGAGTTAATAGAGATTTTTTAGAGAGAGGGTATGTTTAGAGTGATTTTTTTAGAGAAAGAGAGAGTTAATACAGAGAGTTCAAGTGACCACAAAGTTATTTTCAGTCGCATAGCTATTGTCAATTACTTCAGATTTTGGATTTTCCAGAGTTATTATAGTGGTCACAGAGTTATTACAGTGGTCGCAGAGTTATTTCCAGTCGCACAGTTATTTTTAATTTCCCTGTGTTTTTTATTTAACTTGTTACCGCAGAGTTATTATAGTGACCGCTGAGATATATTCTTTAGCAGAGTTATTTTCAGTTACTGCCAAATTTTTTGAATTATCTCATTACCACAGAGTTGTGAACTTGATGGCAAAGTTATTTCTAATTCACAGAGTTTTTTATTTTTACTGCAAACTTATGTGAATTTACTCATTAAGACAGACTTGTTAATGTGAGGACAGAGTAACTTCCAATTCGCCGAGATATTTTTTACTACATAGTTATGAAAATTAGTTTGCTGTCGCAAACTTGTTAACATGATGGCAGAGTCATTTCTAATTTGACGAGTTATTTTTTTTACTGCAAATTTATGTGAATTAGCTTGTTACCGCAAACCTTTAACGTATTAGCAGAGTTGTTTTGACCGGCAAAGTTATTTGCTTTCACTGCAAAGTTATGTAAATTTTGTAATTGTCACAAACTTGTTTTAATCTAGTTATCATAAACTTGTTTCAATGTAGAAGTCACAAACTTGTTATCAAAAACATTACCGCCGACTTATTTTTAAGAAAGAGAGTTTAGAGAGAGAGAGTTAAGTGAGAGAGCATGAAGAAAGAGAGTGAAAGAGTTTAGAGGGAGAGAGAGTTGAGTGAGAGAAAGAGAAAGTTTAGAGCGAGAGAGAAAGTTAAAAGAGAGAATTTACTGATAGAGCTAAGAGAGAGAAAGAGTGTTGAGAGAGAGAAAAAGTTTAGAAAGAGAAAGTTAAGAGAGAATATTTAGAGAGAGAATTTAGAGAGAGAGAAATTAGAGAGTTATTGATAGAGAGATAGAGTTTAGAGAGGTATAGAGTTTAGTGTGAGAGAGAGAATTTAGGAAGAGATTTTAGAGACAGATAGTTTAGAAAGAAAGAGTGTAGAGAGACAGAGGGAGAGACTTTATAGAGAGAGATTTTATAGAGAGGATATGTTTAGAGAGAGTATGTTTAGAAAAAAAAAGAGTTAATAGAGAGAGAGAATTGCATACAGAGGTTTTACAAAAGAATTGCATAATTAAAATAAAATTAAAACATAATGAAATGTGTCCACTAGCTCCATTCAACTCTGATAATGCAGCCACTAGTTTCATTAAGTTCTACTAGCAAAAGATTGTCTCCATCAAGATTCCTTTAGTCTTCATGGCACTCACTGTGCTTCTTTATCTGGCAGTACTGCATTTGTCGGATATCGAGACTAACATTATCAGTAAGATTCGTAACACGGTATTTGTATACATTCCTAAAGACTCATAGCAATGTTTGTTGAGATTTATATTTTGTTGCCAGAATCAAACTCTATTGTTACCAAAAGTATCATCATCGAGCTCAGGGATGTTTGACGTTGAGTCGCTGTCAGATGTCTGGGATATTTGATCTGATATACACGGTAAAAACTGTAAGGAGATTGCCTTCACTTCTTCGGATTTAGCACCTGCTAACATTGACAACATATTTTAAGGTAAATATAATTGTGGAAAAGAAACTATTATAAAACATAATTATTCAGGTAATTGTAAATACATGTATGGTATTATAATTAATTTTTAAAGTTTAAAAGAAACTGAATCTATAGATGATGAGATTCTACTGAATCTCAATTGAGAACGTCTTTTTACCCTATTTCTTCATTTTTAATGTTTTTCTTTTTATTTAGACTCATTTGAAAGACTCTCACTGCTCAGCTATTACTATACACTGTTATAAATTGCTCAGAAATTATAAACAGCATTCATGAGTGAACGACTGTGTATAGTATTTAGAGAAACATGGTCTTTGAATTTCAACTGTATTACCCATTTCCTATTTCTAATTATGTTAATGTATAAGTTTGTTTACCATACAAGGAACACCGATAAAATTTTAATAATTAATAAAAACCCCCAATAGAAAACATAAAACTTAGATATTAATATAATTAAAAATACAAAAATGTTAAACATAGTTAAAACTTAAGGACCATGTTTCTACAAATGACAAGAATATAACACAACTTTTTATAGCTTAGTTGTTGTGCATGATCATAACAAATCCTCTCATTCCACTAATGTTGTCTTTATGATTCATGTTCATAGCCTTATTGAAGCTCTGTTCCACTTGGATTGATTCAATTGATTTATTCAATAAATGTTACGATTATCAACATGTCCACTAATTGATTGGTTTATCAAAGGATTGCCAATTAAATTATTGGATATAACATTGTAAAAATCTTGTTCAAGTGATATTTCAAGGAAATCTAAGGGATTCACCGGTAGAATATTTTAAATTGGAGACACATTTGTTATCATACTACCATGCATGTGGCTACTAGAAAAAGAACCATAATGGTTTCTTACCTCAGTTGAAAAAGAAACACCAATTGATCTAGAAAAATTATTGTTTTCTTTGAAATGCAAAATGTTTTGATGACTAACTTTTTGGTTTTCAACAGAAATCACCTGGGAATCCAAAGATTGAGCTACCTTTGGACGGTTGACTTTACGAGTACTTCCAGCAATTGTTATGTTGATTAGAGCCCCACCATGAATCCAGTATCTACGATATTTGTTGTGGTAGTAGCATGGTTAAGACACACTATAGTCGCTGTAATAATAAAATTTGGTGTTATCTGAGTCACATCTTGGGCACTTTCACGGTGGAGGTTTGTTTTCATTCACTTGATTGTTTTCATTTGTGAAAACATCCAAGTTATCCATTTATGTCAATAAATACTTGATTTTCCCTTAGAAATATAAATTGTAAATTATAAGATCTTGTTGCTATGATGGTCTTTGGTATTGTGGAGGATGCCTTCTTATACAGATAATTTGGGAGTGAAACTATAAGAATATATATATAGAGTTTTAAGAAAGTGAGATTATCATCAAAACGTGTCAATGAAGATGCATCAATTAAGTTTGAAAATCTATCTATACATAATAAAATATTTAGGCTAAGTTTAGTCAAAACTAATGTTCTCTTGTTACTTAACTCCTGTTTATTATGAAAAGTGGAAAATCAAGAAGATTCCATTAAATGAGTCAAACATAAACAAAATCTAAAGATACTAAGAGTGTAAAGGTCAAAACTTTCTCAAACTAATTACAAGCAAATTTATGTTTGTTTTGACCTTAAATTATAATTACACTCTTAATGTATTGAGATTTGTTTATGTTTGATTCATTTAATTGTATCTTTGTGATTTTCCACTTTATATACAACCAAGGGCGGATCTATGTTACGTTGGGGTAGAGCAAGTGCCTCAGGTAAAATTAATTAAATTGTTCTTGTAAAAACATTTCTTAAGTTTATATTGCTTATTTGGTTGGCATATTTCTAACTAAAACTAGTGTGCCTCACGTCAAAAAAATGGTCCATTTCTGCCACTGTATACAACAGTTGAGAATAAGAGAATATAGTAGCCTTATGTTTTATTGTGTGGAGATAAATGTTCTAACTTAATTAATACACAATCATGTACATGTTTTGCTCATAATCATAAATTTTTAAACCAAATATCTCCTCTTAAATTTTCACTCCCCATTAATCTATATAAGATGAAAATTCACCAACACCAAATATGATGCAGCATGATGATACCTTCACCACCAAGAAACTATTATCATATGTCGGTTATTGTAAGATTTCATTTTCTTATGTTAATTTCCTTTTAATAAATTTCATATTTTTAAGAGAGTTAGGTTATTATAAATCGCCTCTTAAGACCTATATAAAGCATTGTAAATTGGCTTTTATATTTAGTTTTTGAAAGATAATAAACTTGATTTTTCTCTAAAGTTTTGCATTGATTCAATTCAATTCATCAATACGAGAGCCTCGTGTTGATTTTAATTAAATTCATCAACTCAAGAAGTCAGGTCTCTAGAGATTTCTGTAAATCCTAGATTTGAACTGAGTTATCCTTGATACGATGCACCAGGTTGGTATCAGAGCCATGATACCTTAACCCTAACATATAATTTCATATTAATTAAACTTAAAATCAAAAATTATATATATAAACTTAGTACTCTTATATAAGATAACTTCAAACAATAATGAATAATGGTTTCACTTATTTTTACAACCCAAATTCAAATAAATTTTTAAATCTTATAGAAGATATATATAATGACTAATGGTTTCAGTGATTTCTACAAAAACAATTCAAATAAAAATTATACTCTTATATAATAAAGTAAAGTTACATTCAAATAAAAATTATATTCTAATGTACATCCATGTTATTTTTGGTTAAAGAGTCTTTGTTTTTTGTCATTAATGAAAAACAAATATAAAAAGTCAATATAATCAGAGAAAACCATTTTTTTTAAACTCGGTAGGCGCTAGTCGGGCGGCAAAGCTGGGTCTAACGCCTAGGATATTAATCGAGAAGTAAACAGGGATTAATCAGAAATTAGTTTTAGGTTATTTTAATATTTTATAAATATATATTAAACTTTGAAATAATATTTTTTAAAAAAAAAATATAGTAAATACATGAAAATGTAGTATTAATAATTTATTTTATGATTTATATTTATAATTTTAACATAATTTACTATAAAACTCACAAACTCTCAATATAAATTTCTGAATAACAAAAAAAATTACACTCTTAAATTTAAAATAATTGGATTATAGATGATTATGCAAAAAATAATCGGATTAGATGGGGATTAATCGGATTAGGCAGAGAGTAATCGGATTAGGCGAGGAGTAATCGGTTGAATGACTTTTTGAGGAATTAGTCATTAATCGAGGCGGCGAAGGTGGACCTAGCAACTAGATGGGGTGTAATCGGAGCTAGGCGGAGATTTTTAAAATATGGGAGAAAACAAACGAAACTTAAATATAAAGTCAAAGTAGAAAACAAATTCTGGCTTCCTCATGAGTTACATTTGAGGGAGGCTGTTTCCATTAACCTTCCTTCCTGTTTCCATTAACCTTCCAACCTGCTTCAACTAAAAGTAAGTATTTTCTGTAGTTTAAGTGTAATGTTGGGATTTTGTATTTTCGATAATGGAGTGTTTCTTTCTTTTTACAACATATTATTTTTCTGCCTCCATGAATTTTTTTTTTAAAGTTGATAACACATTATTAGTTTACCATTCCTATTTTCTAACCAACTATTTAAATTTAAAGTTAATTAAATTCAATTAGTAGTGCATGATTACAAAAATACATATTCTACCCTCTTTTCTGATTTTTGGAAATAATTGTTTTAATAAGGCAAAAATCCAAATTCATTTCGATTTTACTCATTTTGTTTTCTATTTCCTAACCAACATATAAAATTCCAGGATTAAATAAATTCAAATATTAATAAATGATACGGTTACACTTGTGATTAGACAAATAACATACATTTTTACCATAAATTCTGATTGATATAAATTATTTTTTTATAAGGATACACATCAATATTTACAATGGCTTAAAACATGATAATTCAGCTGTTAGGTTTTAGTAGCAAATTTTGTAACAATGATGTTGATGTTATAATTTAGGCTAAAATTTGGTGAAAATTCATATAAAAACATGATTTTCAATATTTGTTTTCCTTTTTAATTATAAATTCATACATCTATCTTTGATGCCAAAATTATATAAATATATGAATAATAATATGTAAAAGTTAACCATGGTTATTATAGTTTATCCTACGTTGGTAAATTACATTTTCAAATATTTTAACACAGTCAACAACTTATTAATATATATATATATATATACTCTTTTGTGGTAATTGTATGCTTATTTAATATTAGATTTTTATCTGTTTTTTTAATTTTATTAGTTTTGAATTCGCTAAACCTGAAATCTTATATGTTGTTGGAAAATAGAAAAACAAAAAGAATGAAAATCAAATGAATTTTGATGTGTGTCCTAATTATAACAAACATTTCCAGAAACAAGAAATAAGGTAAATCTGTATTTATTTTTTTATCTTGCATTAATTTTGAATTTAAATAGTTTGTTAGAAAATAGAAAATCCAAATAAGTAAAAATAAAAAGGTTTAATGTATCATTAGAAAATTAGATATGTGGTAGCTTCTTAAATCTCTTTAGAAGTGTAACCTTATAACATATTATTTGCTGACTCCATGAAATATTTTAAAATTTTTATAGTATTTGACCATTTGTTTTTCTCTTGTCGAGTGGTTTTTTCATATTTTTATTTTGTGACGTTGCAGTACGATACTTGAAGTTCAATCTGATGCAACATGCGATCATGCTGTCAATTTTTTTATGAATTTGGTAGCAATTTAAAGCCACTATGAAAAAAAAAGCCAAGGATTCTCCCTAAACTCTTTTATTATCATAAATAGATCACTATTTTCATATTAAAATTTTATTGAAATTATTAATTTTTATAAATATTTATATAATATATTTATACTAAAACATAATTAGCTAAATCAATATCAATCTGTCTCATAAAAATAAAAATGGTATAATTAAATCATCTGTTATACATATTTTAATTTAAAATACTATATATTTTGACAAAAAATATATTAATACTCTAATAATTTTTTACAGAATTTTCATAAAAATATATATTAACATATATTACTAAAGTAATTAGTTTTTTCAATAAAAAATTGATTAAAAATTTACTCCGGTATTGGTTGCCTAACTTGGAGTAAGAAAGTTTACTTTCAGAAAATAAATTTCTAGAAGTTCGTGCTAAACAGTTGGCATGTTTAGTAATTAGTTATCACAGTTGATTTTAGAGACATGTTACTTATCACATATATATTATTTATTAAATTAAAATTTTAATTTGTATTCAAGTTTTATATGATCTGTCATTTACTATTTCAAATTTAAGTACAAATTTGGAATTATGAATATAAAAGAACTATCAAATTGTATTACACCAGCATATAATAAGAAAAACAAAATGTATTTCACATTTCTATATCAAATATATATCAACAAATATATATATATATATATATATATCAACATGGGCACCGCGCGAATATATAATATGGATAGGTTTGCAAATGTCTGAATGCCCATATTTTCCCACACCAAAGCCATAACACCGGCTCGGTGGCACATTGCACACGTAGTTTTGTACAATGGATTGTTGCGGGCGAACAATATCTATACAAAGCCAAGTAAACTTGCTTATTTAGGTTTAAGATCTTGCGATCCACAGATTACTAGCGAAATATCTTGTTAGTGAAATTACTAAATCACTACATTGCTTTATTCATCTTCCACAAATCAAGTTCATTCATACAAAACCATACATGGTTTCCTAACAACACAAACAAATTTTACAAGAATTGATGACAACATGACCAACAACAAATAAAAATATGATAAAAGAGTAAACATTTTTTTATCAAAGTCTAGACAGATGCAGACATGTGGGATTTAACAAGTGAAAATGTAAGAGGCTTCTGCTTCTTGTATTCGTTGTATCGTAAAAAGAAGTAACCCAAATAATCAAAATCAATGGGTGACATTCTTGCCTGTTCAATCATAACAATTACATTAGTTTAATACAAGTTATTAACGTTTAGCAATATACTATATGGTTAACAAAGTTCACCTGGATGATTGCCCATATTGCCCAGTACAAATGAGATGCTAATTTATACGCATCTGTCTCTACAAAGACTGATTCTACTTCATCGATACTGACCTGTTTCACGCAAGCTTTTGAATTGGAAACATATAATTTTCAATGGCCAAAACTTATTTTAAAGAAGGCAAACGTTTACATTTGTGTTTGCATATACATATTTTAGATATCATTTTTTCCCTAAGCTTCGAATATAAACGAAAACACAAATATTAAAAACACAAATGTTAATGACAACAACTTGCTCCCATTTAGGTTTGGATTTTTTCAAACTCCGTTTACATGTTTTAGAATATGTTTTCACATTTATAAGAAAATATAATATTTTCTTTTGTTCACAAAATATGTTTGCAAACTGTAAACACAAAAACCAAATGCAAAATTTTATGTATCTTCATTTGCGTTTGGCTTTGTATATACGATATAACCAAAAAAAACTTCTAGACGCTTTTACTAATGAACAGTCGTCACACAATTTTTAACTATTGACCTTTTATAGTTAAGAAACTGCTATTTCAGTTAAATATGACTATCTCCATGAAAAACAAACTATAATGATTCCGAGCGTTTGAAAGTTCTTACCTCGTTTGGTTTGCTTGGCTGTAAGTAATGCTTGATGAAATGATATTGTTCTTCTTTACTTGGGTAGCTACAAAGAAACCACAACAAGCTATTAGGTTTTTATCTGTTAAAGAAATTTTTAGTAACAACAGAAGAAGTCAATGAAGTAGAACATACACGCTGTAATCGCAGTCGTATCCTGCATATTCATTGAAGTGATTTCCTATGTCGAAGCCTCTATAGTTGTATGATCCATACTCGAAATCAATCAAGTATAGTTTCTCTAAATATGGATAAAGACAATCAAGTTAAAAACTAAATATCATCACTACTAAGGATACAGAAGAAGATAACTAAGATAAACCAAAGAGCATTGTTAACCAACTCTTAACGTTGATTCTCGGATCTTGTATCTAGGATGCAATTTTCAGCGTAACAAAGGGTCACTAGGTTTATAGTGCCTAAGTCTGTCTTTATATTTCTCTTTTCAACCGAGAAAGAAGTACAGTGAAGACAGGATTTTCGTACCTTCTTCGTCATTCAGCATCAGATTTCCCGATAGTAAATCGTTATGAGCAAACACCACAGGTGAGTTTACTAGGCCTGTGAATTCCTGATCAATCATCAGAATCAGCAAATACTATCAAACTAACGCAGGAAATAAAGTTAGAATGCACAGCCAATCACAAAAATATGTTTTATATCAATCACAAACACATGTTTATTGCAGAAAGAAGCATTAACAGATTTTTGAACAAGTTACTGCACAGAAAAAGAACCAGATGACTAACTCTTAGACATCAGTCAAGGATGACCACATTTTAGCAGATCACAATTGTTTATGTGCAACAAAGACGCCTACAAATTCCAACATATAAATATTACTATTCACTGTATTGTCTGCTTTATGTGGTAAACCATATTCTCACCCATGAAGAACTTGACTAGTAGAATTTTTAAACACTAGAAATTCATCATCAGATATCAAGAACACCAAACATAGGGAAGACCAGACACACAAAAATCTTAATTGAGTACAAGGAAATACCCTTAGCTCAATAATTTCTTTACGCAGTTCTTCAAACGAAATAGTCTGATAGAGCTTCTGCCTCTCAGGTTCCTCAAACCTAAGAGTAGACGCTGCAATGCAGACATGGAAAAATGCATAAGAGCTGGACCACTATTGGTGGTTTATAAAAGATTTAGCCAACACTTCACTAAAAAGAAAAAAATATATAACTAAAATCAAAGTAACCTTTTTCAAAAAACTTCAACATATCAACCCACAGCTGAGGTTCCTTGGAACCTGGTATGTCTACTTTGTGAAACTTTCCAAGCTCTTTGGCAATTTCAGCAGCAATCTTTGGCTGTCTCATGTCTGCCCACAAGAGAAGAGAAATGAGATTCATTTGAAGTCCATTAAACTGAATGCTACAGAGAAGCTCTTCCACTATATGACTATTGTAAAAAGATGGAACAAATGAATGGAAAGTCCATATTGATAGTTCTACTCATGTTAACGAGAAGCTCTGCCAAAACTATGAAAATACTTCCTTCAGTTTAGTCTCATAACATAGAAGTACTCTATAAAAGGATTCATTGCAGCTTATTTTTTCGGCGTCAAACTTTCACTATATTTTACTAAAAAATTTTGCAGGTTATCCAATTAGTAACAAGAAACAATTTCTACTATATTCCGCAAAAAATTTCAAATGCCTACCTGATGGTTCTAAGGTTCTTGCGTTGATGAATGATTGCACCATGCCATTTCCAAATCCTCCAAGCAACTTGGCACCAAATCCGGCAGCTGACAGATACTTGATAGCCTATTGAAGACGTGAGGAGCAAATAACGTAAAAAGACAAATAATAAAACTTCAAACGATGCAAAATAAAAATAGGAACGTTTGATATTTCAAGAAAAAATTGAGCAAAAACTCTGCCATGTTCTGCTGTAAAGCTCATGCTTCAAGTTGACATCACTAGAAAAATAATTCAAATAACATAGAAACTCTTGGTAACTCAAACTAAACCATCAAAAACACAGATCATACATAAACATATGATTCAATATGCATATAAATGGGAAGGGACTAATCATCTATATCAAACTAAGTGACGAGTATATAAACAAATTACCAGTAGCTCTCTCTCCCGGTTAATAACATACTCCGTGTTAGGCCCATAGAGTCTCACTGTTACCGACACTTCTCTATCAGTGTCTTCCTTCACAGAAACCTTCAGCACTGCCATCATGGAAAATATGACATAACGCCAGATTCCATGAAACAAATTGAAACCCAACAGTAAACCAAAGTATGATAAAAGCACTGACAATGTAATACTCAAAATTAGTAAAGGAAATTACGTGATGATTTCCTTCAAAGGAAGACTCACATAGATTTGTGATGCCTCCAGATACTCTTTCAACAGAGAAGAGGGAATCATCAACCTCTCGCCAATTCTTGAACAGATCTTTACACAACTCTCTATAAATTTAAGTAATACCACAAGAAATGGTATAAGATAGCTAGATAAAGATAAGAAGTAAGTTTTAAATTCAGTTTCTACAGAAACAAGACAACTCAAGACATCTTTATTTCTGACTAATCCGCCATGAAAACGAAACAAATAACAAGAAAATGAGTCACAACAAAGCGGTCTTTATCACTTTTCTTTTCTTTTAATCTTATTTTAATCGCATCAGTTTCAAGATAAGGAAGCTTTCACTAATGTCATCATCATCATCAAAGACACTTTACAACAACCACTGCTTCCATAAAACAATCCAAAAAAGTAACAAAAAGAGCAACAAAACGATAACTTCTAGTTCTAGGTCATACTTCTTCTTCCTCAATCCCAATTTTAAGGAGAAAAACAAAATCTCCGTAGCCTAAATCCAAATCGGAACAGAGCTTATCAATGGTGAAATTGGAAAAAGGGAACGAACGAACGAACATGATACGAGGAATCATGAGTGTAAGAGGTAAAGACGTTTCAACGACAGACGAAGAATATGGAATCTGAGAAGAGACGTCGTCGTTGCCGTTAGCTTCATCTTCGGCGGCGTTGGCTAATGCCCAGATATTTTTCGCAGCTCCCATTTTTTTCAATTCTGTTTCAAATTTTTGATTCTCTTTTTTTTTTTTTTTTTACTTCGGATCTAAATTGTGATTCTTGTTTCTCCTAATTTTACGCGTTTCCTAGCTTAAGTTTATATTTTATGTCGGCATTATATTTGATTTGTTTGGAATCAGTCATTTTACAGCATTTCGTACAAGTTTAGACTTTAGAATTTGGATTATTTGAATCTTCTTTCACGTCAAATTTTTGGTTTTTTTTTTACTCTTTCTTTAAATAGTTAGAAACTAGGTTTTTTATTTATTTATGTATTTGAAGGTGAAAGCAGCTTAATGGGTTCATTATTTAGGTTGTTAGGTATGTAACACTTTGAATAAACTTATATATCAATCATTTGAAAATCGGATTTTATATTGACTCTCACATAGTCCATAGAGATATTGGAGATATTGTATTTTTCTTCAGTTACCCATGAGGTCAGTCGGATTTTGAGAGGATCCTACGGATGATCAAGGTTGGGAAGAATGATTTAACTCACACACTAAATCTTCAACTTTTTGGACGTTTTAACCATAAACTTATAAAATATCATTTAAATCACAAATTTTTGGTTGGTAACTTGGTTATTTGATGCATATCGTTAAGTCAACTAGCGGAAATTTTTCAATTTTAACTGAGGTAATTTTTTTTCTTGCGTGGTATTGATTTACCCGGGTAACGTCCCAGGAATTACCAGTACCTGCTCCAGAAATTACCAAGTCCTGCCAAAAGAATTACCAATCTCACTGCCGAGAATATTATATAGTCCATCCCGAAGATTTACCAAGTGACTGTCCAGGATTTACCGAGCTGATTTCTGAGTCTTAGCCCGTGTCGTACTGAGTTATTGCCGAGAGGAATCTCGTACATGACACAGAGTACCACCGAGTTGTGACCTGTCCTCCACCAGATCATGACCCAGCACCGACCACTGGCCATACATCCGACCACCGTCTGACCGTACCTCTGACTACCACATGGTCAACCTTCTGGTTCTTTTTCTGGTCACTTTCCAGCGACTTTTCTGGCAACTTTCTTGCCACGTTTTTGGACGGAAATTTTAAGGCTAATCCATTTTTCCGGATGATATCTTATCATATCCTACAATTATCTTCTCTATGTGTCCTTGGCTTAATTTCATCTTTTGTAGTTTGATTTTTTGTTTAGCATTGTGTTAGTTCTTTCTTGTTTTTATTTTCCTTAGAATTTATCTTACTAGTACTATGACTTAATCCTACTTGCTACTTCTTAATTCCTTGCAAGGTACATATGAATACCAAAGGCAAACCACCGAGTCTAGAAAGCTTTTTGGTCACTTTCTAACCCTAACTCCAACATTTGGAGGAAAGACTGGTCCAGATTGAAGCTTACCGGCATCAAGTCTCATTACTCATGCCGCATCCGCATCACGAGTTGTATCGAGAATACATGGCAAAAGAGAAGTTTTAGCTTCCACCGTCTAGTGCAGCACATTCACGAAGAAGCATGGGATCGTTTAATCATATGTATATTGAGAAAATACCAAGTTCTCATAACCCATTTTCCAAGTTCTTTAACTTTCCGAAAAGATGGTCCGGGATATTACAGCATGAAATATTTCTTTGAGTTTTATGAGTTAAATGAGCTGATTATGGTAGCTTATGCCACATCTTAGTTCACAAGTCAAGTCATCACTTGGTGGGAACAAGACATGTCTGAAAGAAGAAGAAGACGTGAAAGGTTGGTTCCATCATGGGATGTGTTCAGGTATGTCATGAGGAAGAGGTATGTTCCAATACATTACTACAGTGATCTGCCAGTACGTGCCAAGAAACCCATCCCACGAGTGCAAGCTATCTGTACACATGTTAT
This sequence comes from Nasturtium officinale, assembly GCA_963854855.1. Taxonomy (NCBI): domain Eukaryota; kingdom Viridiplantae; phylum Streptophyta; class Magnoliopsida; order Brassicales; family Brassicaceae; genus Nasturtium; species Nasturtium officinale. The sequence goes on along the minus strand of OY978511.1, from coordinate 3,843,563 downwards.
TCACTCCACCGCAGCCTGTCACGAGTTAAAAATTCTCCATCTGCGTTCTGATTAATTACTAGGCATAGGATTAATTTCCCATCATCAAATATATCCTAAGAAGACTGATGATTCATGAGGAATACTCCAGACCCAAGCTAAACCACCAGATGACACATCGAGCCTACCTGAAAAAGGGAATTTGAAGGAATCTTGTCCTGACCATCTTTCTGCTCGAGCCAGCGAGGTAGGATCAAAACTTCACATGGAAATAGGGTATCCTAAGATTTTTTGCTCGAAGCAGAATAATGGAAATCCAAGCCAGATTGAGTTATGTATGTTCTTTTAATCTCAGCTTAAGTTTCCATCAGCAAAACAAATACATAGGAGTGTTTGATCAAGGAAAATATGTGCATAATAGGTTAGTTTTGAGAGTTGGCGCAAGGAAAACGTTTTTCCCTACTTAGCCGAACTAATCTGGGTCTTTAGAATAAGAAATCCTTGTTGGTGATTCACATTCATAATAATATTTCCCAACCTCTAGAAGTATTTGTGATGACCTTCAGCACTCCTAACCATCCAAGACCAAAGATCATGGAGTTTAACGTAACCGGGGAAGTCCTTATAGCCTTTACTCTTTTATTTTGATCACGATAAGTTCATGAAATATCTCATTCTTGATGCTACTGACTTGTTTTCTTTTGTTACAAGTACTGAATGAGTGTTAACGTCAAAACCTTTAGAAGAAGGAGGGGATGATATGGTCCCACGTTCCAAGGTACCATCCGGTACTGTACCAAAGAGTACCAAGGTATCAATGTTTCTTCATCTACTCAGTCAAGACCATGGACTGGCACTTTTAACACCAGCAGTACCTTCAGCAAGCATCAAAAGGAGGTACACCAAATCATTTAGGAACCAATATTTATGTACAAAGGCAACATCCAAGAAGAAAACATTCGCCTAAAAGACAAGCGCCAAGAACCTCTCCGGAAGCTTATAGCATCTTCTCCACCATCTCTTGAAGCCTCTTGGTAGCACCCAAGGAGAAGACATCCACCTAAAAATACAAACGCCAAGAAGCTCTCCGGAAGTTTATTGCGTTTTCTCCACCATCTCTTCATAAATGTATGGTGAAAGCTTTCACACTCCCATTTGTTGTTTTTATTACATTCCATCTCTTTAGTGAAAACTAGGATTGAGCCATCTTCTAGTCTTTGCACCATTTTCTATATTTTCATCTCATACCTTGTACCAATCGTCCCACCTCTACACCCCCAGGTTACTCACCCTTTTTGGTGTTTGTCAGTCATTTTCCATGGTTTCCCTATTAGAATCCATTTGAGTTAATTTAAATTAGGTATTAAATCATTAAATGCAACAGGGAGTGATTACTGAAGAGTTAAGCTAATACATGATTATATTATAGCCGGTTTTCACAACTCTAGTCAATTGAAGATGTGATGATTGCTCAGATTCAGCAATGTGTAAAACCAGTTGCTGAAAAGTATTTGAACGTGATTTCAAATGAAACAAGGATTTTATCATGTTATGGTGTTTAAGTTGCTAAGGATGTTTAAGTTTCTAAGGAATCAAGACTGGAATCAAAGAAACTAGAAAAAGAAATTATCTTTCAAATGTGTGCAAGATGTTTGGATTGATCAACATATTCTCATGTGTATATTGAAAATAATACCTTTTTAATTAACTAAACCAATATCAAAAGAAACCTATGAATTAACTCCAGTCAAGATGTTTTGAGTTAAATTATTTTTGGAATACATGGAGGAGTTTCTCCATTTTGTCTTCTTGTGCATTAGTTTTAATACAAACAATAGAGAGATTAAGATACACAAATACATACAATGTGAGAGAAACGTGTAAAAACATAAGTTTTGGGAATGTGTTTTCTCAACAAGAGTGATACAAAAAGTGAGATCATAAATGTTTTACAAAATTAAATCACTTGTATATATGTTTTTCTAGTAGATTTTGAAAAGACTGGTTTTGCATAAAATGGATCCTAGGCAAAACAAAAATGAGGATCCTATAATATAATTTTTCTTTATTTTTTTAATTAATTTTGTATATATAATCAAATATATATATATATATATTTCATTGTTTAAATACACAAAGGATAGTTTTGTTATGCAGAAATATATTTTATTTTTATTTGATAGAATTCAAAGTAAAAAAATTATTGTTTTTATTTATAAAAGTGTGTAACAATATTTTTAATAATGAAAAGGTAAAAAACTAAAAATGAAAGCGTAAAAATATGTGGTGTTAGGCGAATAGAATATTTCACTTTCCTAAGTGGTGTAGGTATGACTCAATCAACTAGTAAAATGTGTTTGCTCTCAATTTCTTCTTTTCTCAAATCTCTTATTTTATGTTTGATAGGTCTCGGTATGGATCGGATATCCAAAAATTTTAGGTATCTGGATTCGTTTAATCCAAAAAATTAAATATCCAATATGCATCCGCTAATATCCGAGGATATCTAAATCCGATCCGAATCTACCACAAATAGATAAATTTTTAAATAATATTATAAAAATATTAAAAATAAATAAATCAAAAAAAAAATATAGTTGAAAATATCATAAAAATGATTTAAATTAATTTTTAAAAATATAAAACGAATTTACTTTATAAAGTTTAAAAATACGCAAAATATAATGTAAAATTATTTTTATTATATTTTAAGTAATTTTCTATCTATTAAATACTATATACTTAAGTATTATATATATATATATTAATAACTATGATAAATAAAGACATATCCGGATCGGATTTGAATATCCAGATTCTCAAAATAAAATATCTTGATCCGAAATCGGATACCTTGGATATCTTATTTTTGGATCTGATCGGAGCGGATCTTAGAACTCGAATATTTGTCGAGAAATTTTTTTGTTTTATAGAGTATTTCCATTTTTGATATTAATCTATTTTTATATTGATTTGTTAGGGGGTTAAGATTTGAAAATAAACCTTTTCAACCTCTGAATTATCGAGGCATGTTCGAATCATTTTTTTCTCTCCCTGATTTTGCCAAATCTTGCCATGGAAATATCTCTTAATATGATGTTGGAGTTAGAGTGTATAACTGTATTTTTTGAATTGTAACCTAGTTGTATAAACGGATTTGTTGTTTTTACCTATTTTATTTATATGATGGTCTAATTAAGGCTCGGTATTATAAGACAATGAAGATGCTTGTCATGCCATGGCCACATAATAATTTTGACACGTGTTTTTTTATTTTCGCCTTCCTCAGCTCAACTCGTGTCCTCTATTTGCCCTCTCATTCTCTACGACAGAAACTTAGAGAAGCTATTTGGAAAATTGTTGCATATTGATTCGTTGGCTTAGATTGAGTTTGAATTGAGTATGTTCATTGTTTCCTTTTCTTTTTAATTCATCGAATTTTTTTAATATCCTTGCGATTCGGAACATAGTAAACCAAAACATAGTAAAATTGGCTATATATATATATATTGTTGAAAATGTCAACAAATGTAGCTGAACACATTTTTAAATATTTACGGGCAAATTTTTTTATGCATTATGCATATTATATATAAAGCATACTGTTAATATATATAGTAAATTACTTTTTTTATCTTTATATAAATGATCGATTGATAAAATTATAATTCAAAAATCAATTTTCTCTCTTTATCTTTCTTCTTTTATCAGTATCTTAATATTTTACGGGTATAAATTTTTAATTTTTAATTATAATTATCATTATAATAAATAGTCATTATTTTTATAATACTTTATTAGCACGATTACTCTATGATTATGCTAAATTTTTATAAATACATATTATACTGTATAAATTTTTAATTTTAATTATCATTATTTTTATAATACTTTATTAGCACGATTACTCTATAATTATGTTAAATTTTTATAAATATATATATTATACTGTATAAATTATTACAGTGTACATAAATTATTATGCTAAGCCATCACATATTTTATTTTAATATGGATGACCTTTTCAAGATAATGTCATTGTTAAATATTTTTTATATTATGTTATTATATAATAGAAGACGGGTCACCTGTATATAAATTTAATCTGAAACATATAAATGTAACTAATTATACTTAAAATTTTTATGATTAATTATTGCTTTACATTTTACCACTAACGGTCACAAAGAAAAAATTTCAAATTTTTTTTACTTTTCAAAGGGCGATGAACAGTATTTTCAATCTGTAAATATATTTATTCTCATTCATTCAATTCATCCAAATATTTATTCTCTTTTCAAAACCTCTCCGAAAAATTATATTAGTTTTCAATTTTTAAGAACGATTCGTTAAAATTTATTTTTTGTTTATTTATAATTTTCGGTTGTGTTTATGGTCTCTTGTTGGATAATTTACCCACGAATAATTCACCCACGAAAAATTCACCATAAACAACAGTTTACTTTTTATGCAATTATATTTTTTTTTGTAATCGCTTGTATTATTAACACCAACGGTTCATTTTAAATATGTAATATGTGATTTCAAAATAATATTTTGGTTGCTTTGTTTTTATAAAAAAAAATCAAATGGCAGAAAATTATATTGTTTGGACAACAAATGCAGAAAATTATCTAGATATAGAAAAAATATCTAAAACCATAAAAGAGAAAAATATTTTATCTCCTTATGAGAAAACAAAATCAATAATTTATCTCAGAAAATATCTAGATGAGAACTTGACGCATGATTATGCGCACACAAAAGATCTAGCAAATCTATGGAAAACACTAAAAGATAGGTTTGATAACCAAAAAGCAATAACGCTTCCACACGCTTTGGTGAGTGGAATAAGGTAAGGTTATAAGACTTTGAAAAAGTCAGCTTTTACAACTCCACAATGTTGAGAATGGTGACACAATTGGAATACTATGGAAAGTCTGTTAGTAAAGCAGAAATGCTTAACAAGACATTCCTCACTTTTCATAAAAATCATTATGTATCGCAAGAGCAAAACATAAATTGCGGATACAAAAGGTTTTCTGAATTAAATGTGATGCTCATGCTTGCAGAAAAGAATAATGAGCTCCTTATTAAGAATCATAATGCTTGACCAACTGAAACCAAAGATTTTCTGAAGTAAATGCAGCAGATGCATTAAATGTGAAATATATAGAGCGTGGAAATCAAAACTATAGAGGTCGAAGTCGAGGCCATGGCCGCGGTCGCAGTCATCGATTTAATCGAGTACGTGGTCAACCATATAACTCACAAGGTCGGGGACCTTATACTTGGATTAGAGCTGAACAAGGTCTAAAAGGAAAAGAATCTCAAGGACGTACCAACCAAAAGCGTGATAACATCTGTTATAGATGTGGATCAAAAGGGCATTGAGTTCATGTATGTTGAATCCCTGAACATCTTTGTAAATTATACAAAGAGTCCTTAAAAAGCAAAGGAAAGTAAGTGAATCTCACAGAACACTTCGAGGGTGTAATACACCTTGACGCTTCCGACTTCATAGATGACTTCGATGAGATCGCTTTTACTGGAAAGTAAAATGCTAGTAGTGTTACTACTGAATAAGACTTAAATTATTATGCCATGTATAAGTATTACTTATTTTCAATTACTTTGTTTTTATAATAATTGTGTAACTCTTAAATGCTTTCTATTTATAAAATTTATCATCTTATTACTAATATTCATATTGATTACAGAAAAGGAAGTATACCAAAATGGAAAAATTTCCAAGATAAATGTAAGAGAAATTTGTATACCAGATAGTGGTACAATCCACACTATTTTGAGACAGAAGTTATAGTTCTCTCATATAGACTCTGGAAGGTGATAATCAATACAATATTAGGTTCTACAGATTTGATCAAAAGAATTGATAAAGCCAACTTTGTATTACCTTATGGAACAAAAATTTTCATAGATAATGCTTTATAATCTCCGAATTCAAAGAAAAATTTGTTGAGTTTTAAAGATATATATATATACAAGAATATAATACTCAGTCTGCAACTGAGAATTGCAAGAAGTATATATATAACTTCTAATAAATATGGGAAATCACATATATTGGAAAAGTTCCCAAAACCTCATTTTCAATTAAATTATACTTTTATAAATATCATTGAATCACATCTTATGATCAAAAGAAATCTAGAAGAATTTTCATTATGACATGATCGCATTGGTTATCATGACACTACAATGATGCGAAAAATAATAGGGAGCTTACATGGTCATTAATTGAAAATCCAAGAAATACATTATGGGAATAAAATGACATATGCTGCTTGTTCCCTTGGAAAGTTGATCATAAGGCCTCACCAACAAAAATTGATAAAGAATCACCAAAATTACTTGAAAGAATCCAAGGTGATATTTGTGGACCAATTAATCTACCATGTGGACTATTCTTCTATTTTATGGTATTAATTGATGCATCCAGCAGATTGTCACATGTATGTATATTATCATCTCGGAATATGACATTCGCGAGATTTATAACTCAAATAATCAAACTGAAAGCTCAGTTTAATGATTATCCCATTAATAAAGTTAGATTAGATAATACTGGAGAATTCACATCTCAAGTCTTCAATGAAATTGAAATTGAACATCACGTAACTCATGTCCATACACAAAATAGTTTGACGGAATTATTAATTAAACGTCTGCAACTAATTGCAAGACTATTGATCATGAGATCAAAATTTCCACCTTCTATATGGGGATATACCATTTTGATGCAGGAGCATTCATTCGGATACGACCAAGTACATATCATAAGTATTCCCCATTACAATTAGTATTTGGTCGAGAACCAAATATTTTCCATATAAGAATTTTTGGTTATGCAGTGTATGTGCCTATAGCACCACCACAACGTACAAAGATGAGACCACAAATGAAGGTTGGGAATATATATGTTGGTTGTAACTCTCCATCAATTATATGTTATCTAGAACCACAAACTGGAGATGTATTTACGATAAATTTTGCCGATTATCATTTTGATGAGAAAGTATTTCTGATTTTTGGGAGAGAAAATAAACAAAGAAAATGATATTTAACGGCTTGTACCATCTTTGTTACATTTGGATCCTCCTACAAAACAGTTAGAACAAGAAGTTCGACGGATCATGCATTTACAGAGTATAGCAAATCAGCTACCTGATGCATTTGCAGATACCAAGATGGAAACTAAATCACATATATCAGCTTGAAATGTTTCTGCACGAATTGAAATTCCAAAAGAAATTGGAGGTGCAGAAGATACACGTGAATCTAAAACACGCTTAAAGCGTGGTAGACCCAATGGTTGTAAGGATAAAAATCTTAAAAAGAAAAAGGAAGCTGAAAAGCATGATACACCTGAAATGATAGAAAATATTTCGGAAAACAAATAAAGTAGAATATTAGCCTGAAGAAAATCATGAGATTTCTTTGAATTATATCAATAATAAAACGATATGGAATCAAAATAAAATGGATAATGTTAATGACATTTTTCATACATTGTTTCAAAAGAAATATATGATGAAAACGACGATCCAGAACCGAAGTCTATATGAATGTCAAAACAGACATGATTGGATAAAATAGAAAGATGTTATACAAGTTGAGCTCGATTCGTTGAATAAACAAAATTTATTTGGAGCTATTACACTCACACCCAAAGATGTGAAATTTGTGGGATATAAGTGGGTATTTATTCGAAAACGAAATGAGAAAAATGAGATTATGAGATATAAAGCTCGTTTTGTGGCTCAAAGATTTTCTCAAAGACCCGAGATTAATTATGAAGAAACATATTCTTCTGTCAGGGAGACAATTACATTTAGATTTCTAATGAGTCTTGTGGTAGGAGAAAATCTAGAGATGCATCTTATGGATGTCGTTACTGCATATTTATATGAATCATTAGATACCGATATATATATATATATATATATATATATATATATATATGAGAGTCCCCTATGGATTTAAGATGACATAAGCATTAAAATTTAAACCTAAAGAGATATGTGCAATAAAATTGTAATAATCAATATACATGCTAAAACAATCTGGACATATATGGTACAATCGTCTTAGTGAGCATTTAACAAAAGAAGGATATGTAAACGATCATATATGTCCATGTGTTTTCATCAAAAAAACTACATTCAGATTTGTGATTATCACGGTGTATGTTGATGATCTAAACATAATAGGAACTCAAGGGGAAATACAAAAAGCTGTAGATTATTTAAAAGAAGAATTCGAGATGAAAGATCTCATAATACAAATTATTATCTTGGTTTACAAATTGAGCATTCTAAAAAAAAAGCATATTCATACGTCAATCCACATATACCAAAAGGGTGTTAAAACGCTTTAACATGGATAAGACAACTCCTCTCAGTACATCAATGGTCGTTAGATCACTTAAAGTTGAAAATGATCCATTTCGACCTGATGAGAAGGATGAAAATATACTTGGTCCTGAAATACCATATCTAAGTGGGATTGGAACACTTATGTATCTTGCAAATTTCACTCGACCTGATATATTATTTACCATTAATCTTTTGGCAAGGTTTAGTTCATCACCTACAATATGACACTGGAATAGAATTAAACATATTTTCGTTATTTTCAAGGGACTATTAATTTAGAATTGTTTTATTCTAAAAATCAAATGGTCAAATGATTGGTTTTGCAGATGTAAGATATTTATGAGATCCCAATAAATGTATATCACAAAAGGATATGTATTCACGATCGGAGATACTGCTATATATTGGCGTTCTCAAAAATAGACGGTAGTGGCAACTTCTTCAAATCATGCTGAACTGATTGCGCTCCATCAAGCAAGTAGAGAATGTGTATGGTTAAGATCAATAAGCCAAGACATCTGATCAAGTAGTGGGATCTACGTTAACGTATAGCCAACGATCTTATATGAAGACAATGTTGCATATATCGCTCAAACAAAAAAAAGATATATTAAAAGTGATAGAACCAAATATATCCCTCCAAAGTGTTTTTCATACACTAAAAAACTTAAAATAAGTAAAGTCATTGAAGTCAGGTATGTTCGATCATGTGACAATATCGCAAACCTCTTCACGAAGTTATCACCCACCACAACATTCAAGAAACATGTTTATAATATTGGAATGCATCATCAACGAGATTTATAAGATGATGTTTAATCTTTCGAGGAGGAGTTTGCATGGTTATACTCTTTTTGCCTATTATGGTTTTTCCACTAGATTTTCCTATACAGATTTTTAGAGGCAATAAATATATAAACATAAAAAACAATAGTGACACTGGTCTTCAAGGAAGAGTGTTGAAAATGTCAACATATGTGGCTTTCCATATTTTCAAATATTTACGCGCAAACAGTTTATGTATTATGCATATTATATTATTTATGTGGACTTTACTATGTATGTATATTAAATTACTTTTTCATTTTTATATAAACGATCGAATTATATCAATGAAATCATAATTTAAAAATCAATTCTCTCTCCTTATTTCATGAATATAAAATTTTACTTTTTAATTATAATGATTTTTATGATAAATTATTATTATTTTTATAATATATATATATTTAAAAAAACATCGTAAAAGAAAATCGGTCTAAAAAAAAGTAAACCAAACCGGTCCAGTTCGGTCGTTGTTTTCTGTTCTGTTTGTCTCAAACTGGTTAAAATCAAATAACCGTAAAATTAAAATCCATTGGTATACTCTAGCTCTCTTAATTTCTAATCACTTTTTAAGTTACTCCACAGAACCGCCGTATCAACATTCATCGACGCCATAGTTGTTGCAACGAGCGAGTGATTTTCTTCATCTCTTTGCATACTTAACTACAAGTGATTTTTTTGGAATCTGAAAAATCTTTTTTTTTTTTTTTAGTCAAAGATGTGCAACGAAAGTGAGAAAGGAATAGAAGTGAATGAAGAAAAGGATGAAGAAATAGTTTGCTTCTTGAGCTCTACTGTCTCCAATCAGCTTCAAGTGAGTTTCTATTTTTTTTTATCTTGTATCAATCTTGATTTGTATTTTCTTCATCAAGGTTGATTTTTTATTTATTTAATTGTTGAAATGAGCTTTATTAACAAAAACTGAGCACGACCCTTTTGTTTTTTTTTGTGAATTTCTTTATCAATCATCTTTGACTAGGTTGATGTAGCTGTAGTCTGGAGTTACTAATCTGTATTCCAGGCTTCTGTAGTCTTTGAAATTTTATTTTCATTGAAGATTTTTCAATATAAGCAATGAGTTAAAAGCTTTCTATTGTGTAGTATTACTCTTCATAAAGCTATATATATATTTTCTTTACATAACATAATGTCTTAAATGTTTCTTTTGGAACAGCTGATTTTGATTTAACAGGGCAGCTTGTTTGGCCTGGTGCTATGCTTATGAATGGTTATCTCTCAGAAAATGCTGAGATTCTCCAAGGATGTTCAGTTTTGGAGTTGGGTTCTGGTGTTGGTAACCTCCTCTAATCATCTCTTTTTTAATGTTCATTTCGATTGGACCAAAGGATTTATCTTGTTTATCATATTAGTTAATGGCTAATCATCATCACATGTGCCTATGCCTTCTACCTCTACTTTCTATACTGTAAACATCACCACTCCGATTGTATATTTTCTTGATAGATTTGGTTTTTGCAAACTCTTTATGCATGAATTCACTATTATTCATATTTAGAAACTTCAAAGTGTGTGCTCTTTCTTTGGTCATTGAGAACATACTGATTTTTTTTCCTGATCCTTTTATAACACAGGTATAACCGGAGTCCTCTGTAGCAAATTTTGTCGGAAAGTTATATTTACTGACCATAACGATGAAGTGCTTAAGGCAAGGTTGCGATGCTAAAGATTTGCTCTGAGAATTCAACATTGGTAGAATCTCTAATCCGGTTTTTTTTAATGAACTTTTCAGATATTGAAGAAAAACATCGATCTTCATGAACGTTTAAGCAGTCCCAACCCCTCAGCTGGTAAGAAAGAAAATCAAAAGAGCTATTGTTTTTCATCTTTCATACTATTGATGAGTTGTGTTTCACATTTCTATCTACAGAACTAGAGGCTGCAAAGCTAGAATGGGGAAATAGTGATCATCTAAGTGAAATTTTACAGAAACACAATGATGGTTTTGATCTCATTCTTGGAGCTGATATCTATATCCTTATGTTCAATAACAATGTTTTTATTTATGATTGATGTTACTTTTATCTGTACAGTTCAAGCTTTGGTTTGAAGAATTTTCAAAGATATAAGGGTTTTACTCGGTTTAGTATTCGAAAAAGTAAAACCAAAACAGCCTTGACAATGCATAAGTTTTCAGCAATCAAGTGTGCCATTGCTATTTGACAGTGTCGAGCAGCTTTTGCGTATAAGAGGACATGGAAATTGCAAGTTCATACTAGCATACGTATCACGAGCTAGACAGTAAGTTTGTCAGCCTCAACTTTTGCATTTTCCTCATATGACTGCAGTTTTTTATGTGATCTGAAACGTTGTTTCAGGATGGATTCTGCGATTTTGAGGGAAGGCGCTCAGCACGGAATGCTGATGAATGAAGTTCCTGGTACTCGTTGTACCGTTGGAAACTTGGAAGGGGTTATATTTGAGATCACTCTTCAATAAAAGAAGAATAAGGCTATTGGTTTTGTAGTTGTTTCTCTTGATACTTGACAATTTTGTACCATTATAGTTTATGTTTGAAGTATGCAATGACATTGTAGATGCTTTGAAGTGAATCCATATTGGTGGTAGCTGAAGAACTGTTGTAACGAACATATCTATATCATGATATAGTTGCTATGTCCAATTCTTGATTTCACCTACTTGCTAATATTTTTCTATTCTCTATATTATCTTTTTTTTTTCCACTTCATTGGATAATCTTGACTGGTGCTTATCCTTACGAGACTCTTTTGTATGTTTAGCTTTAAAGAATAATATTTAAGGTTATAAATTCGGAACCAAAAGAAAAGGTTATAAATATTAGGTTAAATTCAGAATCAACTATTGGAAGAAACTCCATACATCAACTATAATAAAATAATATAGTAATAAATAGTATTATTAAATTACAAAAGTGTTTCAAAATACTTAAAAATGAAAGACTATCAGTTTTTTTTGAGAAACTTTTATAATTAAATAATATTATTTATTATTTCTTACACATGACATATTTTTGTAAGAAACATGCATTACATATGCTCTAAAGTTTTGATGTTCCTATAAAATTTTATTTTGAAATGTGATATAAGACTAATGTTCAAGAAAGCGGTAGGTTGGTTGGGTGGTGATCCTCCACCAACCACTTAGAATGCTTAGTCGGGGCTTAAGCGATTTTAGTTAATTTAAACAGTTTAATTAATTTTATAATAAAATATAGATTTAAACATGTATATATATAATATATTATAATATAACATAATAAAATTATAAAATTAAATATTTTAAAAACGTAAAGAATATTAATGCTTTGTAATTTTAAATTTTTTTAAATAACATTGTTTTATTATTTTTATATAAAAACATTGATATTAAATAATTTATTAAATTTGCATTTTCTGCATAAATCATAACTGATCTAATTAGCGTTTAATTTATTTAATAATCGTATATTTTGTTAAATCTAACTATCTATATAATATAAACTGATTTTCTTAAAAATTTAACCGGTCTAAACGTTAATATAACGGTTTAAGGGGGTCTAACCCTAAACGATACTTAAACAGCCGACTAAACAATGCCTAAACGGCCACTTAAACTGTTTTTAGAACATTGTAGAGTAACAAAAAAAAAAGTCATTTAAGTTAGGTAGATGACTATATTGAAACGTGATTCGCAAAAAAAGATGTCCTGCAGAAAGAACATATATATATATATATATATGATATATCACACTCCACTTATTCACGATTTTTATAGTGGTCAGTTTTTCAAAATGATTTCAACCATACAATATAATAATAACAAATACTCTATTTAAAAATTTGTGGTCCAATGAGCAAAGAAAAAAAAACATAGTTTATTTTATAAAGTTATGTAAATGCACTCACGAATCATAAACACGTATTCGAAATAAATTGAATTTAAAAAAAAGCAACTTAAATTTTCTCTAAATGAAGAAAATAAAATAATTTATTTATTGAGGTCTAAATTAAAACTTACGGCATTACCCAACTCCATGAGTACTTCCCAACCAGAATTAGAGGAGATTAGCTTGACGCGTCCTTTCTTCATTACGTCACCTCACCGGCAAACGAATCCTCCGGCTCCGGACTAATTAACGGTAAATTACGCTATTCGATTTCAATAGAGTCTGATCACGAAAAGTAGCGATTCTCTTCAAAACGGAGAATATTTGTATATTTTTTCATGTTGAACTTTTTATCGATTTTGGTTAATAAGTATCATAACAATTCCAATATAATTAAAGGTTTCAAACACAGATTCTGAATAATATACTTCAATTTCCAAATAGATTCAATTACGTTCTTAGTTTGTCGTCTGTTACATCATTATTACATATATTTGATCTAATCCTATACTTATACACCAATTTTTTTTAATTGAAAAGTTGAAATTTGTGATTTTTTTGTTGTGGTATATATATTGGAATATATATTTGAGCAATGGACATGAAAATTTTTCTCCAGAAAAAAAACTCCCAAAACTATAGCTGAAATGCATTGGAATGGTGTAAGAAGAGCCCATTCTTTATGGTGCAAGAGTTTAACAAACAAAACTCATTTGCATCATCCTTATAATATTCCAGTCTTACACTTTATCACCATGTCGAGTTTGGAGGAGCCGCTAGCTTTTGACAAGTTGCCAAGTTTGAGCACTATTGATAGAATTCAAAGATTTTCATCTGGTGCTTGTCGTCCTAGGGATGATTTTGGCATGGGACACCGATGGATCGAGGGAAGAGATTGCAGCACATCAAACAGTTGCAAGTGAGTCGGCTTTATCAGTTTCCGGTTTCTTGTTTAATCGTTTATTAAATGTCAGTTTTCGGATTGTTATACTCGTGAAATTGTTTGTTAACTTACAGTGATGATGAGAAAAGCTTTGGTAGAGAGTCGTTTCCGTGGAGTAGGCATACTCGGAAAGTATCTGAAGGAGAACTTCTACTTAGAAATTTTTCAACTTCAGGGAGGAGTTCCACAGTTTCTGTGACTTTGCGGGAATCCAAACATTTTCAAGAGCATGAGTATAACACAATTAGCAATGAGAAAGGCATGTCACATTCAAGTAATAAGGTAATTTTCTTGATGGTGGAATATGGTTTTGCAGTTATAAACCATAGCCACATATCCTTTGTTTTTTTTCATTTTCTTTGTCTGTCTATGTAAGATTGTTTTGTAAACATGTCTTCAAAGTGATTCATGTTTTTTTTTTTAAATTTCTGCTGAAAATGTCTACAAAACAACAATTTTCTTTCTCTCTTATTCTGCCTTTTCTGTATGAAATTCAGATCGCTCTAGCTATACCAAAGTTTGTGAAGATGGTAGAAGTTGGTCCAAGGGATGGCCTGCAGAATGAGAAAAATATAGTACCAACATCTGTAAAGGTGGAACTAATTCAGAGATTAGTTTCTTCTGGATTGCCCGTGGTCGAGGCTACAAGTTTTGTATCGCCTAAATGGGTTCCACAGGTAATGCTTTTATGCTGGTGGTTATAAATTATAACTTTCATATGATCACACTTTTGGTGTATCCTATGATTAAACATGTAGAGTGACTACTTTTAGGAAATGATTTTTTACTGTAAATTTCTTATAAAATGGAAGATTCCTTTGGAGAGTTAGCTGCATCGAAATAGTTCTTCAAGATGCAACGATATAGTTTTTCAGTTTGTTTTGTTGGGATTTACATCTCAACTGGAGTGTATCTAGGAACCTGTGTTGAAAACAATAAAAATTTGGTAAAACAGTGTCTTATCACACATCATGGTACGAAAATTTACCTGTGTACTACCTTCACAACTTGAAAAAAGTCCATTGCTTGTTTTTATTGTCTTGCTTGTGCCTACATTCAACTTAGCAACAAGCATTTTCCAATTAGAGAAATTGTGGTGCCATTTAGATTATAGAAACAGTTGTTGTAACGGATGCTTACTTGAAACTAGTTTGACTGAACATAAATTTGTACTATTTTGCCTTGTAGCTTGCAGATGCAAAGGATGTAATGGATGCAGTAAATACTATAGATGCGGCTCGATTGCCCGTTCTGACACCGAATCTAAAAGTGTGTATCATTTATCTCGTAAGGCTCTTCATAAAATTATCTGTTTCTTACTATTGAACACCAACATGGACTGCTTGCTTCTTTTTAGGGCTTTGAAGCGGCTGTATCTGCAGGTGCTAAGGAAGTTGCAATCTTTGCATCGGCTTCCGAGTCATTCTCCTCTTCAAATATTAACTGTACCATTGAAGAGAGTCTCTTAAGATATCGTGCTGTTACCAATGCTGCAAAGGAGCATTCAATTCCCGTCCGTGGGTATGTGTCTTTGAATTTTTCTTGACTGTGTGCATTATTTGTTTCCCTGGATGGTATCCATCAAGAACGGTGCAGGAATATAATGTTACTAATAAAGTTTTTTTGTACTTTTGTGATGGTGAGAAAAACATTTTAAGTTCTTTAACCCAGATATTAACTATGGTTTCTCGCTATTGAACTGTTTGATGGTTAGTCACCTTGTCTATTTTTAAATGCCTGTTGAATAAAAATTTGAGTGACTGGTGGATTATGTTTGGAAAAACTTTAATCCATATGTGTCTTATGATAGGTCCTGTTTGACATACTTTCGTAAAAATATGGTTTATTCTTGTCCGAACTTCATTTATCATCACGCTTAATCTGAGAAGTTTTGGTCTGGTCTAATGTCTCAAATTGTGGACCCATTGAGTGTTGTTTACTGTAGAATCAACCTGTTTCAATTTTTGACCCTAATGTAAAACACTTGTAGCAGAAACAGTTTGTTCTAATTAATGTCCACGGCTGTTACCTAATGTCGAAGGTATGTATCTTGCGTTGTCGGGTGTCCAGTGGAGGGAGCAGTTCCACCCTCAAAAGTAGCTTATGTTGTGAAAGAACTCTATGACATGGGCTGCTTTGAGATTTCTCTGGGTGATACAATTGGAACCGGCACTCCTGGTAATTTCTTTATTCCAAATCTTAAGTAATTTATTCAATTACAAATGTATATAGGAGTTACAAACTCTGAAGAATTTCCGCAGCTCAACCATATGTTATAAGTCTAGTATCTAGCCTAGAAACTGAATGCAGCTAATTAAATCTGTTCTCAGTTGGTCTGGGAGCTGCGCAATTGGTTGAGAGTTTAGAGTCTCTCAGTAATCAATGCTCTGTTTGATGAATGGAATAAGAAATAAATTCTAATAGCTTCTGTTCTTATAAATCAGGTTCTGTGGTTCCTATGCTCGAAGCTGTGATGGCAGTTGTGCCAGCGGACAAGCTAGCTGTTCACTTCCACGACACATATGGTCAAGCTCTTGCAAACATATTGGTGTCTCTCCAAGTAAGCCAAGCACTAATAAAAGAAGATTTGATTTCTATATAACTTCATTGATGGATTTAACATGTACTGGTACAAAAAAAAACAGATGGGAATAAGCATAATAGATTCATCAGTTGCTGGATTAGGCGGTTGCCCATACGCAAAAGGAGCTTCAGGTAATGTAGCTACAGAAGATGTGGTTTATATGTTGCATGGTTTGGGTATCCAGACCAATGTCGACTTGGGAAAGCTTATAGCTGCTGGAGATTTCATTAGTAAACATCTCGGTCGTCCAAACGGGTCTAAGGCTGCTGTTGCTCTTAACCGGAGGATCACAGCTGATGCCTCTAAGATATGAATGTTATAAGAGGATTAACATTTGTTATAAATACGATACAAAAGGAGAGTGAATGTAACTTTATATATAAAAGATGATATATGAATGGTTCATTGAGATAAATGAAACATTAGAAGGTATGATGGTTTTATTCTTGGTTATTTGGAACATGCCCTATATATTACTCGTTCCGTTATCGTTTTGGAATAGATTTTTCTTTAGTTAGTCAAAACAAAACCATTGTATATTGTCTTCGTTACCACTATGACACAGAACCCGTTTTCTCCGCCTTTGAAAAACCGATCTCAAAACCGCCAAGTGTTCACTCTGGACCGGAGTAATCAATCGATCACTGATCAGGTTTAAAGACAAAACCTGTGTGGCTGTTCGTAGTTCTACGAATAGCTAAGTAAAGGCGTTTTAAATATCTTTTTTAACCAACCCATAATAACGGAAAAAATAAAACTTAATGTTTTCCACCGTGGGAATTTGAATCCTAGGTAAATTAATAATGTTGGGACCGGATAATTCTATGAATTTAGGGAGATATTAATTTATCCATAAATTAATAAATTATTAATTTATAGAGAGTTTTCTAAATTTCAAAAAATATTAGGCAAAATTTAGAAAAATGAAGACAAATTTTCGATATGTTTTAACGCATTTACACATTATTAAGTTTTTGATGCAATTTGAGAAAATAATATCATATACTTTTGATATTTTAAGAAAAATAGAGATACAGTCTAACAAAATTACAGATTTACTAATAAATAAACAACATTATAATCATATTTCACTAAAATGTATATTATATATACTAATTTTATATAATTATTAATTTATATTATTAATGAGACTATATTCTTAAAAGATTTTCAAAAAAATATTATCTTATTATTTTATCGAAATATGTATATTTTTACACCGGCCCAACTCGGGACCGTGATAATTTATTAATTTAGAGAAATTATTAATTGATCGAGTATTAATTTATAGAGGTTATAGTGTACTCCTACTAGAGTTAATGCATAAGCCAATGTGTTACAGCGGATTTTTATTAATAAAAAATTCATCCTATATAAATATATATTGTGTGCATCTATGTATAGAGATCAATATGGTTTTGATTCTTATTTGTTTTGATAAACCAGAAAGTTATTTTTAATATTAAATTTAAAGTGTACAAATACATTACTTTCAAAAGAATTAGACGTTTATTATGCGGAAAAATGATTGGGGTGTTGTGTGGGTTTGATAATGTGGGAGAGACCCAGATGTTATTCAACACAACGGTTGGGAGAGGACTCATCCCTGATCTGTTTACTTATACAACCATGATTCACACCTACTGTAGACTTGAGTTACAGAAAGCCGCTTATCTTTTTTTTTTTTTTAAAGTCGGAGGTTTCTGGGCTTTGTCCATTAATTCCCCTTAAACCCAACTAGCCGGTTCACGCTATTATTATTTGCGGGTTGGATGGCCAAGTGGAGTTGAACTCAGATCTCGAGACAGACACATATCCAACCCCAAACCACTGGGATACGACCGCTTGGTTCGCTTATCTTTTTGAGTACATGAAGCAGAGAGGAATAAAACCTGATGTGGTAACCTACACAGTTTTGCTTAATAGTTATCTAAAGTTGGATCCAGAGAATCATGAAACAGATTCTGTTAGAGGGAAAGTGCGAAAAATGAATGCTTCAGAAGTTTGGAGAGAGTTAACAGCTGCGGGTATTGAACTAGACGTTGTATACTATACAGTTTTGATAGATCGTCAGTGCAAGATTCACAACCTGGAAGACGCCACTAAATGTTTTCATCAAATGATAGCTAGTGGGCTGGAGCCTGATACGGTGACTTTCACAGCTCTAATATGTGGTTATCTTCACAAAGGATACATAGATAAGGAAGTCAAACTTGTTACTGAACTGTCAAAACTTGTGGCTACTGTTAAGCGTGCTGCTTTAAAGGCCGAGAGATTTCAGTATCGAGAATGAAAGGTTATATAACTTATAATTAGCGTATATTTGGAAGGTCAGGTATATGTTGTGATCGATATTATACATGGCGTGCAGCTCATTTGCAGTTAAAGGGTAAGATTGAGAAGATATTTGTAACATCCCGGTTTCTGATATATGGTGGTGCATGATGAGAGAGTTAAAAGATTTGATTTGGCTACCTATGTTACCAAAGTGGACTTATTTTTTCCGTCATTTGTCCAGTTAGAACTCCAAAGTTAAGCATACTTAGGTTGGAGTATCACTAGGATGGGTGACCTACCGGAAAGTGATTATCGGTACCGTGTGAGTGAGACCAAAACACGGGAAAAGATCATGTGGTGATTAACAAGTTTTATAGCCTCTCGAGATAACGTACCGGCCGTCAGACAAGAGTGAGACCCACGGGCCTAGAGAAAGAGGGTGTGGGCCTACATGCCTAAAGAGAACGTGCAGGTTCATGGACGGTGGCGGTCAGGGCGTTACAATATTTTTGGATCTGCATCCGCATGAATGAGAGATTTTGGAAGAGTATTAATGAAAATGCGCTTCTTTTCCTGACTTTACTCTGGCGAGAGTTTTCTCTTCTATCTAAGAGTTTTCAAAACACAAACTCCATGATGTAGGAGTTGATGCAAATGGTGGATAATGCTAAGGATCAAGTCAACGATGCTTATTGTGGTCAGTTCAAATGCTGCTTTTACCTGATATAATTATTTTATCACAATGTTTTTTGTCATATGAGGGATTGTTAACTTAATGCCATAACCAAACCAAAGACAAATATGTGTAATTTTTAAGTATGATACATTCTGATTAGTCACTAAGCATTGATAATTCTTAACACTCAATTCCCAAAATGGTTTTGATTTTTCTGTATCCCATAGCATAGACTGCAATGAAATATGTCTGGGCTTCTGAATTCTCATTGACCTTGGTTGATTTTGCAATCGCACATCCTAATAAAAGAGATGATATGTTTTTTCTTTGTGCAGAGCAGTTAAAAAAAAGGATGTTGTGGAAGATCAGTATATGCTTCTTGAAAGTGGAGATCATTAACAATAAAGGCCTTGAGAGTGTGTGAACACTGCAAAATCAGTCATGAAGACTTGATTTGGTTAATGGTCTCATTATAGTGTTTGATGTCTTGCCAAATCCTTTGAAGGTATCGAAATGTTTTTTTCACAAACTTGGACAAGGGTTTAGTGTTTTTATAGGGAGTGATAAGAACACCCACATTGGTCATCTCAACGTAGAAGTTTTCAAATAAATTTTAATTAAAAAAATATAAGAAAGTGTCTCTAAAAATTAGGGAAAGTGTCTCTAACAAGACTAGAAAACAAGATGAAAACAGATCAGCTAAAGAAGCTACAGAGAAACTTTTACCATCAAGGAATCATTTGCACTGTTACATTTATCATTACCATACCTCCATTTTAAACGACGAACTTGCTTTCTAATAAAACTTGTACAATTAAACAAAATAAACAAAGTAGGATATTTTATATTATATCACAACTTCAAGCATAAAACTAAACTCTTCACTGTGGTTAATTAGTTTAGGGGAGATTTGCGACTGCATCCCTTGACTTTCTCAACAATGACTTAGCTTCTTCATTCTTCTCGAGTTCAAGCAAAGAGACAATCTCAGCCTTGAAATCTACTTCCACAGGATGCAAAGAGGAGACCATGCTATAGAGTTCGATGAGCTCGACCAGGCATTGCGAAGCAGCAACATGAAACTGACGTTTTATGTCAAAAATCATTGAATTAAGATTTAGTTAAAAGACAATGTAGATAGAACTTGTGAGATTATTACAACAATAACTAGCTTTTCTCAAGGACATTTCCATCATATTCTCTTCATGCAAATGATGATATCAATATGAAAACTTCTGGTAGATGGAATCTTGCTGAATAAAAATGCATATAAGTTCTAATAATAGGAATTGTGGTCCGTGAAAGAAGAAAATACCAAAATCACGAAATTTGTTTCAGTTTTCATTCTGTGCAAAAACAGTCGAAGGAAATAAATACAGAACAGAGAAGAACATACCTGTGCTATCTTCACTGTGTGTATGCATTCCAGTAGTTTAGGAACTAGTGAGTGATATAACTGAAAATCAAGTAGAATACTTAATATAGAGTTAAAAAAATTGCAGACGTATTGGGTAATCAATGTAGTAAATGTGATTAAATTACCTCATGAGCGAATTTCGTCGCGTCACAAGGTAAAAGGCCATCCATAGAGTCATTCCATAGACTCGAAAACCTTGAAAAAAGCTTTCCCGCACATAAAACTCCAGACATTTTTACTACCCAATGACAATAAGATTGTTAAAAGTAATCAAAAGTTTTCTAGAAAATAAAGCAGAGAGAAGAAACTAGTACCAGTCCATAGAAATCCAGGCGATAACGAAATTATAAGAACATGAATCAAATCTGCTTTGCGGCAGAGAATGTCATCTATGGTTGCCACTTGGATGCAAGACTTGACGCATTCCATAATCTTTTCAAGTGGGACATGTCCGTCTTCTCCATTTTCTGAATCTGAAAACAAAGGGTGATGGGCCTGTTCAGGTTACTGAAAATATTTTCTAATGGCATAGCACTTATCTCCTTTGAGCTACTCAATGAGGTAACAGATGTACAATTAACTTTTTGATTTATGGTTATTAACAGATGCATCTGACAGTTTCTACACCAAGTTTCCTAATCTAAGTTAATAATCACAAAGCTGGATGAGACAAAAACACAAGTAGCAAAGACTACTACTCAACATATATTTCAATTTGACCACACAAATGATGCAAAAGTGTTATTAAGTATAAGAATCAAGGGATTGTAAAGTGGTCATGTAACAACCTGTTTTGACAACCTCACTTGCTGACTGAACTTGACTGTTCGTTCTGACAGAGGCAGTATTACCCATCTCATATAACATTGGGAAAACGGTATTGAAAAACTCAGGATCCCCAAAAGCTATAATGACCTGATAAACATAATCAAAATACTCAAAGATCCACTAACAGAATAATGCTCTGTAAGAATTTCATTATCAGCTGACTAAGATATCATGACACATCTCTTAAATTTTGCATATTAACCGCAGGTAGTCTTTATTTACCTTCTCCAGACAAGAAAAGGCCGACTCACGATATTTCTTGACTTTCTTTTTGCATGCAGAACAGATAAGACTCAAGATGGTAGCGGGAGTTGTTGGGTCCTGATTAACTATTGCCTCGTGGCAAGAGACTGAAAGAGCACCTAGGGCGTCCAAAAGAGCATCTTTTCCCTGCAGTCACAAGTATTGATTTCAAAAACTAGTGAAATAAAATGCCTCCATTTTACACAACAGCTCTATCCATCTACATGGACAAGTAGAACAGAGCTGAATCTACAAATTACCCTCTCGAATTTTATCAGTCTGCTGCTACAAATATCGTCTCAATTAACTTGTTATGAACCTTCAAAGTTAGAATGAAAGAAATTGTCTTACCTCCCATAAACGTCCAGGAATTTCATTAACAAGACAATGCAGCAATCTGTTGTGCTGCGGCGATAATGATTCACCCAAGACTTCGGTTAGTTTGCAAATGGCCTTACCAGACTGAAATCAAGTTTAAATCTTCTATGAGTACAAAAGCAGAAATATAAATTAGTACAACGAAGAGAGAAAATTGGCATGAGAATGATCGGAAAGTTGCCTTCTTTTTGCTTGACCACGAGGATGATGTAATGCTCTCACAAATATGATTCACAATTTCTTGCAGAAACAACTGCAATGTGACCCTTTCACCACTTGTGATGTCTTCCCACACTTCCTCAAAGAGGCTCGAAATCTGTTTGTCATCCTCAAATCTGCAAATTATATTCACTGTAAGCTTCTCGAAGTATTATCAAATAGAAGAAAAGAATTTTGATTATATAATGCGGTATCTACATCCATAAAAGTATGGTACAAAACAATCTGCCAACTATTTGTAAGACAGAAAGATACCATTTTGGTCCAATTGCAGAATAATCTATGGATCTTAATTGGGGATAGTATTTATAAATGGGAATTACGAACTAACAGCTATAATTTACTGGCTATTATTTCAAAACTGATATCAGTTATTATCAGGTTTCAAGTCCTTTGTGCAAAATATCTCACATGCATCAGACTCAGCAGTATGCAGTTCCAATGGTTTACCTGGAAATAAATATAGCTGGAACAATAGCTGCCTGATAACCGCTCATAATATCAGAAGCTGTAGATGAAAAGCTTTTGAAAAGACTCGCACATGCGATCTGGGAGCTCCTATCACCAGAGTGCAGAGCTGCAGTTTCTTCGATTAAGCTTTGAGCTTGAGAGGGGATAGAATACTTCAAGACAATGCCACACGCACTCGAAAAAGCACGTTTAGCAGCAGAACTTTTCTCCTCCTTGGCAACAGGAAACAAAAGTCTAAGCAGCATTCCAGTGAACGGCTTTATCTCGGTACCAACCTTTTGAACTAGTATTGAGATAAAGCTGGCAACACCAACCCTGTTGAAAAAAAATAATTCCATAAAATATCATCATCTACAATTGAATACATTAAAAGTCTAACAAAACAGACATAACTCCTACACAACACTAAAAGCAGTTAGACAAGTCCGTTGGACAGCCTGAGTTCATGAAGATGTACGGGAAGGTATGTAATTACGTGACTTCTATAAAAATCAATTGAATGATTAAAGTTAGACGAGTCCATTAAGGCAGTCTAAATTCATGAAGATGGACAAGAAGGTATAGAATTACATTACTTATATTAACCTTATTGAATGGTTAAAGTTACTTAAGTCTACCTTTTGTGAATTCTGTTCCCTCTCAGGAACTCTTTACAAGTCATGAGAAAAATCATATCCCCTATTTCAGCCCCTATTAAAACCTTTTATTTTTGATGGCAGAGACAAAAGACTGGCCAAAAATGGCTTAACAGAATGAGACCTGGGTTGATGTTGGTTCCTACCTCTAAGATATACTGTCAGACTACATTCTCAGCAAAGATATATCCACAGTAGCAAATACAAAAGGCTACAGAAATAAAAAATACTGGACTCATATGACGTGAATACATGTATGCTTATATGAAAAAAAAAGATAGAAAGGAGTGGACAATGTTCAAAATCCAGTTCATATTAGTTGTAGATGAATTCATTCGTTATTAATAGAAGGTTTAAAATAACTGACCTTGTATTGAGGCCAACACTACCTCGAACAAGTTGCGTGAGACGAGGGATCAACTCCTCAAGTGATTCAATATCCACTATATTAATACAAAGATCAAGAGTTTCCCACATTGGAGAGCCTTTCGAGATTGAAATTCGTAAATTTTCAAGTTTCTCAGTTTCTATGCCAATATTGGCAGCATGCAACTGAAACATGAAAAGATAAAAATTAATACGATGTCAGGAAAAAGCAAATATTCGAACTGGAGTTGCAAACAGTAAATGATACCTCAACATAGTTAAGTCCTTGGTCTTCAAGACTAGACAAACTTTCCAACATACAGCAAACTAAGTCAGACAAATGTGGACGGAGAGCAACTCCTGCGCCCTGCAAACGGAAACAAATAGCACAAATCATTTGAAGGATCAAAAACATTTCCCTGGAGTACATTCAGTTGAACAAAACTAGCAAGTAATTACAATGTAATGCGTATCAAGAACAGAAAATGCAATCATATAAAATTCAAACTGATTAATTAAGTCATACTTGGAGTCAAACTGAAAGAAAACACAACACATGAAGAAAAATCAGATTCTCGTTTGTTTAATAAACATTCGGCTCATATTTGTATCATGTCCTCCCAGCCAACACAAGGTTCATTTCTGCAATCTGGTTTTACAGATGACTGTATTGAAATAATATAATTTAGCATGTCACAGAAATAAACTCTAAGCATGATATGGAATTATATATTACCAGGAGACAAATTGGTCATATATGAGCACAACTCTCTTCAATCATCAATCTACCAAAGTTAGGGCTAACCTTTGCAAGTTTCATAACAACTCCAATTGAAGCCTTACGTACACTGCTGACTTTACTCATAATTCCTTCTGAAAGCAAAAAAGGAAGAACAATGTCCATAGCTTGTCTTGCATCTGATAGTTCAGTGAGCGTGACATCACAAATCCTTATCGTTAAGGATGTCACGGCACGGCATAACTTGTCACCAGCATTTCTCACAGTCTCTTTAATGTCATCCATAGCACGGAAAGCAGCTATCCAGAGTTTTTTCAAATGCTCCCCAACCTTTAAGAAACATGAGTACGTGAAAAAAAAGAATCCACTTAGGAACAATAATGGTTAGATTCAAGAAAGAAACAACCACGAAGCTGAATGAATATATATACATATACATATCCTATACTTCACTACAAGTTGGTTCTGGAGATGCCATAAAGAAAACCGATAGGTATATAAATTGATTTGAGAAAAAAGATTAACCGGATATATTATTGCATACAAAACAAGAACCAGTGCTCAATATATGGAGTTTAGATTCATACTAGTAGAAATTACCAATGCAGCAAACAGAGTCAAAGCAACGGGAAATTTTATTTAAACTGTACTAGAAAATGAAGATCCCACCTGGTCAAATTTCCGACCTTGAATAATATCAGCAAGGGCAAGACAGGATGCCTCACGGGAGCGCCAAAGCCGTGAACCACATTGCACTAGCAGATCATCGAGGATGTAATTCAAATGTTCATCAACAGCTTTCTTAGGGTCTTGTATCAGTGCTTTCCAAATGTGTGCCATAGCATCCTGCCAAGATTAGATGAAAAGTCGCAATTACTAAAAGAAGCAAACAAACGGAACCCTGTGGCAACCTTTTATGATGAAATGAACTGCCAGGCACTTAACAGCTACATTTTTGGTGGTAAAACACCTTTATTTATTTTCATATATAAGACAGACCCAATTCTACGAAAAAGAAAAACAAGTAGCACATGCAGGACCCAAGTGATTTATGCAATTCGCAGTACTGCAACAGCTAAATATTTTTCGTGTACAACTAGAACAGTCTACTAATTATGTATAAGAAGAGCAAATTTTCTTTCAAATGCTAGCTATGGTTTCACTAGGTTCAGTATAAAAAAAAACTATTTCTAGTTGTAAGACCAATGATGAATGTATAGCTTCAATACGCTGAACGATTACCAATGTGCAAAATAAATTAATAGAACAGACTGACCCACAGAATTATGAACATTTTAGTATGAATAAGGCCCCCAATTGAATAACGCTAGACAATAAAACGTAGTAATCCAACCTGCACATTTTTGTCCGGATCATATTGGTAACGGATCAGCCTTGGAATCAACAATCGCAAATGTGGCCTAAGAGCATCTCCTGCTTGTTTGGCTATCTTGGAGAACCCAAAAGCAGCTCCTCTCTTTGAATTAAGAGAAGCTTGGTGATTGGCCAAGTCCATAAATTTGTAAATCAAATCTGGTTGCCCCATTTCATTTGCAAGATTACAAAGCTCCTTATAAGTGCTAATCTTCCCTCCACTGGGACTCTCACCGATAGTTCCCTCTTGAAACACTTCAGTTTCCTCAACAAGCTGGATAGCAAAAATACTTGAGAAATAAACACAAAAAATGAAATGCCAGAAGGTAGGACCTATATGGATAAATTTTACCTTTATAGCTCGTTTTCTTTTGCTTGTGCCAGTTAGAGTATTTACCAGAGCATCTACCAGGTTTTTCTTCATTGATGCATCACCAAGTTCATAGATGATGCTCATGCCCTGGGATGCCAGCTCCTGTGTAAGTTCATTCTGATCCCCTAACAAATGTGAGAAAGCTTCCTGCAAAAAAATATTTTAGTAAAACTTCTACCCATAGAGGTGTTGACAACACCAAACTGGCTGGTTACAACTACAAAGAAGCTTCCCCTTGCCGCTTGCTAACCTGGATTTTCGGAAGCAATAGTTGGATTGATGGTTGCTGGCCACAGTACATGGTCAAAGATAGCATCCACACAGTTCCAGCACATCGTTCTTCCTTCCTGCTACTATACAGAAGAGTATCAAAGAGTTTTCCAGTAATTGTTTCTCTGATTATGACACAGCTTTCTTCATCAGCATCACTTTTGGTATCAGATAAAGATTTAACTTCTTGCATCAGAAAATTCGAGTCCGTCGAAAGAGAAGTATAATTAGTTTTCAGAATCATATCAGCAGTAACTGGTACACCACCCCAGAGGAAAGATAGCGCCTCACCCGCAGCAAATAAAATTTCTTCAGCCTGGCGAACAACAAATGTACAAAATTTAGAGGTCTAGTCAGTTCTGCTTGAACTCTTCTGGATCAATTAGAAAAGGCAGAGGGTTGTGGCTTTACGAACAATGTTAACAAACCCACCTTTGACCGTGAAAGGCTAAATAAAAGATCAAGCGCTATTTTCAAGTGCGAAGATGACGTTTCATTTGAACAGATATGTCCAAGAGAAAGAGCAATTTTCTGAACTGATTTTATATCATCACCAGAAAGTAGCTTGCTCAATCTTTCTTGTAGAACTTCAAGAACTTGAGTCCCTGATAAAGCAAGTCAGTGAATTGGAAACTCGGATACATGTTACAGACAGGCTATTGGAATAAACTGACCTGGACCAGAATCATTAACAAGAAGAGGTATTGGGCCACAGATGCCTATATGGCCCAGGGCTTCCATAGCAACAGAAGCCAGTGGTGCTGTCTCCAAATTAACAACATCCACCAAACATTTAACCGCATTTTGAATAACTGCTTCAGAAACCTGCTTCATGGAGAATACTAATCATGATACTATAAAGCATTGAAAATATGTATTTACTTCAAAAACAGAAGTCAAGGCATATCAAGCTGGAAAGTGACTTATCATTAACGCACAAGATTAAGCCGGTTGTTGGTGTCAATATTTGCACACAGACTAGAGCAAAGAATTAATAATTTATCACATTGGACAGACATCCACTAACAAAAACCAAGATGATTCAAGACATTTGGAAGATGACATGTCGGACTTCTGAATTAGCTATTTTATTTATCTCAAACAATTTTTTATGAATGGACATGGAGAGAACAAATGAGATATAAAAAGAACAGCAACCTCCTTAATAGTGTAGTACTTCAAAGGCAAGAAATGCTAGAGGGAATAGTATATTCACCAAAATTACTAAGCAATGTCAATGTATTATTTACTTTCTTTTGCCAAATTGCAAATTGCAAGTGGCTTACCATGTGAAGGTTCTTAACCAACAGATTTTCCATGTTATTGTCAAATATGTGAATTAGCATGTAAAAGTAACTAAATAGTCAACGACAGGCAGCAACTGTATCTAGATGTCATAACACAAGCTAATTAAGCTGCAATATAAGAGAGACATCAAGAATTTCCTAGTACCAAAGATATCACCATACTTATGCAACAACAATCATAGAAATGTCTACAAAAAAATTATAATAACTTACACCAGCCATTCTATGTAAACAGTGTGCTGAAACATATCCTATAGCGCATAATCCCCCGTGCTGTGCCTCGAACCTAAGTAAGCAAGAGGTTATCTATAAGAAATGATGAGGTTTCTAGTTCTTGCAGCCCCAAAAAAAGTCTTGTTGCAATAAATATTCTAAAGGAAGTGCACAACACCTTAACTTCTGCGGTTGGGAAACAGAAGATATCAATTCAGAAAGCAACGAACATGATTCAGTGTCAGAGAGAGCACATGATGCCATTCCGAGTAATCGTGATGCAGATTCACGAGTACTCAAGTCGGTATGACTAAGCAGACGCCTTAGCCACACAATTTTACGGGAACAGTAAACTTCAACCATCTTCATGCAAATAAGAAAAAAGGAAGATAAGGGGGGACTTAAGTTTGAATAGATATAAACTGCAAAAGAAAACTAGAGAAATTAAAGGGTGAAAGAATCAATCAGAAAGCAGACCTCTGGAAGGTGAGAGCCAACTGAAACCAATGCTTTGGAGGCACAAGCATGTAATTCAGCTGAGCCTTCAAACGCCAAGGAATGTTCCAACAACAAGCACATCTTTTGTGCCGAATCCAAAAATTCAGTTCCTACAGTCTGGGCATTGCTCCCCTCCATCTCTAACTCAAAACACTTCACTAAAAACTTAATAATGACCAGATATACTTGTGACGGAAAGAGAAGCTTCTGGCCTCGCATTTCTGAAGAATCTAACAGTTTTGGCTGTTGCTTGAGAATGTACTCCAGCATTTCAACAAATTTTGGGTATTTATGGTCACGATTCGAGACTATACTGCGGCTTTCATCTTTCAGAAAGAGTCCTTCGAGTGCTAGTTCCCTGAAAGCACAAAAATGGAAAATTACACATAACTTTAATAAATAGCATGAACCAGAAACGAATGAAGCATCAAAGATTATGTCACATTAAATTCACGGAAAAGGATTTGTTTGTAATAAAGTCAGTTTTTCTTTTTACAAAGGTTTTGGTTGTCCATTAGTTGTCTAACCTTAAGTTAGATCGAACTCACAAATGTACTACAAATGTAAGAAAGAAAGATCAGACTAGAGGATTGTATATCTTCACTGGACAAAGCTCAAACAATTTTATGCTCCATTCACATGTGGATTGATATGGCTTCATCATGTGTGTTTTGTTTCGATTTCAGCTTTGATATGCTATATAATATGTGTAACAGCAAGAAGAATCTATCCGGAGAAAAAACAAAAGCCAAACTGGAGAGCTTTCTTTGGAAACAGTCAACATTCATTTTCTGCAATTCAACATGCCACAATCACAAGAATATGAAATTAGACTAGATAAACTCTAGTACCTTATATCTAGCTTCGGATCAGCTGCGCTGAGCATGCAAATATAGAGACTTGGACAATGTTGTGAATTGTACAAAGAAGTTGCCCATCGCAAAGCACAAAAGCGTGCTTCATTTTGTTCCTGCTCGATATAAGCCATAAAGATACTAAATTTTTTAAACTCGTGATAATTTAGTAACACGATCATTTTGGAATGGTATATAAAACAGGAAAAAAATAAATCATATCTGAAAAGTATACATACCGCCAGAAAATTTGCAAGCAATAGCACCTCCAAATCTCGGAGAACACTCTCCGGGGAGTCCTAAAGAGTCAAATACCAATACTGACATGGTGAGCCATCTTAGGAATGCATAAAAAAATAATATCATAGCTTAACATTTGGACCACGAGGACCAAAAAAAGAAAAGGAAATGATTAATTGTCGATATAATGTTAAACTAGAACACCTTGTATGCAGCAGCAAGAGAAATGATTGCCTCTTGAATAGTTGAACGAAGAGATTGGGTTTCTAACTTCAGCGCATCAAAAAGGCGAACGGCCATTTCAGTTTTTTCTCTGAAAGTTAAGCTCGCAGCAAAGAAAATGTCTGTTAAATGACAGCAAAAAAAATGTAGGGGAGTAGAGAGAAGTCCTTACCTAAAAAGCTGAGGCAAACGCTGTGCAAGCAAACCTATAGCTTGAAAAGAAAATGTTTTGGTCTCCCTTGATAGAGCATCTGAAAGAAAGCATGCAACATATCTACTCAAATCCTCTTTCGAACACCTATTTACGGAAACTCACTTTTTCCTAAAATGCTAACCTGCTTCTGAGCCTGTGAAACCATCAAGCATTTTCAAAATTGCATTCAGTATAACAGGGCCCATAAGTTTCAATTGATCTATCTTCCCCTGCATTTTGAACAAGTCCAATGACGTAAGTATAGCAGATTAAGAAGAAAGAAAACCAAAAACAAAGGACATGAGGAACCCAAAAAAAAAAAGAGAAAGGGACACTGTCAGTATAATAATTTACGGAATTTCCCATAAAAGCATCTAACCTTGAGTTGAAAAAAAGATATTTGCGTTATTTCTTCACAAAAAGATTGAATAGATAATTGCACTCATACTCTCTGCTATTACACAAAACAAACATAATTGCAAGGTTTAGAAAAGAAAGAAAGACTTAACATGCTTAAAAACCCAAACAGTGAACTCCATTCCCATTTGCTTTAGCCTTAAGGTTGTTCCAATTCCTGTCCCATGAAAACAAGATAGATAGCGAAAATACTCAAAGGCACATACTGTTTACTTTTTCATATAAGCTTGGTGTGTCTGTAGTGCAACCTATTTGTATAATTCAGTTGACTATATAAAGCTACCTATAAATAAACAATATATTCTAATTATCTAACTAAACTGACATGTAAACAGACCATGGTTACAGAAATAGTTTACCATTATACAGTTCAGTTCTTAACAAATGTCATATATATAAACTAACATACCATACATGCAGCCAAAGATGCACTGCAATGTTGCAGGAAAACTATTTGCAGCTGCAATAGAACGACAGAAACCAAACATGAGCTTCATTTTCAAGGTTGTATTTCCTGGCGTTACAATATGTTCTGGAGCAACATTTTGAGTGGCAGTAGTGCCTGCATGCATATCAAATTGTTGACAGTAAATTTAGCATGGATTCATGGACAAAAGAAGAAAAATAAAATATCCAATCACGAGTGAAGAGAAGACAGCCTCAATAATCTAGATCTCCCAAAATTTATACAAATCTGTTATTACATCAGACATGGCAAATTTTGCAATAGTCCATACTCAAGGGAGTGCCTTAGTCATGTCATCCACTCGTAGCAGACGAAAAAATAATTTCAACTACATAAACTTGCAAAAGACATAGACTTGATCCTAGATGCTAATGATGGCTTAAGAAATATCACTGTTAACCTATTCTTAGAACATAAATGATTTTTGAGTGTCCAAAACACTAGTCAAAATGTTGAACAAAAAAGATCACGTACCATTGAATAGTACGAACAGTCTGTTTATCAACTTGGTGTCATCCAAATTTGTTCCAGAAGCTATCTTTTTTAGAAGCTCCTCCCCTCTCTTAGATACTGGTTCTTGACTTGAATGAATTTTAACCAAAAAATCCATAACGACTCTCAGAGACATCAAGAGTAGAAATAAAATGCAAGAAGGGCAGCGATAATATATATTTTATGTCATGTGAACAGAAACAAAGCATGTCATGCAGCGAAAACAGAGAGTACCTATCCACTGATGCAGCAATGTACAATGGATATACGGATTCACCAGGTAAGTCCATGGTTCCAATGACATTCAAGATCCCCAACTGCTCAAGAAATTGATCAATTACAAAAAATGGTAGGTCTTAGTGACCAAATTATAGCTTAGCACTTAGTAGCTATAGAAATAGATAAATATGAAGTTATTTAACACACCTTTCTTCTTGTAAGCATGTCTCCCCTTAATGGTTGCTTTCCCATTACACGATTAACTTGAAAAGCTGAGAGCCCAGGAGAAGATCCTCCTCTGAATTAGAAGGTCAAACAACTCTTAGTAGAAGCAAATATTAATGGTATAAGAAAAAAGACTCAGAAAAAGCTCAAAATGGATTCCATACCCAGGAGAAGATGGTTGATACAAAAGCATATGCAGGCAAAAATCCAGAAACAATTCTTTATCCTGAGATGCAACCAGAGATTTATACTTTGCAGAGACATCGTCACTGATCTTGCTTGCATGACACTCTCCAATGACCTGAAAACAAATCAGTTAGAACTTGGGGATATTGAAAGACCAATTAATGTATGTAGTGTATATGCAGTTTTTAAAATGATCAGATATCAAACTGATACCACCAATTAAGTTTCCAATGGTCTTCTCCTACGTTTATAACAATCTAGAGATCACCTGATTTGTTCCCCATATAAAATATTTAGGACATCCATTATATGCAGCATTAACAACTTCAATGAGAGAACCCCAGCAAATTGAGAAAAAATACTGCAAAAATGTCACACAAACAACAATGGGAAGAAAAAAAATAAACTACTACACTGTCCTTGTCATCTAAGTAATCCATAACAATTTAAACAGTTAGAACGAGGAAAATGTAAAATTGAGGTTAGAAAACAGATATCCAATTTCACACTAAAAGGGAGGCTGAGAGACCACCTTAATGGCAATTCTCAAAATTATCTCTTGGTGCTGCTTAGGAAGCTTTGAAACATTCTCCAATGTCTTAGGCGCAATTTCCTCCCTTTCCTATTAAAACGAAACAGGAATCAGTCAATCTCAAATTTACAAAATCGACAAGCAAATGTAAAATTCCAACAAGTAATGAGATGAACCAAACCTTTTCAGGAGCTCTTTCAAAAGCCATCTCAACATAGACAATAGCAAAGTTCCTAACCATAGGAGAAGCAGCAGGATCCGTGTACAGTTTCCATAAAGCCAACAGTGGCAAACCAATTTCAAGCTGGTGCTTCACTCTCTTGTTAACATGACTCAGTATCTCAAGTACCTGAACCAAATGAAATCAACACACTGAGACTTAAGATATGAATATCCAAAATGGAGATGAAGCAAAGTGATTCTCATAAATTGCCAATCTCAATTTCTATAAGATTTAAGTAAGGACTAATCTAATATATAAATCATGCTTGTACAACGTTGAAATCACCAAACATTAAAAATTCAGTGGAAGAGCAAATTCAATGTAAATTGAGGACTTGCCTTGTTACGAACAGCTGGAGATTGAGATGAAAGAGAAGATATGGTAAGTGGAAGGAGGTTAGAAATTAGGGCTTCGAGCTTGGAGTCGTCGCAAAGAGCGAGCCTCGTTAGCATTCGATCGAGCATTTCGTCTAACTCACCGTCAGATTTGGAAATCAACGAAGAAGATGATGAACCTTCCATAATTTGATTCTTCGAATTTGTTGAGTTGCGGTGATTTATCAGTGATTTGCTTCTTTCTGGGTTCTTCTCTTCTTATGCTTGCTATTTTCTTTAAGGCGTCTTGGCGGACAAGAGACAACAATCACAATTTAAAACGACTACGTATGGCCTATGGTGTTTCCTTTAGTCAATGTCTCATATAGGTAACCAAAGAAAACCGAATCGAACCGAGCTGTAAATTTGTAATTGAGTTTGTTTCGGTTTTGCTTAAAACCTCCGTTTGGTTACCATTATAAAAGGTTATATTGGTTACAGTCTAGTTTGCTTTAAAACAATAAAAACAGTTTGAAAAGAAAAAAATAATTTACCTTTTATATGTTTAAATAGATATTTGTGTTACCTAATTTTGGATAAATTTCAATGATATCATTATGTATCAATTTTCAGAAAACCATTGGAAATAATCAATTTTCATTTATACCCATTTTATTTAGAACAATTCTTAGGGTTTACTCTAGGATGAATCAAAATGACACGTAATATCATATTTTAAAAATGAAAAAATAAAGAACTTCTCAATTAATTGTTAAGAACGTTGCTGAGAAAATAGAATAACCATATTTATTTTATTATTTATTATTTATTTTAAAATATGATACTATATGACATTTTGATTGGATACAGAAGTTGAAAATTAGGATTCGCCCCTAGGGATGAATCCAATAACTGTTCTTTTATTTTTGTATTTTGACTTAATTGCCCTTAATAAATATAAATATTTTTAATTTTAACAAAAATATATATAATTATTTTTAGTGGGAAATTATAAAAAAAAATTGGAAACATTATGGTTTTTATGGGAAAATTGCGGGATATGACTCATTTTGACCTTTTTAAAAATAAAATATCTAAAAATGGTATTTTAGAAAATGGTATATATGTGTACCATTGGTGTTATTTGTGAAAAAAATCTAAATTTATTAAGCAAAAAATATCTTAAAATGGTTGCAAAAAATGAATAGAATAAAGATAAAAAAATCTAGAGATATAAACATTTATATATAATTTATGGATTTGGATCATTTATTTATATTTTACTAAAGTTTCATCAAGTTGTTTTGGCAAACAGTATCACTAAATTTAATTTCTATTATCTTTAAGTTTTCCTAGAATCTATTTTGATTTTGACTTTTTCAAATACAAATTCAATATTTTAATTTTGTTTTTGATTATTATTCTTTATAAAAGCATGAAATCATCTAAAAACCAAAATCTAAACAAACCAATTCAACCCGATTAACTACGGTTAAAACCGTTAAAACCTTAAAAAGAAAAAAACCAAACCATACCAAACATATTTAAATCGATTTCTAAATAGTTTTATTTTTTATAAAACATAAAACAAAAACTGAACTAGAACTAAACCGTAACCCAGAATTGTATATTATACACTTCTCCTTATTAGAGATACACCCGTTCTTATATTTAATTTAGTTTATATTTTCTTTTAAATCAAAGTACAGTAAAATCTCTATAAATTAATAATATCGGGACCGAATAATTTTATTAATTTAGAGAGGTATTAAATTACCCATAAATTAATAAATTATTAATTTATAGAGAGTTTTTAAATTTTAAATATGTTATACAAAAAATAGAAAATATGAAGACAAATATTTGATATGTTTTAACGCATTTACATATTATGAAGTTTTTGATGCAAATTGAGAAAATAATATCATATATTTTTGATATTTTAAGAAAAAATAGAGATACACTCCAACAAAATTACAGATTTACTAATAAATAAACAATATTATAATCATATTTCACTAAAATATATTATATAAAATACATTTATATGATTCTTAATTTATATTATTAATGAGATCATATATTTACAAAAATAAATTCAAAAATTTGTTATCTTATTATATTATCAAAATATGTCAATTTTTACACCGGCCCAAATTGGAACCGTGATACTTTATTAATTTACAGAAATTATTAATTTATCAAGTATCAAAACCTAACGAAACATTCTCTTATAATAAAATGGGAATTTAATAAAAAAACCTCAACTTTTGTTTCATCTATTTTTTTAACCCTCAACTATTTTCTCAGTAAAATATTCCCTCATTGTCTGTTAGTAAATTCAAACCTCCCTAAAATGTTTCCGTCTCTGGTGTTAGAACATAATTATGAATGATAAAAATATCAAAAATATTTTTTATTTATTATCAAAACAATACGATATTCAACGAAAATACAACATGAAGTGCATGTAAAATCTTAAAACTAAAACATAGATTTTATGTTTACTGATTTTTTATGGATTTTGAATGGTTTAATTAGAAACTATGGTAAAACAAACAAACAAATATGATAATGTGAAAATATCCAATAATTTAAACTGTTAAACAATATTTTGTTTCAAGAATCCGACCAACAAAAATAAAATCCAGCAATATTGTTAACAAAATGAAAAACTAGTAGTTTTAATACCAACAAAAATACCAAACATTTTGTTTTTTCTTTGGTTTTCATTTAGATTTTTTGCTAGTTTTGGTACCGTTTTACGCTTACATGAGCATATGTTCTGTCCAACATGTTGGTAATTTATGCAAGTTTGCAAATGCGAAAAAATTGGGAACTAAAAATACTTGAAATCATTTAAAAATATAAACAAATTTATTATTGTTTTTCGGTATACCATTTGAATTTTTCACGTATAGATAGAAGATCTTCAGTTGGATCTCATATCTCATCATTGTTCTTTGGTTTTCCTTTCATAATTATGCCTGGAGGAGGCACCAATTTTTGTTCAACATTTTTGGAATTTATTAATTTTTAAGGTTTTTAGGATTTGAGTTTGTAAGGGTTTTAGGATTTAGTCTTTTTTAGGGTTACATTTAAAACAAAGAAAACAATATGTACGTTTTATTGAAAATATTGTTGTTTTGATGAAAAATATAAATACTTTGATGTTTTTGTCATTCAAAATTATGTTTTAATACAGAAGATGAAAATGATTTATGAAAAGTTAAATTTATTAACATATTATACTTGTGGTATTTTTTACTCCGAAAATAGTTGATGGTTAAAAAATAGATGAAGTTAAACTTGAGGGTTTTTCTTGTTAAATTCCCTAATAAAATCTGAATAACTACAAACCCATTATCATATGTAGATAAAAAAAAATCAGCTTAGAAAAAAAACACAACTAATCTAATCAACATTGGATCCAAGTCTACACTTTCTCTTCGAACGCGAACCCATTCCTCCGAGAAACCGTCCGTTCTTTGTCCCAGATTTCTGATTCTTCTTCCTCCCCAGTTTTCACTCGCTCTTCCTTGTTCTTCTTCTTCGTTCATCTCACTCGCTCTTCTCCGTTCTTCTTCTTCTTCTTCGTCATCTTCTTCTTCTTCCGTGAGTCTTCTTCTTCTGTGAATCTTCTTTGTCCGGAGCTCTTCTGCCGCAAAAATTACACGCCGTTCAACCACCGCTCCTCTATAACGTCCGTAGTCTCTAACCCTTATCATTTAAAGTTCAAATTTTGAAATTAGGGTTTACAAAAAAAAGTTTTTTTAGGGGAAATCTATTGTAAACATGGTATGATTTGATTCTAATTTCTTTGTTGTCGTTAGCTTCGATTGGTAACATTGTAAAATTGCGGGATGATAGAAGACAAATACTAAGCTGCGGAATGAAATAATCTACTAAAATGCTCAGTTATTTGCCGTGTACTGTTTTTTTTTGTCCATTGTTATGTCTCTGATTGAATACTTTTGGCTTCTTGTTGCTTTTAGTGTTTACTAGAAAGAGGTTGGTGATATGAGTTCTAGTCAAGTGTTTCCCCCGATGCAGGTAACTAAAAATTTCCCTCAGATTGTTGAATAAAATTGTATTGTTTGTTCGTAGATTTTGATTTTGATGGAAATATTCATGTAGTGTTGAAGTTAAAACTCGATTAATAGTGATAGCCTTGTCATCTTTACATAAACGGCTTAGGTTTTAAGATTTTTTTTTTTTTACTTATTGATGCTAAAAGAATGAATATTCAAGTATCTTTAATGAAAAATTCCAATTCAGAACAAAAAATGATAAATCCTACTGAGGTTCTGGTACTTACGTTTCGAGTAATTTTGGCAGGAAATCATGCTTGAGTTTCGTGCTGGTAAGATGTCATTGCAGGGAACAAGAGTTGTCCCTGATACACGCAAAGGACTTGTCCGCATAGCTAGAGTAATTTCAACACTCTTATTTTCTATTTAATCACATGTGAATTATTTCTTTTGAATTTTGTTATATTGAATGTTAAGAGTGTATCAGCTTTTCCTGTCTACATCTCAGAGTTTGAATACGTTTATTACTGTTTCTCTGCCCAATTAATCTGATTTTTTTCTTCCAATCCTCTCTTTTAGGGTGATGAGGGACTGGTTCATTTCCAGTGGCTTGATCGAAGCCTGAATGCAGTAGAAGATGTATCCTCTGCATGTCTCCTTTATAATTTTACTAATAGATTATAGGTTTTTCAAAGTTTCAAGACTTTGCTATGCCAATGGATTTTTTCCCTAGCCTATCATCTTTCTTAGCTTGATCAATCTGGGAGTTATTTGTTTGGCATGCATGAATATTACATATTTGAGGACTTATTAATTGTTTTTATTACAAAGTTTTCTCCTTGACCATACCATTTGTAGGATCAAATTGTATTCCCGGATGAAGCTCTATTTGAAAAGGTATGCCCATTTAGTTTGAGGTTTCTAACATGTGAAATATAAATTTTGGGTTGTGACCACATCATACTTGTTTCTGTTTTAGGTTAATCAGTCATCCGACAGGGTGTATATTCTGAAATTCAACAGTGATGACCGCAAGTTATTCTTTTGGATGCAGGTCACATACTAGCCTTTTTTCATGATAGTGTTCACGTAATCCCTTTCATCTTGTTTCATTGTTGATCATTCATCTTGTTTTTTCTCATAACTCTTTTTCTAACTAATTTTGCAGGAGCCGAGAGCTGAAGGTGATGTAATGTTGTGCTCTTCGGTCAATCAATACCTCAATCAACCACTAGGTACCAATGTCATTCTTGCTGTTTAACCTTCCAACTTACTTGGTTGGAGAACTAGATTTCTTGAGTCTGACTAACAATTAGTCTAATGCCACTATTGACTGAAAGGTGGAAAATTTTATAAAAAATATGAAAGATCAGGTTTGCAATATATGTAAAACTCTTTGCTTGTTATTGTTGGTTATATTAAGAAAGTTTGAAGTGAGGAGGTAGAATATGACTTGTTTGTTTAGCACACAAAAACTTCTCTTATCACATATGGACGGCAAAACTTGTACCCACTTTGATTGAAACTGTCATTAAGACTCTTCACTAATTTGCATATGAGCGTGTAAATGTTATTTTCTCCGCATCTTTCTGTGTAATAGACTTGCTCTAGATAGTTATAGCAGTGAATGGTTAGTCACATTCATAGCAGGACAAGGTTAACCATTCTAATAAATTTTCTTTTGAACCAGAATTTCCTGATGAAGGAAACGCTGCTGCTGTCACAGAGGAAGTGGAAGTCATGGCAGAAGATGACGTTTCATCTAGGTACTGATTAATGTCAAAGTGATAGTCTGGCTTTTATTTTTGGAAAGGATGTAAACTGGCTTACCGTTTTCTCTTCCGAAATGGGTTAACTGCTTAGTGGGTAGTGTCAAAGAAAAACATATTGTCTAGCTGTCTTTTCTTAAGTTGCGTTTGTGGATTGCTTCGGTAACTTGTATCCTAATTTTCACATTAAAGTTTCTCTAGACACAGCATCTTAGGGGCTGCTAAAAAGCTACCAGCATCTCTGTGATGGTGTGATTCTGATAGTTTAAATTTTCAAGGTCATATAAAGAATGTATTACCAATATTTTGTCTTTAATCATGTGAAGATTTTCAAAGGATATGCTTGATCTGGAGTTGAATACCATGTAAAAAGACTGTCATTTTTCTGTAAATGGTATTAGCTTATTTGAAACAGAATGCCTTATCTATAAATTTTCATCCTTCATAGAGCTGGAAACTTGGTTGTACCAACTTTGTCTACAGAGGTGAGTGACGTGACATCTTCCTCTGGACCAGTTAAGCTGGCAGACCTGCAAAGAATTCTGAACAACCTCTCGTCTGGCCCTGTTGGTACAATTCTCTGTCTCTTGGTTCTCCTGTCAATAGGCTTTTCTCGTTTCCCGCTTATACTCATTCAGGTACGGTGGTATTGGTTAGGTATTTCTGGAGGTGAAGATGAAGGTAAATAATTTTTTTATTTTCTATTTGAAGTATGATGAGGTGCAAAAAAACATTATAAATTCAAGCGAAAGTCTGTAAGGCTTGGAGATTGCAGTACCCAATTTTGCTCCAACAATCAACTATCTGTTTCATCTCTTGTTATTTATCTGTCATTGTTTCACTATTTACGACATTGTCCCCTCATGTTGAATCTTATAAAGGCATAGCATTAGGAGATATCTTGAAGCCAGAGTTGATTATGCCATTGCTTGAGATGTTACCGGTACAAGAACAACTATCTTTGCATTTACCTGAGGTATTTTTATGGGCTTTCTATATTCTATAAAGATGGATATTTTTGTAACTCTTGTCCTTGTCAGGTCTATCTTTCGAAAATGTCATAGATAAGATCAGGTCAACTTATGTATTTAGGTGAAGTAACTGGTATAGAGGATCACTAGATTATGAAATGGTTTAGGGGTAAGATTGTTCAGATGGTTGTAGTGTTATACCTGAAACTTTTTATATGTTGATGAATTGTATATTGTTTGAGACGGGAATGGCCAACTGTCACAAGTTGGTGATGGTATTCAAACCAGTAAACTCCTATATTCAATCCATAGATTAGAATTGATTAACAGGAAATGTCTCCAAACTCTTGAGTTCTGACCAATGCCCAAACCAGAACCTTTTAATCTATTAGCTCTCTTGCTAACCAACTCAATTATTGTTGCGGAGCTGTAAACGTGCTACAGACAATGTTCAAGAAAGCTCTAGGCGCTAGTCGGTCGGTGACCCTCCGCCTAGCGCCTAGAACGCCTAGTCGGGGCCTAGGCGATTTTAGGCAGTTTAAGTAATTTTATAATAAATATATATATATTTAAACACATATATATTAACATAATATAATATAACATAATAAAATTATAAAATTGAATAATTTAAAAATTTTAAATTATAAAAAGATGAAGAATATCAATGTTTTGTAATTTTAAGTTTTTTAAATAATATTTTTTATTTTTATTTTTATTTTTATAAAAACATAAATATTATTATATTAAATAATTTATTAAATCTGCATATTTCACATAATTTATAACTCATATAATTAGCGTTTAATTTATTTAATTATTGCATATTTTGCTAAATCTAACTATCCGTATAATATAAACCGATATTTTAAAAATTTAAGCGGTCTAGGCGTTAATCGGGCGGCTTAAGGGGGCCTAGCGCCTAGGCGCCGCCTAGGCGGCCGTCTAGACCGCTTTTTAGAACACTGGCTACAGACAACTACATACTGGATTGGCTACGTTCAATGGTCATGCATTAGTCTAACCCAATGTCTAATCACAGGGTCACGGTAGAGCAGAAGATATACTGGAGTTGTTGCAGAGCCCCCCTTTTCGTCAACAAGTAGATGCATTTACCTATGTAAGCCCCTCTTTGACAATGTTGTTCCCATTCTTGGTTCAGTTCTCTGACTCTAAACTATAATATTTCTTTAGGTACTTCGCACAGGACAAATTGATTTGACTCAGTTTGGTATAGACCCAAGTAAATGTGAGACATTTTTTTTACAATAATTTTTCCAGGGCATTTTAGTGTTTTGTTTCATTTTGATAATAGCAGTTTTTAAATCTTGCAGACAAGTTCACAGTCATCTCATTCCTTGAGGCACTTGAGGACTCGGTTTCGACACAATCGAAGGATGCAATGGATGAGAGTTAAATTATTTCATATTTTCAAACTATGACATTTCAACTGAGGCAAATCATCTTCGTTTGATGGATTGAGAGGTTTTATGGAGTTTTCTTGGAAGTATTGGATTTTTACTTTATGACACTAGATTTTCAGAAATTTGTATCAATTTTTACTTTTGTTTATTATCCAATTCTCATTATTAGTTATTTTACAAATAAAAAAAAGTAAAGCAAAATGTACAAGTTCAACCCGGTGAATATTCTTGGAATTATGTATGTAGGTTTTAATCTGAAGGCTGTTCACACAATTTGGTTTTTCCTTCGAAACCAAACTCCTTAGTTGTAGGAGACTGCATACCTACAGATTTTCACATCCTCAATATGGACCTATGGTTGGTGCTACAACAACAAGAGGACAACCTTTTCATGCCCCAAATCTGAAATTGGAAACAAGAGTGCTCACAAGAAGATTCGGAAGCCACCCGAACAATAGTTCCTCCCAAGATTAGCACCAAAAGTAAAGAACAAATCCAAGAAATGCTAAGGCACACGAAAATGTCCTTCTCCATACAAAAGTTTTTGAAATCTCCTCGAAAGGCAACTCGCAATTGAAGCTGGAGCCAATTATCAAAACATCTAGGAAGCCGATGGAGCAACGAATTCCAAAGCTTCTACTTCTCAAGCCTAACCGGCTACATCGCCGAACCATTGACGGTAAACAAGACCGCTTAGTAGGAGGTAACTCGCTCGCAAGTTTTACATTTCAGTTTTAGTTTAACTTTCTTCTTATTATTTTTCATGTTTGCATTTTAGGTTTTTAGTAAAAATATAAAAAAAAAGGAGAAGAAGGTCCCTAACACAGGTCATAAGGTACATGACCGGTGCCTCAAGTAGGCCCACGAGTCATCTACCGTGTATCGAGAACAGCCCATATTGCGTATCGAGAGGAGCCTTGTCTCGCATCCTAAGATGCTCGTACGACTGATAGTAGCTATTTTATCTACAAATGCAATTGCCCAAATAATATCACATCATTGCAGTATTTGAGATGCAATATGAGAATCTACGTTAAGACTGATAAGATATGGTTGTTGTCTAACAACTTAAATAACAATTATGAAATGTAAAATAAGATGACAGAAAACAAATAACAAATGAGATAAACAATCAAAGAGAATAAAGT
The DNA here is from genome assembly GCA_963854855.1 of Nasturtium officinale. NCBI lineage: Eukaryota > Viridiplantae > Streptophyta > Magnoliopsida > Brassicales > Brassicaceae > Nasturtium > Nasturtium officinale. Next base: position 3,800,758 of record OY978511.1, on the reverse strand, counting down.
TCTTGAAAATAGGTTATGAATCTGCGATTCATCCTAATCTATGGTGATGATAAACAAAACTTCATAACAAAGTTAATCTCTAGACAATGATCATCAGAATCAGCTAAACCAACTCTCATGGTGAAAAACCTCATGCGATTGAAACTTTATAATTTTGATTTTCATCAATGATACATAATTAAAATAATTATAGAGAAACAGATCATTAAAGTCAAAATATTCCTTAAACATATAATTTTTTAGAATATGATGAATAAATCTCTAGAATTAGTTTGATGAGATCTTTCATAAAAAAAAAACTTTTGGATGCTGAAAGTCTGAGATCAAATCCCACTTGATCTAAGCAAGATAAGCAATACAAACACCTAATACAGAAGAAACTCAACATATGTATAAGCTAAAATCACTAAAATTAATAATCTTACTCAGATCTACCTATTCTTTAAGAACTCTAATTTCACTATTCAAACCCAAAAATCATCATCAAATACATAAACCCAGAAATGTAAATAAACATCATAAACATAAACATATAAAGTAGATAAACACATTTATAACAAAACAAATTGCAAAATGAAACAGGTCTAAAGATCAAAAGTTATGAAATCTAAGAACACAAAGGGAGAAAAAGAGAGAAACAACCTAATTGCAAGTGCAATAAAAATATAGATGGTAAAAAATGACCAAGGTTAGAGTATATATACTCTCTTCAATAGCATTGTAAGAAGGTAAATAAATTAAAGGTTAAATGATAAAATGGAGTTGGATTCTAGTTGTTGCTTGATAGCACAATCTAAGTTAGTTTGAATCTTGGAGCGTCTAATTCGGGATCTTGGCCGAGTATGGAATTTGAGTTTGGCAAATTCTTCGAAGCTTGGATCTTTAAACCTCCAACTCGAGATGTCAAAGCCGAGTGATGTGGTCAAATGGTGTAAGCTCGGAATGAAATCAAGTTGGTCATGTCGAGTTGTCTCCAAAAGCTTCAAGAAAGGATCTTTGAGTATGTAACTTAAGGTAAAGTCGAGTCCATATATAGAGTTACCCACCATGCATCCATTACGCTTCAAAAAAACCTTGTATCCTTAACCCTATCTTCATAGTAGCCAATTGAGGCGTATATTAAACATCAACTTTCGTTGACTAAAAACACTATACCTATCAATGATAGATCTATCAATTTATACACATTTTAAGTGTCCCGACAAGATCGATTAAGGGCAAAGGCTAATTATCCAAATTAGAAAAGCATCAAGAAATCCTAGATACAGAACTACATGATCAATTCCCAAATCAACGAGGCATAAATCTACACATGGGCAGATGCATATACATTTTGGAAGGGGCAGTTGCCGCTGAGATAAATTCTCAAATACCCTATTTTTGGAGGGAAAAATCTCATTGCTCCTCTTACAAAAAATTACGATTTTGCTATTAATGAAATAAAAATTGATAATATATATAAATAATTGTATATGATACTTAGACAAACACAGTGGCTCAGTGGTTTGAGTTACAGCGCGCGTCCGCGCCCGCGCGCGACCACAGTTCAAATCTGCTGTTTGTGGGACAACATGTACAACTCAAAATAATTTGTGACTAGTTGTACTCGATATCAATAAACACACGATCAAGTACCACTGGTATAACTGATACAACTGGAATAACTGTAGATATAATACGGATATAGTGCGTATAACTGGCTAGTGGTTGTACCTAGTTATACTTACCGAAGTACAACTAGTTAGTAGTTGTACCTAGTTGTACACATCGAAATTTAATTTTTAAAAAAATAAAAGATATAGGGGTATTCTCAAAATGATGAAAATAAAGATGGGATAATGAGAAATGAGGATTACAGAACAGGGCAAAAGAGATTAATACCTATAAACTTAATTTATCATTTTTTGTTTTCATTATTTGACTAATTTTCGTTAAAGTTATGTAAGAAAAATAATAAAATGTCATGGCAGTTAAAAACACAACAAAATTCTTGACCTCTGCTATATCTCACCTTACTTTCAGACCACACAATACGACAAAGACACGCATAAACCGGCTGTCGAAAATTTCAAAACAATTTAATGCCTAAATTAACCAGAAAACTTTTAAATAAAATTAAAAAACACATTATTGTCCACCAAAACCACAATTTTTTTTCTCACGGTCTTTACTTTTCAGTAAAGCTAATGCTCAGGCTATCTCAAAGCTTCACTTTTTTCTTCTGCTCAAAACCAATCTTCTTCCTTCCATTTCCCGAAAAAATCTTCATTTTCAACACAAGATTTGTCTAATTCATCAATCGGAATTTAGGTGAGCTGTCTCTTTCTTATTCCCTTGAACTTCGTAACCAAAATTTCAGGCATAAATTGGATTATGGTTTTCAAATCAGTGTTTTTGTGTTCTGATTTTGGATTTCATGGGTTCTTAATTTCAACTCTCAAATCTCAATTTCAATGTATCTTTTTTTTTGTTTACGAAATTGGTTTGTGTTAGTTAGTTGTGGGCAACTGTTTGTTTGGTAATCTAGGGTTTTTGACTTCGTCCAATAATGTGATGACTTTTGCTTAAACATGAAATGAGTCTATTGTTATCTCCAACATTAGCATTAGCTTCTTTTTGATGTTAAAGGTCACTTTTTTAGTTTGAACATTTGGAGAGATCTTGTTATTTTGTATTTCAGATTTTGTGAATATTCAAGAACAGATCTGTGAAGCTTCTTGGAGCATATTACTATTCCTAGCATTTTTGTTTATCTAAATTCTTCAAGTCTTAGTGTTTTCTTCTTTGTTTATTAATCAGATAACAATGACAAGAGTTACACGCGATTTTCGAGATACATTACATAAAAATGGCGTTCCAGCAGTATCAGCAGATGTGAAATTTGCTTCAAGTAGATTTCCTAACTATAGAATTGGAGCTAATGATCAGATATTTGATGTGAAAGATGATCCTAAAGTGTTGTCGATGAAAGAGGTTGTTGCCCGTGAGACAGCGCAGCTTATGGACCAGCAAAAGCGTTTGTCTGTTCGTGATCTCGCTCATAAATTCGAGAAAGGGTTAGCTGCAGCTGCTAAGCTATCTGAGGAGGTTTGATATATATCTTAATCCAATGTTTTATATCTCCTAATATGGATATAAAAATCCGGGTTTTAATCTGTGATAACATTTCTAGTTAAGTGCAAATAAACAGTTTTTGTTCTTAATACTGAAATAGGGGATCTAGAAGGCTAATGTAGGTAGCTAGAGTGAAGAGATGATAATTGAAAGAATGTTTAAAGCTATATTGGTTTGGGAATGAGTGCAGGCTAAACTAAAAGAAGCAACTTCCTTGGAAAAACATGTTCTTTTAAAAAAACTTCGACATGCGTTGGAGTCTCTAAAAGGACGTGTGGCAGGTAGAAACAAGGATGATGTAGAGGAAGCCATTGCCATGGTTAGTCTTTTATAGTCATTGTCTTGTATAAAAAACCACTCTCTTTCAATCTTATACACAGTTCTTTTAGCCATCATAAATGTTAGCTTAGGTACTTATGTGATGATAAATATGTACAGAAATGTGTCTTTTCCTTTTCAACATCTTTTCCTCGTTCTTCTAATTATTAAGGATGTTTGAAATTGTGGTTTCTATTAGGTTGAAGCTCTAGCTGTTCAGTTGACCCAGCGAGAAGGGGAGCTGTTCATAGAGAAAGCAGAAGTGAAGAAGTTGGCAAATTTTTTAAAGCAGGTAAAGCTGTGCTCTTTAGAAGCAGTGACGAATTTTCTTTTATCGTATCAGTTGAGATGAATAGTTAGGAGACTTCTAAAGTCATTTTTACCTGGAGCACCTATGTCCTCTGAAACAGCAAATATGTTTTTGTCCACGGCTTGATACCATGCTGCTTTTATTAGTCCTTGCATGGGACATGAAGGAAAAATCCTCTTTGTTTTTCTCAATTATGATTTTCTTCGGTTGTTGGTAGTAAATTAGTGGGTTCTGGTAGGTCTGGCTTAAAAATATGCACATGTCTAATTTTGCTGCTGATTAGTGGCTAGTTTTTTTCTTACTAGGCCTCAGAGGATGCTAAGAAACTTGTCGATGAGGAAAGAGCTTTTGCTCGTGCTGAGATTGAAAGTGCAAGAGCAGCTGTACAAAGAGTTGAAGAGGCCCTGCGAGAACATGAACAGATGTCTCGGGCCTCTGGGAAACAGGTAAATGTTTTATGTTTGTAATATTGATTCATATACCATTGGAGATATCTCCAGCTTATAGTGATTTCACTTTGTACACGTTAACCTTCTTGTTGTTCCATTTTCTTATCAAGTATATATAACAGATGTAAACATATTATTGTTTACTATATTATATCAGGACATGGAAGATTTAATGAAGGAAGTTCAAGAAGCTAGGCGGATTAAAATGCTGCATCAGCCAAGCAAGGTTGGTTGATGAAAATTGTGGTTTATCTGTGTTAAAATGGCTTGATCTGTCTATCTAAGTCGGTGCTTCTGTAATCTCGTTTGTTGTTTCTCAACGGTCAAAATATGTGCATTTTTAGGTAATGGATATGGAATATGAGCTACGAGCGCTAAGGAATCAGCTTGCAGAAAAATCTAAACATTTTCTTCAGCTACAAAAGAAGGTTAGCTGAATTCTAGATTCCATATATATTCTATTTATTACATCCCAAGTTCTTTTGATTGTCCTAACTCGTATGTGAGCACAGTTTGTGACTGTTATGCGGATGAAAAAGAGATGGATTCTGGTACTGAATTATACTTCTCTATAATTCAGCTTGCAGTGTGCAGAAAGAGTGAGGAAAAAATATCCATTGTATATGAAATAGATGGAACTGAAGCTTTAGGTTCCTTATTGAGAGTCAGACCTTGCTTGGACGGTGCTCCTGATCTTTCGAAGTGTATGATGCAATGGTACCGCTCATCTTCTGATGGCAGCAAGAAAGAGCTTATATCAGGTCCAGTCACCTTTCGCGTTTTTTCCTTTTCTGTTTGAATTGTTTAAATAGTTTTATCTGTATTCTGTATGGTTTCATAATGGGGGTTTTTCTTACATCTAGTGATTTCAGAATCAGAAAAAGTATTTCCTAACTGTATTCATATCTCAGGTGCCACAAAATCAGTTTACGCTCCCGAGCCTTTTGACGTTGGACGAATCTTGCATGCAGATATAACTTACGATGGTCATTTGCTTTCATTATCCACTGTGGGAAAGATTGATCCAGGTTCATTGTTATGTTATTTCCTTGAAAGGTTTTTCTCTGTTTACGTCAACATGATCAAACGGTAAACCAATTATCAAGTAAACATGATCAAATGGTTGGTGTAGGTTGTATAACTTAGTAGATGTTCTCTTTATGTGATTCATTGTTATAACTATTTACTTACCATATAGAAAAAAACAAGAAACTTTGTCGAATGAACCATGCATTATTCCTATCATGAAAAATAACTAAAGAATTGAAAACTGTAGTGAATTCATCATTTCAAGATGAAAAAGCAAACATATAAAAACAGCCTGATTTGGTGCAGCTGCTGGATTGGGTAGCTACGTGGAGGCATTAGTACGGAAACACGATGTTGATTTTAATGTAAGGTTTCTCTTACGCAAGTGATATATATATATATATATTATATATCACAAGGTTTTATGTATATTATAGTTCCCCTTATTGTCATTTACAGGTAGTCGTGACCCAGATGAGTGGAGAAGACCATACATCTGAATCTATCCACTTGTTTCACGTTGGTAAAATGAGGATAAAACTTTGCAAAGGAAAGACAGTAATTGCAAAAGAGTACTACTCTAGTGCAATGCAGGTAAAAAGTGATTCTTTCGCCTAACAAAGCGTGTGTCAGATTTTTAGTAATCATAATCTGTTGATGATCATATTGAGTAGCTATGTGGAGTGAGAGGAGGTGGAAACGCTGCAGCTCAGGCATTGTATTGGCAGGCAAAGAAAGGTGTGTCCTTTGTGATAGCGTTTGAGTCTGAGAGAGAAAGAAACGCTGCGATCATGCTTGCACGTAGATTCGCTTGTGATTGCAATGTAAGTATAACAAAAATGGAGTTAGAAACTATAACAATGGTTTTGTAGAAAGAGGTGTTAATGTAAATATGAATGTGATGTGTTTGTTGCAGGTGACGCTTGCCGGGCCAGACGACAGAACAGAATCGGATCAAAGCCCCTGAAGAATGGCTTTTAACCAAGTTGTGATTTAGTATTTGTAAGAGCTTTTTTTGTCTTGTAGTTTAGGCATTTGTTTGCATTTTTGTACTTCTTGTCTGCTGTGTGTAAAAAATGATACATTGTATCTCTAAATAACGGATAGCTTCTTTTTTTATTCATTTGTTTTGTGCCGCTTGAGGAATATAGCGGATTCATTTTATCTTGGTGTGGTCAAGAACCTTCCACCCTGGTCACAGTCAAACTGAACTTGGTTAAGTATAGAGGGTTTTACCAACTACATCTAATCATGGGTTAGTCTACTTGTTATTATTTCATTTGTCATGAGAGGTGATTTCTTGTCTAGTAGAATCAATCATAATCATCCTATCTAATGGTCAGATCCTTTGTTTATGTTTCATCATATTGATTGTAATCCTTTATTTGTTAGGTTTTTTTTTTCTTGTCATGTCTTGTTTATTGCCTAGTTAGGGGGTTAATTGGTTCAATGATTTTTGAAGAGTTAAAAGTTTCTAAAATTTCAGTGTTATTCAATCTGAAATATTGAAAACTCTATTAAAGTATTGTGTTATTGGTCTTGATAATTTTATAATTTTGTTTAAAATCATTGAAAGTAATGAAGATTGAAGATTTTAGGATTTGAATAAAAGTTAGTGTTTTGTCTTACGTTTAGTTTTAATCATATCTTTTTTACAGTCAAACCGGAACATTAGAGTTTACATGAGAAAATAATCATCTATGTACCGGAGTTTCTTTAGCAAAGAAGTTGGCATGGACATTTCTAGATTGAGGGATAAAATTAAAAGGACAATCATTAAACTGTAATTTCAAAGAATTAATTAAATCTAGTTCAGTACCAAAAGATGGCTAATCATCATCGCCATTAAGGAGGTTTATCATCTCCAAGCAATCGGATTCAAACCGGATGTGGAATAATTGAAGTTGGAGGGTGATTTCCATAGTTGTTTATAAGTTGATCCGCCCCTTATCAAGACAAAATCATTTATAAGTTGTTAGCTTTGTTGTTTAGTAATGTCTCTGTGTCACGGTTATAAGGAATATAGCTGGTACATTTGGAAGTTCGACGAGGTTGTGTCCCGAACTCTTTGCAGAATTCTTCTACTCCCTCATAGCTCAGCCACCTGTCTCGTTGTCCCCAGCACACAGTGATCGGGATTTTCCAGTTTTTATTCCTCAGTTCTGTCTTCACAACTAAAGCTAAGGTACTCTCACCTATTGAATCTTTTTTGTTAAAGATTATTGATGATCTGGATCAATGCAAAGAGTATCCTTGGGGACGATATTCGTTTGAGCATTGTTGTGAGCAGCTGAGATATTTGCTTCTCAAAACTTTCAATGGTGTTGTAAAAGACAGTTGTTACTTTCCTGCTTTTGTGATTCCCTTAGAGGTAATAATATGATAATATTTTTGATTTATATATGTTTGGTTTCTTTAATATTAATACTAATACTAATATATTGGTAATTTGATATAGCTTTTGGCATTTGAGGTTGTACCAGCTATGAGTACAAGGTACCGTGAAGATGTAAGCTTTGAACCTGGTTGTCCAAAAATGTGTCAGAGACGGTTTAAAGAAACGGGAATGAAAGGATATCCGATAAGTGAAATCAATGATATGATCGGTGAAAGGAAGGTAATGATGATTTTATGTTTGATGTATATAATTTTATGTTTTAAAGACTAATGATGATTTTTCTTTATGTTGTAGGATATTTGTAGTATTTTGGAAGCTACATCTGATGAAGAACAACTATTGATGGCTGATATTTTCAGTGATTTTCCTGTCGATGTTGCTGATGATGTTGCCGAAGCAATAATTACCCATCTCAATGACGGAAATAATATCTTTTGGGAAAACCTCTATGCAGCGGATGTTGCTTCTAGAGTTAGAGTTGTTGAGGAAGAACCAGCGAGTAAAGAAGCTACGGGTGAAGCTATGGGTGAACCAACAACATATATGTGGAGGGAGCTTAAAGATATATTCGAGGTTGGTTTAAGCACTAATGCAACAATGCTAGGAATCATAGAAGAAAAAATTAGTAGTATTGATGCGAGGATGAAAGTTCTTGAAGCTGATATGAAGATGATGCATAAGAACATGAAGGGCAAGACGAAAGTAATTGATGTAGATGATGAGGCCTTATTTCATGATGATACATTTACTTCTCCGGTTGGTGAACCTTCTTCAGCAGCATCACCTCATCCTTCTCCAGCAGCAACACCTCATCATTCTCCAGCAGCAGCACCACCTCCTCCTTCTCCAGCAGCACCACCTCCTCCTTCTCCAGAAGGCTCCACCACCTCATCCTTCTCCAGCACACTATCAAAGTAGCCCATACACGGCAGGTGAGAGGAAATCGAAACGTTTGAACAAGAGCAGTCCATAACTTTTGTTTATATTTTTGGTTGTGTTATTTTGTTTTTTTCCACCATGTTGGTGATGGTTGCACCATGTTGGTGATTGTTGAACTTAGGATGTTGATTTTTGAACTTAGGATGTTAATTGGTGATTGTTGAACTTAGAAAATCTTTATGTTTGTAGGTACTAGGAGTAATGATACTTTGGAATTTTTAAAATGAATTTTTTCAAAATTTATTTAAAACTTTTAGACTTGAAATCTTTAAAACTAATCTTATATAATTTTATATAATTTATATAATTATTACACAATTTATATAATTTTAATATAATTATTACACATTTTATATAATTTTAATATAATTATTACACATTTTATATAATTTTAATATAATTATTACACATTTTATATAATTTTAATATAATTATTACACATTTTATATAATTTTAATATAATTATTACATATTTTATATAATTTTAATATAATTATTATACATTTTATATTTTATATATTAAATTTACTTTATTTTGTGAGAAAACAATCATGTAAAATTATTCATAGGACCAAGAAAGTACCTAGGATCGGTAAAATTCTTCTTGGTACCAAGAAAGTACATAGGATCCCATAAACTTGGCTGACCTGACACATATTGTCCGACACATCTTATGTACTGATTTAAAAATAATTATTACATAGTTGTACCATACTTGTACTCAGTTTTATAGTTGTACCATGAATTATACATAGTTGTACATCGACAAATTTTAGTTTTTATTAGTTGTACCGGATCTACATTAATTTTATATAGTTGTACTTGAATCAATAGAGTTATAATGTTAATTTCAAATAGTTTCATATAAATATTTTTGTGAAAAAGATAAAATTCATATTTTTGTCAATTTCAAGTGGTTCACACACAAATAAACCATATTACTCTAAAGGAAATGTTGGTAAACCATGTTATATTGTAAATAATTTTAAAATTTTAAAATTTTTCCATTATTTTTTTATTTCTTTAGTCATTTCTTTTGTAAATATTGATTACAGTAATAAACACATGATAAAATATTTATAAATTTAAAATCAAATTATACATAGTAGTACCAATTAGTTTACCTAGTTGTACTATGACAAAACAATCAAATTATACATAGTAGTACCAATTAGTTTACCTAGTTGTACCATGACAAAAAACAAAAATACATTATAATTTAGTTTTCACCAGTGCTATACCGAAACCAATTATATATCCATCCCCTACTATGAGATGATCCTTGTCCGCTTTGACTCGATTCTCCCCATGTTTGACTTGTTTCTCTAGCACTTTCAGATGACCCTCTCCTACGAGATCTTGCACCCCTATTTCATCCGCGATGTTCTCCAACTGATGGAAACTTAGTTTCTTGTGTTCTTCCTTTTTTCTTTTCATAAAATGGAGGTAAAGATATTTTCGCTCGTATATCTTCAGGCACAATCCATTGATTTTTATGGGGAACTGGATAAACAGTTATGTAATATGCCAAGACCCATTGCTCAACCCAATAATATTTAGAACATAGTTCAGCAACCTCAATCTCACCCTTCACATTTACAAAAATTGCTGCTAATGCATGGACACAAGGATATTGATCAATGTCAAAACACTTACAGCTGCAAATTTTCCTTTTCAAATCAACCAAATAAGTATTTCCATCTTGCCTAAATAAGTATTTCAATTTTCCGTCAACCGTTTTGCTTCCGTACATCGCTCATGTATTTCTGCTTACACGTTAGGAACCAATTTCTGTGTGGGAGAAATTTCAGCGGCCTCCTTCTGATGCTTGTTAAACCATTCAGCCACTTTTCCTATAATCACATCTAACATTGGCAATAGCGCGTACTTCCTAGCATGAACTAAAATAGCATTCATAGATTCTGCAGAATTAGTTGTCAATATATTGTATCTTTCTCCTGGAAAATAACATCTTGCCCATTTTTTCACATCAACACTTCTATCAAGATATTCTGCTGCAGCTGGATACCTCATCCTAAATGAAACATACAATTTCTCGAACTCAGCCTCAGTATAAGCTTTTGCGCATTCCCTGAACTTTATACCAACTAGCTCCTTGTTGACACCATAAACACTTGCTTTTACATTATGAGCCAAATGATATATGCAATATCCATGTTGAGATAATGGGTACACTTCACCTATACACTTGATGATACTTTGAATTCTATCTGAAAAAACACAATGTCAGGAGACACAGACAAATCTAATTTCAACATTTCCCGAAACCAACTCCAACTAGCATCTTTCTCACCATCAACAACACCAAAAGCAATAGGATAATGGTGATGATTGGGATCTTGAGCCGTAGCAATAATTAGAACTCCACCATATACAGTCTTAAGGTGAGTTCCATCCACAACTATCACTTTTCTCATGGCTTTGAACCCTTCAATGGAAGCTCCTAAAGCAAAAACATGTATTTAAACCTTTGATGCTCATCTACTTCAACACGAGTAATTGTTCCATGATTCTCCCTCTCTAACATGTACAAATACGAACAAATTATCTTATCACTCTCCTCTGGGCTGCCTCGCACATCGTTTGCAGCTTGGTGTTTCCCTCTTAACGCAGTTGCATATGACACCGTTACACCAAGTCTTCTCTTGGTTAGACCAATGAGATTTTTTGGAGTTAGAGTATCAAACTGAGCTGAATAGTCATCATGCAAAACAGAAGTAACTAAACGTGATGTGCCTTTCCTCCGACTTTGACTACTAATTGTCGTAGCCCGAGAACATGTATGCATCTTCTTTTGTGTTCTTATCGAAAAAAAATTTGTATTCTTCAGTATTGCAGCTCGTAAAGACCACTTACAACCATTCTTTGCTTCAGAACATTTTACCACATATAACTTCCTATCCGAGTTGATGATATCAAACTCAAAACAGTTCAGATGTGCAGCTCTTTCAACTATATCCATCACTTCTTTCTTAGTTCCAAAATCTTGATGCAAAGTTACATTAATACCATCTTCCCATCCAACATTTACACCATCATTCACAATCACATCATTTCCTCCTTCTAAAATAACCAGATTGTCTTCAACAATGTGTGGTTCATTATTGTTACTCATATCTTCGTGTTGCCATGGTTCATTTCCGTAAAGAGTAATTAAACCGTCATCACCATCATTAACCCTAGATGCCACTCTACCACTAGAAACTAATACTTCTGCACTTACCCCAACAACACTTTCTCGATCCTCTCTTAAAACTTTCTCACGCCCCTGAGTTTCCTCTCCATCTATCATGACCTCCACATGCAAAATACTTCTACACTTCTCATAATTCATTGTCATGAAATATGCATAAACTTCTTCATCATTCGAGATATATGATGGTGTCTTTGGATCAAGATGCAATGGAATATAACTAAGTATCAGTTTTGTAGTGGTTTCATGTACCATCTTTTTCTTGTATATGCTATCAACCAAATCATAATATGTGACCTTCTCAATATATGTCTTCATCACTAAAGGGTATAAATTTTTTCCCTTGCAATCCATATCGTGTCAACCCCTTCATTAAAATAATATCCTCCATAATCAAAATGTATGATTGTATATGGAGTATTCTCCATTTTCCCCTGAAAATAATAAAATAAATAATGTTTTTTAGTTTTTCCGTTGTTGTTATTAGTACCTTAATCGTACCAGTATTACCAATGTCTTTTGGTTATACCATTCGTACCATTCTCTGCAATTTTTGTTTACCAAAACAAATTAATTTATGTAAATGTACAAATCACCACGATTATGCCACTATAATACATAAATTATGAAAAATTAACAATATAACAATATGAAATATCAAGGTTACAAGTTTAATCGCCCACTGTGCATAGAAAATAAAACAATTTTATTTTTAATTTTACAAAATTTTAAATCAAACAAAAATTTCCATTGATAAGGAGGGTACATTGTTCATATACCCAGAAAACAAAGAATGATCACTAATTAAAACAAAAATTGCATCAAAAAAATTACCAAATTCGAAGCTTTGAACTCTTTTTTAATGGCGTTTCTCATTAAAGAAGAAGAAAAAATGAATATGAAAAGTAGTTGGGACAAATGTCCCATTTTGATTGCTCCACATTTAATTTTTTCACCAATAAAAATAGCTGATCTTTTCTTTCTCAGCCATCAGATTTGGAGTGCACCCATATTTTAATTTCTTTTGGTTTTATTTTTTTTGCTTAGATTCATTAAGGTTAGTTTAAAAATTTAACATGAAGGAGTGTATGTAAGATTAAATAGATGTATTGAGATTTTTTGCTTCCCATTAAGTGTATATCAGTAATAGACCCGATGGATTTTGTAGGAGAATGTTTAGGAAAGAGATATGAGGCAGAAGTAAGAGATGATCGGAGATGGGACCATTAGTACCCACGTGTTAAAATATTTATCACACGATTTAATCCTGACCATCCATTCAAAATAAATGATTCGTGGCCTTCCAATATAAGTTTTAGTATGTTCTAACGTCGGGAAGCATGACTCTAAGTAGACCTGCGCATTTTTGGATTCAGATCGGTTTCAGATTAGATTGAGTCGGATTAAGATTATTCAGATATGAGAATTTATAATCTGAACATTATCCGATTGAATTTTTGGATCGGATCGGATTGAATTTCATTGAATTCAGATCGGATCACAAATTTTATATATAAACCGATAAAAACCAAAAAAATTAGTTTCGATAAAAAACCAAAAGATTTCCATTGTCCCTAAAAATGTGAAAATAGAAAACCGCTATAGAAGGATTCTGGATTTGACTGCATGTTAGATCCGGAGGTTTCCCATATTGTCCATAAAATACATAAATGATGAACCGCATTGGAATTTTTCTGAATTTGATGGCAAAACCGAATCCAGGAATTTCACATTTAGTTTCTTAAATGTGGCAATGGTCAACCACATCGGGAAATTTTCAGATGTGACTGCGTGTAGGATATAGAAATTTCCCATATAGTCCATAAAAAGCAGAAATGACGAACCACATCGGAAAGTTTCCAGATTTGAATGCGTCTCGGATATAGAGAGTTCTCATAATTTCCCTAAAATATGGAAATGACAAACCGCATAAGAAAGTTTCTGGATTTGACTGACAAAAAGGGCAAACCATATCAGAATTTTTTCGGATTTGACTACCTGTCAAATCCAAAGATTTATGATATTGTCCCTAAAAAATTGATATGCCATACCGCAAAGAAAAGTTTTTGGCTTTGACTGTGTGTCGGATCTGAAGATTTCCTAGTCTAAAATGTGGAAATGGCGACCGCATTAGGAAGTTTTCCAGATACGACTGCATATCGGATACATAGATTTCTCAGTCCCTGTAATGCAGAAATGGCAAATCACAACAGAAAATTTCTGGATTTGAAAGTGTTGGATTTGCAGATTTCCCATATTATTCAAAAAATGTGGAAATAACAAACCGCATTAGAAAATTTCTGAATTTGACAGAAATTTGGATGTGGAGATTTCACATATAGTATCTAAAATGCAGAAATAGTAAACTGCATAAGGAAGTTTTCAGATGGTATGCATGTTAGATTCAAATATTTCTCATATTGTACCTAAAACGCAGAAATGCAAACTGCATGGAAAAATTCAATATTCGACTCCGTGTTTGATATGGAGAGTTCCCAAACGGTGATCCATAAATTTTCTATATAGTCTCCTATATGCAGAAATGGTAAACCGCATTGGAAAATTTTTGGATATGAATGTGTTTCAGATCCAGAGATTTCCCATATTGTCCCTAAAATTTGAAAATGGCAAACCTCATCGGAAAGTTTCTACATTTTACTGTGTGATGGTTCTGGAGATTTTCCATATTATTTCTAAAATGCAGAAATTTTCTGAATTTGACCGCAAGTTGAATCTGGGAATTTAACAGATAGTCTATTAATTATGGCGATGGTAAACTGCATCAGGAAGATTCTGGATGTGACTACGTGTCGGATATAGAGATTTTTCAAATAGTCTATAAAAATGCTGAAATGGCAAACTGCATCAGAAAGTTTCCAGATTTGAATGCGTGTCGGATGTGGAGAGTTCCCCTAATGTCCCCAAAATGTGAAAATGATAAATCGAATCAGATTTTTTCTGGATTTGACTGTGTGTCGGATCTGGAGATTTCACATTTAGTCTCCTAAATGCAAAATGGCAAACTGTATCAGAAAGCTTATGGATTTGACTGTGAGTCAGATCTAAAGTTTTTCATATTGTCCCTAAATTTTAAAATTGCGAACCGAATCAGAAAGTTTTTGAATTTGAATGCGTGTCGGATCAAAAGATTTTATGATTTGACTGCCTGTCAGATATGACTACGTGTCAGATCCAAAGATTTCTCATATTATCTCTCAAATTTTAAAATGGCATACCGCATCGGAAAGTTTCCAGATTTTACAGTGTGATGATGCTAAAGATTTCCATATTGTTTCAAAAATGTGGAATAACGAACCGCGTTGTGAAGTTTCTAGATGTGAATGCATTTCGGATACAAATTTTTTTCATAGTTCCTAAAAATGCGGAAATAGCAAATTGCAACAAAAAGATTATGGATTTGAGTGCATTTAGGGTCTAGAGATTTTTCATATTGTCCCCGTAATGCGGAAATGACAAACTGCATCAGAAATTTTTGGAATTTGACAGCAAGTCAAATTTGGGAATTTAACTTATAATTTCTTAAATACGGCAATGGCAAACCGCATTGGGAAGTTTACGGATGTGACTGCATGTCCGATATAGAGATTTCCCATATAGTTCATAACATTGCAGAACTGGCAAACTGCGTCGGAAAGTTTCCAGATTTGAATGAGTTTTGAATATAAAGTTCCCATAATGTCCCCAAAATGAAAAAATGACAAATCGCATCAGAAAGTTTCTATAGTTGACTGCATGTTGGATATGAAGATTTCACGTATAGTTTCTGAATTTGACTATGTCATATCAAATATTTCACATATTTTCAATAATTATTTGAAATTGCGTGCAACAGCGTAAAGATTCTGGATTTAATTGCATATCGGATCAGAAAGCTTTCCCAGTCCCTATTAGAAAGTTTCTTGATTTGACAGCGCTTCAGATCAAGAGAAATCACATATAGTCTCCTAAATGTGGAAATAGCAAACTGTATCTGTAAATTCTAGATTTGACTGTGTCAGATCTAAAGATTTCCTATATTGTCCCTAAATTTTTTAAATATCATACCTCATTGAAATTTTTTGGATTTGACTGCATGTCGGATCTGAAGATTTCTCAATCCCTTAAATGTGGAAATAGCAAATAATGAAGAGATCTTTCGGATACGGTGTTGGAAACAGAGATTTCCCTGTCCCTAAAAATGCATAAATGGCAAACTGCATCAGAAAATTAATGGATTTGACTGCGTGTTGGATTTGGAGATTTCTCATATTGTCCCTAAAATATGGAAATGACAAACCACATTAGAAAATTTTGAATTTGACTGCAAGTTGGATGTGGGAATTTCACATATAGTCTCTTAAATACGGCAACGTTAAACCGCATCAGTAAGTTTCCAGATGAGACTGCATATTGGATTCAAATGTTTCCCATATAGTATCAAAAAATGCAGAAATGACAAACTGCATCGGAAAATTTCTAGATTCGACTCCGTATCATATATAGAGGGTTCCCATACTGTTCTAAAATTTGGAAACCACAATCCGCATCAGAAAGTTTCCTGATATGACTGCGTATTGGATCTAGAAATTTTCTATTAAGTCTCCTAATTGAGAAAATATCCAACCGCATCGGAAAGTTTCCAGATATGACGGCATCTCAGATCCAAAGATTTCCCTTTTTCTGCCAAAAATTGAAAATGGTATACCGCATCGGAAAGTTTTCAAATTTTACTGTGTTATGATTATGGATATTTTCCATATGTTTTTAAATGAGTAAATAATTAACCGCATTGTGAAGTTTCTCGATGTGACTGCATTTTGGATACAGAAATTTTCATAGTCCCTAAAATGCTAAAATAGCAACCACAACAGAAAGATGCTGGATTTGAGTGCATGTCGGATCTGGAGATTTCCCATATTTTCCCTAAAATTCTGAAGCGAAGCTCACTGAAAATTTTCTGAATTTGATAGCAAGTCCAACTATGGAATTTCACATATAGTTTCTTAAATATGGCAATGACAAACCGCATCAGGAAGTTTCTGGATGTGACTGCATGTCGGATACAGAGATTTCCCATATGGTTCCTAAAAATGCAAAAATGGCAAACTGTATCAGAAAATTTTGGATTTAAATGCGTGTCGGATATAGAAAGTTTCCCATAATGTCTCTAAAATGCGGAAATGATGAAACACATTAGAAAGTTTCTTGATTTGAATGCGTGTCAGATCAGGAGATTTCACATATAGTCTCCTAAATACAACAATGACAAATCGTATGAGAAAGTCTCTGGTTTTGACTGTCTGTAAAATCCGAAGATATCCCATATTGTCCCTAAACTTTTGAAGTGGTGTACCGTCCGGATTTGACTGCGTGTTGGATATGAAGATTTCACAGTCCTTAAAATTTGGAAATGACGAATAATGCAAAGTTTTTTGGAGACAACTTTGTATTGGATACGGAAATTTCCCTGTCCCTAAAAATGTAGAAATGTCAAACCGCATCAGAAACCTTATGGATTTGACTGCATGTTGGATTTAGAGATTTCTCATATTATCCTTAAAATATGGAAATGACAAACCGCATCAGAAAACTTCCGAATTTGACTGCAAGTTGGATGAAGGGAATTCATATATAGTTTCTTCAATGCGGAAACGGTAAATTGCATGAGGACATTTCCAGAAATGACTGTGTCCGATTTAAAGATTTCCCATATAGTACCAAAAATACAGAAATCGCAAACTGCATAGGAAAATTTGTAGACTCGACGTCGGTTCAGATAGAGAGAGTTCCGTATTGTTATAAAATTTGGAAATGACAATCCAAATTAGAAAGTTTCCTGATTTGACTGCATGTCAGATCCACAAATATTCTATATAGTCTCCTAAATGCGGAAATGGTAAACCGCATCGGAAAGTTTCTAGATATGACTACGTGTAAGATCTAGAGATGTCCCATATTGTTCCTATAGTTTAAAAATGGTAAACCGCATCGGAAAGTTTCCATATTTTATTGCATGGCGATTCTCAAGATTTCCATATTATTTTTAAAATATGGAAATAACGAACCGCATTGTGAAGTTTCTTGATGTGGCTGCGTTTTGGATTGCAGAATTTCCCATAGTCCTTACAAATGCGGAAATATCAAACCGAAACAGAAAGATTATGGATTTAAGTGCATATCGGATCTCGAGATTTTCCATATTATTCTTATAATGCAGAAAGCATTTTAAATTTCTGAATTTGACATCAAGTCGAATCTGGGATTTGCACATATAGTCTCTTAAATATGAAAATGGCAAACCACATCAAGAAGTTTTTGGATGTGACTGCGTGTCAGATATCGTGATTTCCCATACAGTGCCTAAAATTCAGAAATGGCAAACTGAATCAGATTTTTTTGGATTTAAATGTGTTTTGGATATAGAGAGATATCAAATAGAGTCTCCGGAAAATAATGAACTGTGTCAGAAAATTTCTAGATTTGACTGCCAGTAGGATCATGAGATATCAAATAGAGTCTCCTAAATTCGAAAATGGCAAATCGTATGAGAAAGTTTCTGGATTTGACTGTGTGTCAGATCCAAAGATTTCCCATATTTTACATAAAATATGGAAATAACAAACCGCATCCAAAAATTTCCAAAGTTGACAGCAAGTCGGATCCCAGGATTTCACATATAGTCTCTTAAAATGCATAAACGACAAAATGCATCAGAAAATTGCTAAATTCAACTGTGTGTCAGATCCAGAGATTTCTCATAATGTCCCTAAATTTTGAAAATCGCAAACCGCATCAGAAAATTTCTAGATATGGATATTTCCGATATTGTCCTTTAAAATGCGACTGCATATGACAGCGTGTCCAAACGTGGATTTGACTGCTTTTCTGACTGCGTGTGGCAAACCGCATCGGAATATTTATGGATTTGATTGCATGTTAGATTTGGAGTTTTCTCATATTGTCCCAAAAATGTGGAAATGATAAACCGCATCAGAAAATTTCAAAATTTTAGAGCAAGTCGGATCTAGGGATTTCACATATAGTCTCTTAAATGTGAAAATAGTAAACCGCATAGAGAAGTTTTCAGATGTGATTGTGTGTCGTATTCAACGATTTCCCATATAGTCACTTAAAATACATAAATAACAAATTGCATCGGAAAATTAGTAGATTCATTTTGCGTGTTGGATATATAGAGTTTTCATGTTTTTTCCTTAAACTTGGAAATGACAGTCCGCATTAAAAGAATTCTGGATTTATTTGTTTGTCGGATGAGTAATTTCGTATATATCCTCCTAAATGTGTAAATGGTAAACCGAATTTGAAAGTTTATGGATATGACTACGTGTAAGATTCGTAGATTTCTCATATTGTCCCTAAAATTTGAAAATGGAAAACCGTATCGGATTACTTCCAGATTTTCTGTATTTTCCATATTGTCTCTAAAAGGTATAAATAACAAACCGCAATGTAAAGTTTCTGGATGTGATTGTGTGTCGTATACTGAACCTTAAAATGTGGAAATAGCGAACTGGAATGGAAAGATTCCGGATTTGACTGCATGTTGGATCAAGAGATTCCCTATATTGATCTTAAATTCTGAAACGACGAACTCCATTGGAAATTTTCTGAATTTAACAGAAGCCAGATCCAAGAATTTCACATATAGTCTCTTAAATATGACAATGGCAAACCGCATCGGGAAGTTTATGGATGTAACAACATGTAAAATATAGATATTTCCCATATACTAGCTAAAATGCAGAAATGGCAAAATGCCTCAGAAAGTTTTCATATTTGAATACATATCGTATATAGAGAGTTTCAAAATGTCCATAAAATGCAGAAATGACAAACCGCATCAGAAAGTTACCGGATTTGACTGCATGTCGGATCTTGAGATTTCAAACATAGTCTCCTAAAATGGGGAAATGATAAACCGTATTAGAAAGTTTCTGGATATTACTGATGTCAGATCCGAAGATTTCAAATATTGTGCCTAATACTATGAAATGGAAAACCGCATTGGAAAGTTTCCGGAGTTGACTACGTGTCGGATCTGAAGATTTCATTTAGTTCCTCAAATGTGGAAATGGCAAACTGCGTTGGGAAGTTTTTCGGATACGACTATATGTCAATTACGAAGATTTTTAAGTCCCTAAGAATGTGGAAATGGCAAACCGTATCAGAATATTTCTGGATTTGACTGCATGTTAGATTTGAAGTTTTCTCATATTGTCCCAAAAAGGTGGAAATGACAAACTGCATCAGAAAATTTACGAATTCGACAGCATGTCGGATATGGGGATTTCACATATAGTCACTTAAATGTGGAAATGATAAACCACATAGGGAAGTTTCCAGATGTGACTCTGTGTCGTATTCAAAGATTTCCCATATAATCCCTAAAAATACATAAATGGCAAATTGCATCGGAAATTTTGTTGATTCATTTGCGTGTTTGATATAGAGAGTTACCATATTCTCCCTAAAATTCTGAAATGACAATCCGCATGATTTATTTGTTATTTGGATCCAGATAATTCCTATATAGTCTCCCAAATGTGTAAATGGCAAACCGCATTTGAATGTTTACGGATATGACTGCGTGTTAGATCTAGAGATTTCTTATATTGTCCCTAAAATTTGAAAATGGAAAACCGCATCGTATTGCTTCCATATTTTATTATATGATGAATCTGGACATTTTTCAAATTGTCTCTGGAGATTTTCCATATTGTCTCTAAAATGTAGAAATAACAAACCGCATTGTAAAGTTTCTAGATGTGGTTGCGTGTCATATACGAAAACTTTCCATAGTCCTTACAAATGCAGAAATAGCAAACTGCAATGGAAAGATTCGGGATTCGACTGCATATCGGATGAAGAGATTCCCCATATTGACCTTAAATGCTGAAACGACGAATTGAATTGGAAATTTTCTGAGTTTGACAGAAAGTCGGATCCGAGAATTCCACATATAGCCTCTTAAATATGGCAATGGCAAACCGCATCGGGAACTTTTTGGATGTAACAACATGTAGAAATAGAGATTTCACATATACTCCTAAAAATGTAGAAATGGTAAAATGCATCGGAAAGTTTTCATATTTGAATACATGCCTTATATAGAGAGTTTCCAAAATGTCCATAAATTGCGGAAATGACAAACCGCATCAGAAAGTTACCGGATTTGACTGTGTGTCGGATCTTGAGATTTCACATATAGTCTCCTAAATGTGGTAATGACAAACCGTATCAGAAAGTTTCTGGATATGACTGCATATCAGATCCCAAGATTTTCTACATTGTCCCTAAAATTATGATATGACAAACCATATCGGAAAGTTTCCAGAATTGACTACGTGTCAGATCTGAAGATTTCATATAATCCCTAAAATGTGGAAATGACGAACCGCATTGGAAAGTTTTTCGGATACGACTACATGTCAAATACGGAGATTTCTAAGTCCCTAAGAATGTGAAAATGACAAACCGCATCAGAATATTTCTGGATTTGACTGCATGTTTGATTTGGAGTTTTCCCATATTGTCCCAAAAATGTGAAAATGACAAACCGCATTAGAAAATTTCCGAATTTGATAGAAAATCAGATATGGGGATTTCACATATACTCTCTTAAGTGTGTAAACGGTAAACTGCATATGGAAGTTTCCAGATGTGACTGTGTGTCGCATTCAAAAATTTCCCATATAGTCCCTAAAAATAAATAAATGGCAAACTGCATCGGAAAATTCGTAGATTCATTTGCGTGTTGGATATAGGGAGTTCCCATATTCTCCCTAATATTTTGGAACGACATTCCGCATTAGAAAGTTTCCGAATATGACTGCATGTCACATCCTGAAATTTTTTATATAGTCTCTCAAATTCGGAAATGGCAAAATGCATCGGAAAGTTTCCAGATATGAATGTGTGTCAGATCCAGAAATTTCCCATATTGTCCCTAATGTTTGAAACTGGCAAACCGTATCGGAAAGTTTCCAGATTTTACTGCATGATGGATCTGAAGATTTTTTACATATTGTCTCTAAAATGTGGAAATATCTAACCGCATTGTGAAGTTTCTGTATGTGACTGCATGTTAGATACATAAATTTTCCATAGATCCTAAAATGCGGAAATAGCTAACCGCAACATAAAGATTCCAGATTTGACTGCATGTCAGATCTGGATATTTCACATATTGCCCCTAAAATGCAATAATGATGAACTGCATCAGAAATTTTCTGAATTTGACCACAACTTAGATCCGGGAATTTCACATAGTCTCTTAAATGTGGCAATAGCAAACCACATCGGGAAGTTTCCGGATGTGACTGCGTGTTGGATATTGAGATTTCCCATACAGTCCTTAAAAATGTTGAAATGGCAAATTGCATCGGAAAATTTCCAGATTTGACTGAGTGTAAGATATAGAGAGTTCTAATAATGTCCCTAAAATGCAGAAGTGACAAAACAAATCTGAAAGTTTCCAGATTTGACTGCATGTTATATCCAAAGATTTCTTATATTGTCTTTAAAATTTTGAAATAGTGTGCCACATTGGAAAGTTTCCAGATTTGATTGTGTCTGAAGATTTCCAGTCCCTAAAATGTGGAGATGGCGAACCACATTGGAAATTTTTTAGATACGACCGCATGTCGGATACAGAGATTTTTCAGTCCCTAAAATGTGGAAATGGCAAACCACATCCGAAAATTTCTGGATTTGAGTGTGTTGGATTCAGAAATTTCCCATATTCTCCCTAAATTCTAGAAATGACAAACCGCATCAGAAAGTTACAAAACTTGACTGCAAGCCGGATGTGGGGATTTCATATATAGTCGCTTAAATGCAGAAATAAACCGCATTAAGAATTTTACAGATGTGACTGCATATCAGATTCAAAGATTTCCATATAATACCTACAATGCAAAAATGGCAAGTTGCATCGGAAAATTTCTAGATTTGACTGTGTGTCAGATATAGATAGTTCTCATATTGTTCTAAAATTTGGAAATGAGAATCCGCATTAGAAAGTTCTGTATTTGACTTAATGTAGCATCCAAAACTTTTCTATAGAGACTCTAACATAAGAAAGTTTCTGGATATGACTGTGTTCAGATCCAGAGATTTCTTATATTGTCGTTAAAAATTTGAAAATGTCAAACCGCATCGAAAAGTTTCCAGATTTTACTGCACGATGGAACTGGAGATTTTCATATTGGCTCTGAAATGTGGAAATAATGAACAACATTGTGAAGTTTATGGATGTGACTGCATGTTGGATACGAAAATTTTCCATAGATCCTAAAAATGCGGAAATAGCGAACCACAACATAATGATTCCCAATTTGACTGCATGCCGAACAGCATCGAAAAATTTCTTGAATTAAATGCGTTTCATATCCAAATGTTTCGTATATTGTTTCCAAAATGTGAAAATGACAAACTGTATCAGAAATTTTCTAGATATGACTGCGTGTCAGCTCTAGAGATTTCGCATATTGTCTCTAAAATTTGAAAATGGCAAACCACATTGAAAAGTTTCGAGATTGTACTGCATGTTGGATCTGGATATTTTCCATATTGTCCCTTAAATATGGAAATAACGAACTGCAATGTGAAGTTTCTGGATGTGACTTCGTGTTGGATACATAGAATTCCCATATCCCTAAAAATGTGGAAATGGCAAACCGATCAGTAAATATCTTGATTTGACTGCTTGTTGGTTCTAAAAATTTCTCATATTGTCCCTAAAATGCAAAAATGATGAACCACATCGGAAGCTTTCTAAATTAGATAGAGAGTCAGATCCGTGAATTTCAGTTATAGTCTATTAAATGTGGTAATAGCAAACTCCATCAGAAAGTTTCCGAATGTGACTATGTGTGAAATACATATACTTCAAATATAGTCAATAAAAATGCAGTAATGGCAAACTGCATCAGAAATTTTTCGTATTTGAATGCATTTTGGATATAGAGAGTCCCTATACTGTCTCTAAAATATGCAAATGACAAATCGTATCAGAAAGTTTTGGGATTTGACTGCATGTCAAATCTAGAGATTTCCCATGTTGTCTCTCAAATTTTGAAATGGCGAACCGCAATGGAAAGTTTACAGATTTGACTGCATGTCGGATCTGAAGATTTGTTATATTGTCTCTAAAATGTGGAAATGACAAACCACATAGCGAAGTTTTTGGATATGACTGTGTGTCGGATACATGGATATCCTAGTCCCTAAAAATGAAGAAATGGCAAAATACATCAGAAAGTTTCCAGATGTGACTCCGTGTCAGATTCAAAGATTTTCCACATAGTCCCTAAAATGCCTAAATGGCAAACTGCATCATAAAATTTCTGGATTTGACTCTGTGTCGGATATAGAGAGTAACCATATTGTCCCTAAAATTTGTAAATGACAATCCGCATTAGAAAGTTTCTGGATTTGACTGTGTGTCAGATCCATAAGTTTCCTATATAGTCTTTTAAATGTGGAAATGACAAACCGCATCTTTAAGTTTCTGGATATGACTGCGGGTCAAATCCCGAGATTTCCTATATTGTCCCTAAAATCTGAAAAAGGTGAACCGCATCGGAAAGTTTCCAGATCTCACTGCATGTCGGATCTGGTTATTTTTCATATTGTCACTAAAATATGGAAATAACTAACCACATTGTGAAGTTTCTGGATGTGACTGCGTGTCGGAGATAGATATTGCCAAAGTCCCTAAAATGTGTAAAGGCAAAATGCATCAGAAAGTATTTGTATTAAAATGCATGCGAATATGAAAATTTCCCAAATTATTCCTAAAATGCGGAAATGACGAACCACATCAGAAATATTATAAATTTGACAGCAAGTTGGATCCAGGAATTTCAAGAAGTTTCTAGATGTGACTGTGTGTTAGATTCAAATATTTCCCGTATATTCCCTTAAAATCCAGAAATGAAAAATTGCATCGAAATGTTTTTGAATTTGACTATGTGGCGGATATAGAGAGTTCCCATATTGTATGTAAATTTTGGAAATAACAATTCGTATTAGAAATTATCCGTACTTGACTGCGAGTCGGATCTAGAAATTTCTTATATAGTCTTCTAAATGACGAAAATGGCAAAACTAACCCGTAAGTTTCTGGATATGACTGCGTGTCCGATCCAGAAATTTCAAATATTATCCTTAAAATTTTAAAATGGCAAACTGCATAAGAAAATTTCCATATTTTACTGCATGCTGGATCTATATATTTTCCATATTGTCCCTAAATTGGGGAAATAACGAACTGCACAGTGAGGTTTCTGGATGTGACTGCGTGTCATATACAGAGATTTCCCATATATTCAAAAAATACATAATTGGCGAACTGCATCAGAAAGTTTATGGATTTGAATGCGTGTCGAATATAGAGAATTCACATAATGTCCTTAAATTACGAAAATGACAAACCACATCTTAAAGTTTCCAGATTTGACTGCATGTCGGATATGGATTCTTCAGATATAGTCTCCTAAATGTAGAAATGAAAAACCGTATTAGAATTTTTTTGCTTTTGACTACGTGTAAGATCCAGAGATTTCCCATAGGGTCCCAAAATTTTTGAATGGAAACCACATCAGAAAGTTTCCGAATTTAGGATCTGAAGATTTCCCATATTGTCCCTATTATGTGGAAATGGTGAACCGCATTGGTAAGTTTTGGGATATGCATGTCAGATACGGAGTTTTTCTAGTTTCTAAAAATGTGGAAATGGTAAACGGCATCAGAAAGTTTCTGCATAACGTGGAAATTTCCCATATTGTTCCTATAACGTGGATATAACAAACCGCATCAAAACATTTCCGAATTTGACAGAATATCAGATCTGGGGATTTCACATATAGTCTATTAAATGCGGGAAAGATAAACCAAATCAGGAAGTTTCTAGATGTGACTGCATGTCAAATTCAAAGATTTCTCATGTAGTCCCAAAAAATTAAGAAATGGCCAACCGCATCGGAGTTTTTTTATTTGACTCTGTGTCGGAGATAGAGAGTTCCCATATTGTCCCTAAAATATGGAAATGACAATCCACATTAGAAAGTTTCTGAATTTGACTGCATGTTAGATCGATTTCCTATATAGTTTCCTAAATGCGGAATTAGCAAACTGCATCGGAAAGTTTCCGGATATGACTGCATGTCAGATCAAGAGATTTTCCATATTGTCCCTAAAATGTTAAATTAACGAAATGCATTGTGAAGTTTCTGGATGTTACTACATGTCGGAGATAGATATTCCCATAGTCCCTAAAAATGCAAAAATGGCAAACCGCATAAGAGGGTATATGGATTTGACTGCTTGTCGGATCTAAAAGTTTCCCATATTGTCCCTAAAATTGGGAAATGACAAACCGCATTGGAAACTTTCTTAATTTGAGAGCAAGTCAGATCCAGGAATTTCACATATAGTCTTTTAAATGTGGCAAGGGCAAACCACATCAGGAATTTTTGGGATATGACTGTGTGTCGGATATAGATATTTCCTATATATTCACAAAAATGCAGAAATAATGAACTTCATCATTATTTTTCTGGATTTAAATCCGTTTTGGATATAGAGAGTTCCCATAATTTCCCTAAAATGCAGAAATTATGAACAGTATTAGATAGTTTCCAGATTTGACTGCTTGACAGATCCAGAGATTTTCCATATTGTACCTAAAATTTTGAAATGGCGAACCGCATCAGAAAGTTTTCAGATTTGAGTGCGTGTCGGATCTGAAGATTTCTCATGCTATCTCTAAATGCTGAAATGGCAAACCGTATTGAGAAATTTTCGGATATGACTGCGTGTCAGATACATATATTTTCCAGTCCCTAAAATGAGGTATTGGCAAAACATATCCGAAAGTTTATTTATTTTACTGCATGTTGGTTTTGGATATTTCCCATATTGTCTTTAAAATGTGGAAATGACAAACCACATCAGAAAATTTCCCAATTTGACAGCAAGCCAGATCTGGGGATTTCACATATAGTCTCTTAATTTCGGAAACATTAAACTGCATCAGGAAGTTTCCAAATAAGAATGCGTGTTGGAATCAAAGATTTCTCATATAGTCCCTAAAAATGATGGCAAACTATATCGGAAATTTTCTGAATTTGATTGCATGGTGTATATAGAGAGTTCCCATCTTGTCCCTAAAATTTGGAAATAACAATCCATATTTGAAAGTTTCCGGATTTGACTGCGTGTCAGATCCAAAAAAAATTCCAATATAGTCTCCTAAATGCGGAATTGACAAACTGCATCAGAAATTTTTGGGATATGACTGTGTGTCAGATCCTGAGATTTTCCATATTGTCTTTCAAATTTGAAAATGGCGGACTGCATTGGAAAGTTTTCCTATTGTACTGCGTGTCAGATCTGGAGATTTTCCATATTGTCCCTAGAATATGGAAAATATGGAAATAGCGTTTGTGAAGTTTTTTGATGTGAATGGGTGTTGGAAATAACTATCAGCATCAGAAAGTATATGGATTGACTGATTGTCAGATCTGAAAATTTATATTTCGTCTATAAAATGAGGAAATGGCGAATCGCATCAGAAAGTTTATGATTTTGACGGCAAGTTGGATCTGGGATTTTCACATATAGTCTCGTAAATGTCGCATACCGAGATTTCCCATACAGTCAATAAAAATTCAGAAATAGCGAATCGTATCAGAAATTTTATGGATTTTGATCGCGTATGGAAATAGAAAGTTCCCATATTGTCCCTAAAATGTAGAAAACAAGTTTCTGAATTTTCCATATTGTCCCTAAAATTTTGTAAATAGCGAACTGCATCAGAAAGTTTCCAGAATTTACTGCATGTTGGATCTGGAATTTTTTCATATTGTTTCTAAAATGTGGAAATGGCAAACTGCATTGTCAAGTTTCTAGATGTGACTTCATGTTGGATACAGCGATTTTTCGTAGTCCTTAAAAACAAGGAAATGGTGAACCACTCAGAAGATATCTGGATTTGACTTCGTGCGTATATTGTCCCTAAAATGCGGAAATGACAAACCATATCAGAAATTTCCAAATTTGACAGCAAGTCAAATCCAAGGATTTCCCAAATTATCCCTAAAATTTTGAAATGATGAACCGCATAAGAAAGTTTCCAGATTTGATTGTATGTCGGATTTAAAGATATACCATATTGTCCATAAAATATGGAAATGGCAAACTGCATTGGGAAGTTTTCGAATATGATTGCATGTCGGATACAGAGATTTCCCTGTCCCTCAAAATGTGGAAATGGCAAACCACATCACAAAAAAATCCCAATTTGACTGCGTGTTGGATTTGAAGATTTCCCATATTGTCCATAAAATATGAAAATGTTAAACCACTCAGAAATATTTTGATTTTGACAGCAAGTCGAATCTGGGGGGATTTCACATATAGTCTATTAAATTCAGAAACATTAAACTGCATCAAGAAGTTTCTACATGTCGGATTCAAAGATTTACTATATAGTCCCTAAAAATGCAGAAATGGCTAACTGCATCGAAGAATTTCTGAATTGATTGCGTGGTGGATATAGAAAGTTCCCATATTGTCCCTAATTTGGAAATAACAATCAAGTATCCGGACTTGACTGCAAAACCGATCCAAAAATTTCCTATATAGTCTCTTAAATGCGAAAATGGCAGATTGCATCAGAAAGTAATCAGATATTACTGCATGTCAGATCCAGAGCTTCACCATATTGTCCTTAAAATTTGAAAATAGCAAACAGCATCAGAAAGTTTCCAGATTTAACTGCATGTCGGATCTGGAGATTTTTCATATTGTCCCTAAAATGGAGAAATAACGAACCGTATTTTGAAGTTTCTGGATGTGACTGCATGTTTTTTCATAGTCCTTAAAAATGCAGAAATGGCAAATTGCATCAGAAAGTTTCTGGATTTTACTGCTTGTCGGATCTAAAAATTTCATATAATGTCCCTAAAATTTGGAAATGATGAACCGCATGGGAACTTTTCTGAAGTTGAGAGCAAGTCAGATCGGGAATTTCACATATAGTCTTTTAAATGTGGCAATGGCAAACCGCAGGGGAAAGTTTCCTAATGTGACTGCATGTCGGATACAGGTATTTCCCATATAGTCAATAAAATTGCAGAAAGGGCGAACTGCATTGGAAAGTATCTGGATTTGAATGCATTTCGAATATAGAGAGTTTCCATAATGTCCCTAAAATGAGGAAATGACAAACAGTATCAGAAAGTTTCTTGATTTGACTGCGTGTTAGATCTATAGATTTCACATATATTCCTAAATGCGGAAATGGCACACCATATCAGAAAGTTTCCAGATTTGACTGCGAGTCAGATCCAAAAATCCCACTGACCAGTGCCATCAGTCAAGGCCCACCGATGGATCTTACCGACCAATACCATCTGTCATAGACAATCGATGGACCGGTCCCAAAGCTTTAAATTTTAATAAACTGATGTTTAACCAGATCCGATTTTTAATGTTAACCAAGTCTCTTATCCCACTATAAATATTTTGCCACTCTAATTTTCAGGGTTTTATCTTTTGTTAAACTTTGTTCTTAGCCACTTAAGTATTATCTGAATTTTTGTTTTTAAGGAACCTTTGAAGTTGTATAAAGTTTGGATTTTCATCTTATATTGATTTTCATAACCGCAGTGCCGATTATACCCCACCTAGTCGCTAGGCCCACCCTCGCCGCCTTGATTAATGACTAATCTCTCGAAAAAGCCAGTCAACCGATTACTCCCTGCCTAATCCAATTAATCTCCGCCTAATCCGATTATTTTCTGCATAATCATATATAATCTAATTATTTTTAAAATTTTAAATATATTTTTTTTTGTTATTCAGACATTTATATTGAGAGTTTGTGATGTTTTATAATAAATTATGTTAAAATTATAAATAAAAATCATAAAATAAATTATTAATACTACATTTTCATGTATTTACTATAATTTTAAAAACAATATTATTTAAAAGTTTAATATAATGGATAAATATATTTTTAAAATATTAAAATAACCTAAAACTAATCCCCTATTAATCCCCATTTACTCCCTGATTAATTTCCTAGACACTAGGCCCACCTTAGCCGTCCGACTAGCGCCTAGCGACTTTTAAAACATGGATTATGATTGTGCAAAGGTCAAACCAAATATTTGTGTTTTCATAAACATGAGTGAGTAGTCTCTTTTAGAATTCTTGGGATGTTAGATCTAAATTTATTAGTGCTAGGTTAGTGGATTTTAGGCTTGTAATCATTAGAGTCATGCTTGTTAGGTTGAGTTTAATGCTAGATTAGTAAGAGATTGTTAGTTTAGATCTTAAGCGTTTCTCACACCAACAAGGTATTTTATGAAATGATTGATCCACCCCTTTCAAACTCTTTTCGATCCTAACAATTAAGAGTTGACGTTGAGGATGTTTCGAGGTTAAGAAGACATGTTATTAATATTATTAATCAATTGATATTTGACAAGAGTGATGAACATTTAAATTGATTAGTAAAGTGATTAGTACCATGAGTGTAGATTAGTCAACTTTAGTGTCTTGAAACCATTTGATTGGCTCTAAGGAGTAGATTTAGTTTCCACTAGCTTAGTATTGATTAGTCTAGATCATCTATAACATTCTCAAAGATCTTTCTTTGGTAATTTGATTTCATGAACCTTTTTTTATTTTTCCGCTTTAGTTACATTTTCAATTTTTTTATAGAAACCCAAAAATATATTTACTTAGATTAAGACATGATTTTCATATTTGATGTGTTAAAATTTTATTCAAAGTTGAATTGATTCTCATCTATACTGCATCGCTGTGGGGTAATTTATAACATTAATTTTCAAAAATCCAAATATCAGAAAACTAAACCCTAGATTGTAAATGGATATCCCAAATATAGTTGGTTAACGACCTTACGAGAGGCTGATAGTATAAAAAAGAAAACATTAAACCCTAGTCAAAGTCTGGTGAATTCAAACTGATTAATGCATAGTGGATAATTCATTAAGGATATCCAATTTGAACTGATTCACATCTATACTGCAGCGCATTTGGGGTAATTGATAACATTAATTTGCAAAAATCTAAGTATAGTTGGTTAGCTACTTTACGAGAGGCGGATAGTATAAAAAGAAAACATTAAACCCTACTCAAAGTCTGGTGAGTTCAAACTGATAAATGTATAGTGGATCATTCATAAAGGAGTTTTGAAAGGAAAAAAAAACTAGTTCATAATATATTGTATTATAGATCACCCAAATGGAATGCCTTCACTATTTTACAGGTTTGCAATTGTCTAAATGAAAGAATTTTAACCCTTGTTAAGGGCTGGTGAACCAAAATCAAACCCTCCCTATAATAATGCATTTACACCTCTCCATCTTTCTGACACATCAGTTTTTGTCTGATTTTAAGAATATCATGTCAATAAATGAATAATTAATGATCCAATGAAAACATTTTAATAAATTTTATGATCCAGTGAAAAAAATCATTTATATACATAAGATAAATATGTGTTACTTTTATTTTGATCATTTTAATAAACTTTAAAATTGATCTATAAGATTATGAAATATAAATTCGAATTTTTGATTATTTGCATTAGTAAAGTCATTTTTATTTACCCTGAATGTTTTTTCCTTTTATATATCAAAGATTATAAATTATATCAAATGATCCAACTAATTTTTTAATTTACAGGTAAACAAGACCAAATTATCTAATATTATTCTAATTTTTAAATGATAAAAATAAATTAATTTATATAAATTAATAAATATTAGATTATTAATTTATATAAATTAATAAATATTAGATTTATTAATTTATCTATAATAGTATAAATTAATCAAATAATTCCTAACATTAATAATGTATAGAGGTTTTACTCTAATATGTATTTATAAGTGAATCAGATTTATAAAAAACAAAACAGCTTAATCATTAGTGTAATACATATTTCTTATTTGTTAAACAAATAATTTTTATTTCTTTGAGTAAGAATAAAATAATATTTGAGAAGATGGTGGCATTAAATAGGTTTTTAATTACAATTTTTATAGCTAATTTTATGAAAAAACAAAAAAAACATATGTAACCCAAACCAAATTGAGGTTAACCAAAATTACAAACTGGGATCAAGAATGATCTAGAAGATTGTGTATAAATATTAATATATAATTTAGAAAGTTTAACGTTATCACTTGATATATTATTTACATTTATCTTCTTACTAAATTAGAAAATTAGGTTCATGCCAATGTATATATAAATCATTGTATGTGTAATATTATTCTTATGAGAGTTTAATATAATTCTTTTTAGAAACATTTGTGTTCTTACTCTCATCAAACTTATCATTGTATCATAGCAGACGATTATTAGACCTAATATTCTATTTGTTCTCTATTTTCTTGTTTATTGATCTCCAAATCACCTGAGTTCTCGAAAGTTTTGAGTTTGTCATTTATCCTTCTCTTGTTGAGAGTCATCGAGATCGTGTGTCTCGTTAGTGAGCAAAGAGATCGTAAATCTCTTGTGTTGTTAAAATTGAGTGTTTGCACCTGAGATCGTGAGTCTCTTGTGTCGTCAAATTTGAGTGTTTACATCTGAGATCGTGTGTCTTGTTAGTGAGCAAAGAGATCATAAATCTTTTGTTGTTAAAATCGAGTGTTTTCACCGGAGATCGTGAGTCTCCTGATTCTTGTCGCGAAATCTCATCCATTGTCACAAAACAGTCATAGTCGTGTGTTGCTGATGATCCAATGGCTAGATGTTAGAGCCGCTTTGACCCTATGGCGGGGTATAAACATCGTTGATGATCTGATGGTTGGATGTTGTAGCCGGTTTGGCCCTAAGACCGGGTATAAACGTTGATGATGATCCGACGGCTAGATGTTGTAGCCACATTGACCCTACGACTGGGTACAAAACGCCGTTAATGATCCGATGGATGGATGTTGTATCTGCTTTGACCCTACAACCTGGTATAAATATCGATGATGACCCGACAGCCGAGTATAACGCTGATATTTTGAAAATGTGTCCAATCTCACACGTGTTACCACGTATGAGCTTGATGGGATTATTGGGAGATCGGGTAGGTCGAGCCAAACCAAATCGATGTTAACCAAAATTACAAACCGAGATTAAGAAAGATCTAGAAGATCGTGGATAAATATTAATATATAATTTAAGAAGTTTAACATTATCACTAAATATATTTTTACATTTATTTTCCACTAAATTAGGAAATTAGGTTTATCTCAATGTCTATATAAATAATTGTATGTGTAAACATTATTCTTATGGAAATATAATATAATTCTTCCGAAAACATTTGTGTTTTTACACTCATCAAACTTATCAGAAACCAACTTTAATGCTATATTGCATAAGAGACACAATGGTATAAAAGAAATTATGTTAATCATAACCAAGTGCTGGTGAAAAATAAATCGATTAATATATAACCGTATGGTAAACTATAAAACCTAAAGATGTAAATGCTAAAATATAATGAGAACTTAAAACACAATCTCTTAAATAAATGCGAAGTAATTATAGTCAAATCTAGAGAGTAATACACCTAGAAAAAAGAAACTAACCCAAACCCGATTCATGTATAAAGGATCACTCAATAAATAAATATAAAGGGCAAACTTATAAATCTTAGTTGATTGTGAATGGATATCTTAAATGAAATGTCTTAACCATCTCAAGGAGTTGCAATGGTCTGGACGAGAGATGTTAAACACTAGTGACGGGATAGTGAACCAGCGATTAACGTACAATTGACCAGCCATAAAAGATATCCAGAAACTGTAAACTAAGCCATAGATTTTAACGGGATAGGACAAACTGAATAAATTATAAAGTTTATGATATAAAAATGATATCAATACAAGAATTAAGAATGAGATTTGCAGAGATGAGACAATCTTTTTTTTTTAATTCTTACAACACCCCGTAGTATAAGAGTTGGATAATGTTCTGAATTCCAAGATACAACTGCAACTGTTTATTTTCCAGAACCCAAAAACAGAACTTAACAAATTTTTATGTGCTTTACACTTAAAGGAAAAAACAGAGATGAGAAGAAAAAAAAAGAGAGTGAAGAGATTTATGGTTTTTTGTGTGATTAACACTATCATTCTGAAACTTTTATAATGAAAAGAAGAGTGTTATTTTTATAGCCACCCGACGATGAGCAGTTACGATCTCAACCATGCCTTGATCTACGGTTTCAATCTCAGTCATTAGAGTTTGATATGTGGTTATGATTTTAGCCATTATGGTGCATTTAGCTCAAATGCATAAATTGTCAGCATTACGGTAGAAGACCAGTCAATAGTCAACATTTGATTTAATTAGAATGACTATTAGTCAAACTTTTCATGTCTTTTCAGTTTTATAATTTTAGAAGATATCCACCTAGAAACCTCAATTTCTTATTCAAACTAACATCAATTTTGACAATAGTCATTTGTCTAAAATCGGGTTCCAACAATCCCCCACATAAATAAAATTGACTCTAAACATATGACGACTCATCTCGACAAACTTGACTGGCAAACATAATAGGCAAACTTAGACCAAAAAGACTTTTAAGAGCATACACAAAAATCACTTCATCTGAGTTGGTATCATTTTCAACTTTGAACCACTATAGTGGATAACTACTGGATTCACTTGACCAGAAAGTGACATGATGTCTTGAACCTCCCGAACTTTCATGTAAACCAAGAAAATAACTACCACACAGTTTCATTTTCTCACAGAATGAAGTTTTCTATTGTGTTTATTTTGGCCTTGAACTTGCATGGTTATTCATGAGTGAGCATAGAAAAAATTTCATGAATTTTATTCTCTTAGAAATGACCTCATTTCACATTCATTAGGTGATCACCAAGAGTCTTTATTTTTAGAAGTATCATGTAATACTCTATGATGGATTTACATCATTTAAAGCTAACGTTTCTCCTTATTTATATGCACGACGCACTACATCATCTTCGAAACTGAGTAGTATCGACTTACAGTCTATCCGTGTTTATATTTGATTTTTCTTGATTTAGTTTTCTCTTTAAACTTACATCTTGGGATTTTCAGTCACGTAGGTGGAGTTTTCATAACACATCCTATGTCGTTATAGGCAACAAATTCATTCCCTTTGATGAGTTTAAAACCTTATCATAAGTCAAACCTTTAGTAAATAGATCTGCTAGATTGTTGGAGGATGATTTGATGTAATTGATAGCTATTAAACTGCTTGACATCAAATATCCGATAGGTCTATCTCGTCTTCTGATATTATGAGATTTACCATTGTTGATATTACTCAGTGTCCGTGCTATAGTGATTGACTATCATATTGTACACGTAGTATTGGAACTGATTTCTCTTATAATGAAATATAATTAATTGGTTTTAGTCCTAGTTTGACCATTTTAGAAGGTGGTATTGCAACTTTTGTCACATACCTCCACACTTTCACGTACTTTATTATGTATTTTACCTTCGAAAAGTTCATATGGCATTTTGCCTATGATTTTATGTGGTAAACAAAGTTTCTCCCCATATTTCCTGAGATAACTCAAGGTTTTGTTTTTATTTATAAGAGTTCAAAAACGTTATAAGTTTTTGTAAGTGTTATAAGTTTTTATCAGTATTTCGTAGCCTTTTGTAATATTTATAACTTTATATCTATAAGGTTTTTGGGCCTTTATAAATTTTATAAGCTTTTTGTGAGTGTTATAATTTTCTATTAAGTTGTATAGGCTTTTGTAAGCTTTAAAATTGTTAGAAAAAATAATTAAGACATTTTTCTAAATCGCTACTATGCATTTTTCCAAAATTAATGTTCTTATATCTATTTAAGTTTGCACAAATCGTTTTATTTTTTTCTGAAAAATAGATAACTAATGTTTTTTAAAATTCACAATAACTCGTAATTCAAACTATTTTTTTCTTGATCATTAAGATCTATATTTGAGAAATAAATATTTAAAATAGCAGTTAAAATATTTATTCACTAAAATAAAATATATAAAACAGTTTCTGAATTGTTGGAAGCGTTTACAAACATATTTTTAATTAATTAATTTATTTTCTCAAAATAAAGTTAGTGTAAATTGTTTTTAAAAGTATGTATAAGTCATTTTTGTTTTTCAAAAAACAAAAATGCTTTCAGAAGCGTAATTCAAACAAAATTTCTTATTTTCATATCATTAATACCCTATTTTGAGAATTTTTCTCTTTTAACTTCTTTTCTTCTTTATTTTTTAACTTACTTTCTCCAATGATCAACTAGTGGTCTGATACCATGTTGTAATTCTCACAAACTCTCATGTTTGTCTTCTCTCTTTCTTTTGCTTTTTTGTAAAACTTTTTTCTCTTAAAAACATTTTTTCACACCGACTTTCAACCTTACAATGCTCATACTTATAAAGCTCTTTTATCTACTAGCCATACCTTAGACCATATTCTAGACCTTAAAACATACATAAGCTACATTACTACTTACCACCCTACTCAGATGTTACATCAACTCCCTTACTTACTACTTTAATTCAAACTAAAAAAATATTTAACATGTTAGGGCCAAATTTTTCACTTGCATGCCCAACCCAACTTCCTCTTTATTGACTTTTCTCTTCTTCTTCCTAGCCCACTTCTTTTTCTCTTCTCTTCTTCAATGTTGTCTTTTTCTTTTCCTGAAATAATCAAATGATTAGCTCTCAACACATATACACTCTTATTATCGAGCACCTAGAAAATATTGGTATTACTTTAAGAAATAAAATAAACAATATTGCAAATGCAGAGACGCTGGGTAGAGGCATGAAAAACAAAATGAAAGAGAGACGCCGCCTAGAGGCATGAAAAACAAAATTAGAAAAGTAGCATTGGTTTTTTCCCTTTATGAGTTAAAAATATATTATTAGAATACAAAAGTTTTCCTTTCTCAAAATTTATAGTTATCATATTTCCAATCTAGATGATCTTTTCCGAAAGATCCACACGCCATAGGTTACATGTGCACCATACACGACATGTGATAGGTCATAGGTTACATGTGCAACATAAACGCAAGGAAAATATATATATCTGTGTTAATTGACAAGCAATATTTCTTTCCACGTAAACAATTTTACTCAAAACAGTTTATATGCTTTTCATGTTCAGTGTTTAAATTGACTTATATACATATATATACTACTCAAAACAGTTTATATGCTTTTCATGTTCAATGTTTAAATTGACCATATATATATATGTGTGAGTGTGTGTATGAGTGTGTGTGTATTACAATCCAAAACCATGGTATGAATGTAAAGGGAAAAAGGCCTGAATATTCAAAAAAAATAATGGTATAAAATTCCTACAAAATTTGTATACTATCTGATTTATATAATTATGCATTAATTATCAATAAAATATTATTGTATATTTTTAAAATTAATAAATTATTAATAATTTTTAATTACTTTTTAATAAATTGTCAATAAATTATGCATTATCAATAAATTTTTAATAATTTTTAATTTTTAACATTAATAAATTATCAAGAAATTATGCATTATCAATAACTTAATTGCATAATTCTTAAAATCAGTAATTATCAATAAATTATACATTAATACTATTATATAAAATTGGCACATAAATTATGAATTAATGCAATAAAATTGTGCTACAAAATTCCCACAGATAATGCTATTGCCTAAAACCCATGTTCTAAAAATCCCCGCCTAGTTCCGATTACACCCCGTCTAGTCGCTAGGCCCATCCTCGCCGCCTCGATTAGTGACTAATCCCTCGAAAAAGTCAGTCAACCGATTACTTCCCGCCTAATCCGATTAATCCTCATTTAATCCGATTATCTTCCGCATAATCATATATAATCCAATTATTTTTAAAATTATATTCAGACATTTATATTGAGAATTTATGATGTTTTATAATAAATTAGGTTAAAATAATAAATAAAAATCATAAAATAAATTATTAATACTACATTTTCATGTATTTACTATAATTTTAAAAATAATATTATTTAAAATTTTAATATAATGGATAAATATATTTTTAAAATATTAAAATAACCTAAAACTAATTCCCGATTAATCTCCGTTTACTCCCCGATTAATCCCCTAGGCGCTAGACCCACCTTCGCCGCCCGATTAGCACCTAGCGATTTTTAAAATATTGCCTAAAACTAGTATATAGTGAATTAATGCGATAAATTGGCAAATAAATTAGTCTTTATATTATTTTTTGAAACCGGAATAAAAGATTGGGATTCTGAATTTGTGAATTTATCAACACAATCATCATATAAGCAATTTAAAGTACTAAGAAAATATTATTTAAACTCAAATTCAGATTTGTAACAGTGTTTCCAAAACAATGTTAAACGACCATTATTTTCTTTCAACGGAATGTACCATATGAAAAACATTATTATATCAAACTAGCCTTAAAACTCTAACTTATACACGTTATTTTTAACATAGTATTAGAGTCTGCTCTGTTGACCAAGTAGGGTGTGTAAAGATATGTTTGGTACCAATACTAAAAATGGGATTAGGTTCGAGATGAAATGGTAATACATCGTCTCGAATGACATGTTAGGATTACACATCTGAAGTAGGACTAACCCTAATATATAAGAGATATTGATCAATCTATTCAATATTAATTATTTTTTCAGTTGGAATCTCATTTAACTTTAAACATCATAATAAACAATATCAACTGTTATTCAGTTACCAAAATTTAGTATTTACCTGTTTTGCAAGAGAATATAAGTTAATTTGGCATTTTACAAATTTAGGAAGATATACAGTTACGTCATGGTATAGGGTAGCACAAGGTATGTCTGAGGATGTTGTATGGGGGCCTAATTGTACAGCCTTGATAGGCATGGAAAATTAAAGCTCACCCAAAAATAAAAATATCTCCGTTGGAAAATGGCTTCAGAATCACTATCAGTTACTTCAGGATTAAATCATCGGGGAATTAGGTACGATAATATTTGTAAGAAATATAGCAAAATGGAAGAAACAATTAATCATATTTTTTTGAATGTCCCTTTTGCTACGCAAACTTGGGTTTTATCAAAGATTCTGGTGACGCCTATTTGTTTTCCAAATATCTGGGTTTTTACAAATTTAGATTATATATACTGGATAATAACTTCTCACATAAAATATATACTAATTTTTTCCTGAATACTTTGGTTTTTATGGAAAACAAGAAACAAAAAAGTATTTCAAAGAATAAAACAGGTACAACAGACATATTTAGTTGTTCAAGTAGTGAATTATTAGCCTGAAAAACTGCTCAATTAATTCCTGCCGAGGCTGCTGGAAATATGAGATCATTTGATAATTACACTCTAACAATTAGATGTTGGATTGACGGATCATGGAAAATATTTCATTCGACATCAGGTATAGGATGAGTGTGTTTGCATGAAGAGAACCAGATAATAGTGATAGGTGCACACGTTTAATAGCAATGTGAGAATATTAAAAAGTAAAACAGAAAAAATCTACAAACTTTATGGAGAATTGACCAAAGCAATAAACGTGTTGGACGTAAACGTGATGGATTCATCTATCTAGTAAAGATTAGTCACCTTATAATTCCCAAAAGCCACTGAACCACACAAAATAAAACAATGGAGCACCGAAAGATAAGAGGGAATGGCATAGACATCCACGTGGCAATCCAAGGCCCCTCTGATGGCCCTATAGTCCTTCTCCTCGTGGCTCCTGACCTACGTGGTTACGGTGACTCTGACGCTCCGGCTGAAATCTCTTCCTACACTTGCTTTCACATCGTTGGTGACTTAGTAGCCGTTATATCCGCACTAACGGAAGAGAAGGTGTTTGTGGTTGGACATGACTGGGGAGCTTTCATAGCATGGTGCCTTTGTCTTTTCCGACCAGATAAAGTCAAAGCTCTGGTCAACCTTAGTGTTCCTTTTTCGTTCCGTCGCATTGATCCTTCTGTGAAGCCTGTCGATTCCATGCGTGCTTTCTACGGTGACGATTACTACATCTGTAGGTTTCAGGTTTGTTGATAACAATATCTATTAGTTATAGTCTTTGTTCTAAAAATCGGCCGATTAGGCGTTAGGCGCCGTTCGACCGCCGCGATCTAAAATCGGATCGATTCCGTGGTCAACCGATTAATCGGGCGATTGTTTTTTCAAATTTCCGATTTTTTTTTAATTAAAAAAAAATCAACCCAAAATTGATTTTTTTGGTTGAAATTACTAGGTTAATTACTTTAATACTATGAAGAAAATTATTTTCATGTGTATTTACAACTTTAATTGTATATTTTAAATATATTTATGATGAATGTTATTTTTGTGAACTAAAGATTTAGAAATAATCTAAATAATTGAAAAATATTTATAATGATTAGCTTATGAATCTTTAAATGTTATATTATATCAAAATTATAAATTTAGTGAGGATTTATAAATTAAAATAAGTTAAAAATACTTTAAAAACTCTAAAATTAATTCCCGATTATTTTCCATTTACTCTCCGATTAATCCTTCAGGCGCTAGGCCCATCCTCGCCGCCCGACTAGTGCCTAGAGAGTTCTAAAACATGGGTTATAGTTATTGAAAGTATTGATAGTTATAGGTTTGTTTTAGAGAAAGAGATCAACTCTATTTTGTAAATTTCACGTCTAATTTATTATATTGATCTTGAGGTCTTTAAATACATATACGAAAACAATTGATCGAATATGAAAATGAGAAAGTGGTGTCATGGTTATGGAGCTACTATCACTAGGAAAGACTAATAAGTGTAATTTAATTGTTATTAAGAAAACAAGAAACGGTTCTTCTTTTCTTCATAACCGATTCTCTCCGGTTCAATAGGTATGTGGTTGTGGTTGGGTTGATTGAACCGTTCGGTTCACTTCAGTTTGTTATGAACACGTATATAGTGTTATACTGGTTTAGGTTGGTTAAGAGCTATGAAATATCTAGTTTAATAAAGTTAAAGTGTAATCTTGGTTTATTCTTGATTTAATGGGGTTTGCAAATTGTATATAGGATTGGAAGAAACTCTTTGATTCATTAATGATAAACCTATGTTTTGCATTTTCTCTCTTGACCGTTCATCACTAATGGTTTGATGTCGTGTAGGAAGATGGAGATATAGAAGCTGAGATTGCTGAGATTGGTACAGAGAGAGTTATTAAAAGGATATTTACATACCGAACTCCTGGACCAATTATTATCCCTAAAGACAAAAGTTTTTGGGGTTGTAAAGACGAATCTATCCCTCTACCGTCTTGGCTATTGGAGGAGGACGTTTCTTACTACGTTACCAAGTTTGAAGAGAAAGGATTCTCTGGTGGAGTTAATTTCTACCGTAACTATAACAGGTAAGGTAAAATATGAAAATGTTGGTTCTATTGTACATGTAAAGGCAAAAGCATAAATGGGTTTTGTTATGTTAGGAACTATGAGCTGTTAGGTCCATGGGTAGGATGTAAAGTCCAGGTACCTACAAAGTTTTGTGATAGGTGAGCTGGATCTTGTCTATTATATGCCTGGTGTTAAAGAATACATACATGGTCCCATGTTTAAAGAACACGTGCCTTTGCTTGAAGAGCCTGTGGTCATGGAGGGTGTGGCTCACTTCATAAACCAAGAAAAGCCTCTAGAGATTCTCCAAATTATCCTTGAATTTATTTCCAAATTCTAATCTTTCTTTAAAAGAAACTTGTGAGTT
Source organism: Nasturtium officinale (assembly GCA_963854855.1). Lineage (NCBI taxonomy): Eukaryota > Viridiplantae > Streptophyta > Magnoliopsida > Brassicales > Brassicaceae > Nasturtium > Nasturtium officinale. The sequence goes on along the minus strand of OY978511.1, from coordinate 3,759,165 downwards.
TTGTAATAAGTTTGAATTTTGATCAGGATGCACATCCTTTTTTATGGTTTTGTTCGTATATGTATTAATATTAAAAGGTAATGAGAGATGTATTCAAATAAGACAATCAGATCTCGTTCTTTATGGATTTGGTTGATCTAATAGCCTGATGGTTTCATTTTTATTGTTTTTACTTCTTTTTAACAATAGGAAGGCTGCAGATTTGTTTTCAGTTAGGTAAACTATAAGTTTGCATCCAAAATATTTTTTTCTGAACATCATTTTACTTCATTTTTTTGTTCAACGAACATCTTTTTACTGTATATACATAATGGAAGAGATACACTAAAGAATAGAGCTGAGAAACAGCAGCAACTACCCTCCTTTGCGCAATGTCTTGCTTGGATAATCTCGTTATAGAGAAATTATTTTTGAGAGTCATTCCCAGAGCTTAATACAAGTTTGAAAAATCCCCCAAAGTTATCTTGACTATGTTGCTTACCAAATAGATCTTTAAAGCATATTTTCAGGTTCAGATGAATGGCATTAGACAAGTCAACCAAAATGTGGATTTGATAGCACAAAAGCTTAATATTTTAATATGTTATTTTAGACTGTAGTATTCTTTTTGGTTAACCCCAATTATTACAAAGGGAGTTACATTTGGTTTGCCGCTTTAAGTATTATTTATAAAATGTGCAGAAAAATAAAAATAGGATCATAATTTTAAGACAAGGTTTATTTTTTTTTGTAAAAGCATTAATTTTTGTAAAAGCATTTATTTGAATAATAATTCATTTTTGTAAGACAATTTTAAGACAAGGTTAAGACTTTCAAAATGGTTTTTGACATTTGAAGTGTTATGGCCAAATGATATAACTCCAGCATGGTTTAGACTAAACTGAACTTTGATTTAATCCTGTAAACACAATATTCAAAGAAAAAGAAAAAAAATAAACACTAAAATATCTCAAAGATTTAAAGACTGGAAAAAAATTAAGAAAAAATAGATGGGAGATGCCATCCAAAAGAAATTGGTCCAAATGATGGTCCAGTCTTTTGCTTTACCTTCACACCCAACAAAGACCACACACTCAAATCTTTATCTTCTTTCGAGGAGAAAGTGAACGAACACAAACACGAAAAAAAAAAATAAAGCTGTTTTGTTTCTTCATCTTTTTTTTTTCAATTTCTAAGGTGTGACGGAGTGTGGTGGTGTTCTTGATTCCCCTGGAGGTGTCTGACCTTCTGATCCCTTTGATGGGTCATCAGAAGATTGTCTTAAACCGTCATCGGTTGTCTCACTTCTGTTAACATCCTCAATCATTCTCAGCACTTCTTGCATTACAGGTCGTTGATCAGGAACCGTGGAAACACACGCCATTGCGATTTGTAAAAGTTGAACCATCTCTTCCTCAATGTTATGGTACCGCATGAGCTCAACATCAAACACTTCAGCAGTCCATTCTTCTCGAACCACGGAAAGTACCCATCGTGGTAAATCAATGCCTTCTTCACCAAGTGATGCTTGGTTAGGTGATTTACCTGTTAAGAGTTCAAGCAGTAACACCCCAAAGCTGTATACATCCGATTTGAATGTTACTTTCCGAGTCTCGAGTACTTCAGGAGCATGATAACCCGCTAAACGGTTTGGTGGAGTTGAGTTACTGAATAGTTGATTGAGTCCATAGTCAGAGACACAAGTGTCTTGGTTTGGCTGTAGGAGAATGTTTGAGGCTTTGATGTTTCCATGTACCAATTTGGCTGTAACGTGAAGATGTGCCAAACCTCTAGCTGCAGTTATCGCTATTCTCATACGGTTATCCCAATCTAACGGTGTTCGCCCCGATCCACGGCTCCCTGAAACAAATACAGAGATATTTACTTATTGTAAATGCAGTATCAAAAGACAATAATGTTCATAGTATTTACACAGAAAATTCAACTTAATATTATAATTAACATCATAAGTCATAACTTTGGTTGGAGCATCAAATTTGTAAATGCAATTGCAGTAGATGAAAATATGGCAAAAAGGGTAACTACAACACTTAAGTTCACTCAGATAGATAAAAACTATACTTCAAGATAAAGATTTTAGAATATGATGAAAGAACCCATGTGGAAGAGTCTTTATTCTTTTTTTTTTTATCCTACTAGCAAACTTAAAAGAGTGATAGTGAAGCAAAAATTATGAATTATTATTATTATGACAATTACCAAACAAGACGCCTATAATGTCGGCAGCTTCCCTTTATCTTTTAATAATTGCAAAACAACTACCAACACTTTAACAAATAAAATTCAAATAAAATATCATATCAATTCAGAATGTGAATCAATGAAATAAGAATGTTTTTTCTTGACAGCAAAGCATAAACAAATAACATGTGAAACTATCCATGACCAAAGAATCAGATTCTATCGCTCTATAATCTATGCATCTAAATGTAACCAAGATTCATCAAAAACCTAACAAAGATTCTAACTAGTTAGCTACTAATTCATTAGAAATTGACATTAAAGATGAATTTAAATTGGACTTACCATGAAGAAGAACAGATAAGCTTCCATTTGGCATGTAATCAAAAACAAGAAGCTTCTCATCTTTAGAGTAATAATACGCTCTCAATGGAATAACATTAGGATGTTTGATATTACCAACAACTTCCATTTGTGTTTCAAACTCTTTCTTCGTCGCCATTACATCCTTAAGCCGTTTCACAACAACTGTTGTACCTTCTTCTAACACTGCCTTATACGATGTTCCTACACTTCCTTTACCTAAAACCTCAGCTGAAGCTCTAAGTAAATCTTCTAAATCGAAACTATAGATTCCTCCTTCAGTGAAAACAAGTTTATTCCTCTCTGTTTCTCCTCCCATTCCTGATGACGTCCCCGTGACGTCATCTTTCGATGAAGAAGCTCCCGGCGGGAGATCCCGATCCACGGCCGTAGCTGTGACTCCTCCCGCCGGTTTTCGAGCTATAGTTCGTTTAGTTTCACTTTCTTTTCTCTTTCTTATACAGCAGAACAAAAGAAGAGCTAACAAGAGTATACACACAAGTGCTGCAGCGACGGAGATTGCGATAATCGCCGCTGTGGAAAGCTTTGATTTCTTGCTTCGTAAAGGATTTAGTGACGGCGACGACGGAGATGGAGATGGAGTGATGAAGAAAGATTTACATGGCTTTAATGGACCACCACAAAGATCTACATTTCCTGTAAACGATTCAGCAGAGAATCTTGATAACGAAGTCGGAATTGAGCCGTTTAGATTGTTGTTAGAGACGTTGAAATCGGTTAAACCAATGCTGATGCTCGGTAGATTACCGGAGAATCCATTGTTTCCGAGGAAAATACCAGTTAAGTGAGTGAGGTTGTTTACTGAGAAAGGAATTGAACCGGTGAAGTTGTTAGATGAGATATCAAGACGAATTAAACTGGTTAATTGAGTAATACTCGTCGGAAACTCGCCGGAGAATTCGTTATGTTGTAGGTATAAGCTTCTGAGATGAGTGAGGTTGATGAAATCTGAAGGGATCTGACCAGAGAGACGGTTAGAACGAAGACTTAGAACGCGGAGTTGAGTGAGTTTGCCTAGTGAATTAGATGGGATCTGACCTACGAAACCGGTTCCTGGTAACCGAAGTGAGTAGATAAAAGATCGGTTCGAGTTGCATTCGACTCCAACCCAGTTACAAGCTGAGTCTGACTCGTTCCATTGAAGACGATTCTCGTGTGGAATTTGTTGAAGGAAGGTGAGGAGTGCTTTTTTTTCTTCAATTGACTCAGAGTTGACTCGGTGAGTCAATAATAAAATCGAGAGTAAATAACCTAACAATGAAGTTGTCGCCATTTGAGGAATTTTTCAGAGATCAAGAGTAAAATAAAACGAAGATTTGCTGCTTTTACAGTTTTGTCTGATTACACGAAGTGGTTTTGCTGAAAACCGGAAGTGGTTTTCGGACAAGAACCCATTTATGTCTGGTTGGAGCGGCCAAGAGAGATAGAGTAAGTGAGTGAGAGAGAGAAAAATCTTGGAGCGGAAGAGAGAGAAAATGAAGAGTAGTATCGGATGAGTCAATATGTGTCTGTGTGGAGGTGTGAGATCGTGAAGTCATTTATGAAGAGAAAGAGAACGAATCAAAAAGTATCACGAGGGACAAAAATGTTAAAACAAAAAGTAATATTTAAATTAAAGTTTTATTTTTTTTTTCCTTTTCTTGTGAGAAAGAAAGGGCATAACTGATTATTAATACTTCTCAAAAATTTGAATGATTTGTTTGCCTGAATGATATTGGTTGTATTTTAAAATTTCATTGTTTAAATGTTTTATTTCTAAATAACAATATAATATGAGAATCGCCAACACTTGGAGAAGAGGAGGAAGACGCCTTAACCATTCCCAAAGTATCTATAATCCGAGTAAAAACAAGAAAACTCTATGAAGATATTGGAATAATTCTAAAGTTGTATTGGAAGAAAGAAAAGTTTTTCCAAGACCAATCAACCACGAGCTCCTTATGTCCATTCAAGCCATTTTGAATTAATCTTCATCAAGTGGCTTGAATATGCTCTTTTTTCCTTAGGTTAGTTTTATCCCAATGAGTTTTCCAACTAAGGTTTTTAATGAGGCTTTAAGTCCACTTACCCCACTTTGATGATTAACTTAGGCAATTACATGAAGTCATTGGAAAGTATTTACTTTATGTTATAATCTAGACTATGATTTTTATTTCATTCCTTAGTCCGCAAACTCTTTCAAATTCTAATCCAAGTCATGAGTCTTTGTTTCTAAGTTTTAGGATGAATTTTAGAGTTTCCAAGAATCATTCTCGAAGGAGCTTGAGTCTGTTCAAATCTCCTTCCCTATTTAAGCACATTTTAAGCCTCATTCTAAGGCACCCAACTTTTTATTCAAATATCTTGAGATTAATCTCTTTTGTTATTTGTGAATATTTTCCGATTGTTTAGTGAGTAATATCCAACAATCTTTCGATCCTTCGGTGTGTCATATTCGAAGCATCAAACCTTGTCACCACCAAATGTGTAATATCTTGGTGTGGCATTGAGGAATATCAGTGGACTTTCGCATCCATTATGTGACCATTCAATCTATCAACAAGGAGCTATTCCGCAGCTGCTTATGTTGTTATCATTCAGTCTACAAGCCTTGATAAACTTGAGTCTTTTGATTCGTTTATGCAAGGATCTATCTAACATCATCATCCATCTTCTTTGTCTTCCATCTTCGTGTGATCTACCATCGAAACTGCCGAGTCTTAGGGTTAGACCATCCATCATTTGGTATCAGAGCAAGCAATTTCGAGTTTGGTAGTGAGTTTTCATACCTTTTCAAATTCTGATCTTTTATTTTTAATCTTTCATCTTCTGACCTTTTATTTCAAACCCTTCACCTTCTTGGTCATGAGTCTTCAACTCGCCATCACTCTGTTCTATCTTTCATTCATATATTGTCTTTTTATCTTGCTATCCAAAGATCTGTTGGATCATCTATTCAAAAACAAAAAAAAAGAAGAAACAACACCAAACGTGTTCCAACTCTTTTCCTTTCTACCTTAATAAAAAAAGCAAGAAACAAAACCAAACGTGTTCCAACACTCTTTTTCTTTTCTATCTTTTTGTTCCTTCGAAACAAAACCAAACGTGTTCCAACATCCTTTTTCTTTCTATCCTTCGATCGTTCGGATTGTGGAAAATTCTCATTGAATTTGATTGGGATTTGTTTGATAAGAACAATTGAGAAATCTCTTAGTGAAGACATCTTGAGAGTTGAGTGAAACACCTGAGTGAAACATTTGAGAGGAAAAATAATAGTGAGATTTTTTATCACTAACAGTTTATTGAGTTTTGTAAGAAAAATTCAAAATATCTTTTGACTTGTTCCCACATTTCATCGAGATGTCTCATAGTGAAGCTAGAAGCAATAACACCAACCGTCTAAGGAAAGCCAGACCAAACAACATGGATGTGCAAAATCTCATGGAGGAAATGAGGTGCCTCTTGAGGCAGGAGCTAGATCCCATTCATGAAAGAATGAACACCATACAAGAATCAGTGAATCAAGGACTTCCCCAACGTCATGCTGAAGGAAGAAGAAGGGCACCAAGGCCAGTAAACAATGAGGAAGGTGTTGATTTTAGAGGTTTAGAAAGAGATAAGGATGGAGATGAGAGAATTGGCGTAATAAGGAAGAGAAAGATTGCTGAATATTTCTTCTTATTCACACACACTTCTTTACAAGAGATTACATGTATTTATAGACTTTTTACATTGAAATGAAGAAGAATCAAGGAAGAGGAGAGGAGGGGCGTGAAGAAGGGAAGAGAGATGGGTGAGCTGCTCCAATAGTCTTGTTGCACCATGCCCTGCTCTGACGCGCACCATGCCCTGCTCTGATGCGCCCATGCTTGTGCCCATACCTCTCTTTGCTTCCTCACTTAGTTTAGTTAGATTGTCTAGTTGAGATCCAACAGCTTCCTTTTCTTCTAGTTCCTTCTCAACTAGTTCTTCTTCTAGTTTCTTCACAACTAGTTCTCTTTTTCCTTCCCTCCTTCTCTTAAGTTTGAATTATTCTTCTTCTTGAGATCACATATTTCAACACTCCCCCTCAAGATTGGTCGGTGAAGATCCTTTAGACCGATCTTGCCATGTATGTGATCCCCAATGATAGAGGATGTTGCCTTGGTGAAGATATCCGCTAGCTGTTCCCCACTTGCTACAAATGCGGGTTTGATGATTCCTTCTTGAATCTTTCCCCTCACAAAGTGACAATCCACTTCTATATGCTTGGTCCTTTCATGGAATACCGGATTGGATGCTATATGTATTGCAGCTTGATTATCACAATACAACAGCATCTCCTCAGCCTCATGTATTCCAAGATCTTCTAGGAATGCCTTCACCCATATCAATTCTTTTGTCACCTCCTTCATAGCCCTATACTCGGCTTCAGCACTTGATAAGGCTATAACTTTCTGCTTCTTACTTCTCCAAGTGACTAGATTACCTCCCACAAAGGTACAAAAACCGGATGTGGACTTTCTATCTTGCTTATCTCCAGCCCAATCCGCATCACAATATCCTTGAACCTTTGTGTTTCCATTAGCCTTCATCCATATGCCTTTTCCAGGGCTGTTTTTTAAGTACCTTAGCAGCCTCTCAATCATGTTCCAATGCTGCATAGTTGGTTTTTGCATATGTTGACTCACACGGTTCACTGCAAAGCAAATGTCCGGCCTTGTGATAGTGAGGTAGATGAGCTTGCCCACCATCCTTTGATACCTCTTAATATCTTCCAATGGCTCCCCCTCAGGATTATCTTGGTAGCCTTCTTCTATTGGAGTTTTAGCCGGCTTGGATCCTAACTTGCCAGTTTCTTCCAAGAGATCCAGCACATATTTCCTTTGAGAGATGAACATCCCATCTTCAAACCGTGTCATCTCAATCCCTAGGAAGTATTTAAGCTCTCCCAGATCCTTTATATCAAAAGCGATCTTCAAGAGTTTCTTGATTTGATCTACTCCATCTTTATCACTTCCTGTGATGATTAGATCATCAACATAGATCAAGACCACCACTACTCCTCCTTCATTTTGCCTTGTGAAGAGGGTATGATCAGCTTCAGATCTTATGAACTTCTTATCCAATAGACAAGCGCTTAGCCTTTGGTACCATGCTCTTGGAGATTGCTTTAGCCCATAGATTGCTTTCTTCAATCTGCAAACCTTGTTGCCTTCCTTATGATATCCTTGGGGTGGATCCATATATACCTCTTCTTCCAAATCTCCTTGCAAGAAGGCGTTTTTGACATCCATCTGCCATAGATCCCACTTCAAGTTCACTGCCACTGAGATTAGGATTCTTATGGAGTGGAGCTTAGCAACCGGAGCAAATGTCTCGGTATAATCCTCCCCATAGATTTGAGTGTATCCTTTTGCCACCAGCCTTGCTTTGTACTTCTCTATTTTCCCATCACTTGTATACTTGATTGTGTAAACCCATCTACACCCAACTGATTTCTTATCCTTTGGTAATTCGGTCAAGTACCAAGTGTGGTTCTTTTCCATGGACTTCATTTCCTCTTCCATGGCTTTTACCCATACTCCATTCTCACACGCTTCTTCATATGAGTTAGGTATGGATTCCTTGCTGATTCTTCCAAGAAAAGCTTCATGCTCCATAGGTAAGGATGCCAACGAGCAAAAATGCTCAATGGGATATGTGATAGTGCTAGTTTGAGTGTTATCTCCCCCTTGTGATAAGAGAATGCTGTCGCCAATAGGATCGAGATCTAAGCTCGCCGTACGCACAGGACATTCTCTTATCACACAAGGAAGATTACTCGCACTAGACTCCCCTTGGAGCATGGCAGAGTTGTTGTAGCCATAGTAAACACGTTGTCGCCTTTGTCTTGTACTTCTTCTTAGGGGTACGGTTGGCTCAAGTTCTCCCTCACCATCATTCGCTTCTTCTTCAACAGAATTCTGATCTTGCTCCGCATGTGCCTCATCTTCTACTCTGGTTTCAGATGATTCGCTCTCTCCTTGTACTTCATTTATTAGAGCGTCATTAACCCGCATCCAATCCATAGGTAATGAAGTCACATCCTCCGGAGCTTCATGGTTCTTGTTTCCATAAAATCCTTCTTCTTCATTGAATCTCACCTCTCTAGATACATAGACCCTCCTTGTCTCCGGATTGTAGACCTTGTATCCTTTTTGTGTTGGTGAGTAGCCAATGAACAAACACTTCATACTTCGAGGTTCAAGCTTGCTTCTTTGTCCCTCCGGTAGAAACATATAACAAGAACATCCAAAGGTCTTCATATGGTTCACGCTTGGCTTGCTTTTGTGTAGCACTTCAAATGGTGATTTATTATCCATATTTTTCGTTGGAAGCCGGTTGATCAAGTAACTTGAAGTCATTACTGCATCTCCCCAATGAAACTTAGGTACTCCTTTGGCAATCATGAGGGTTCTTGCAACTTCCATGAGATGCCTATTCTTTCTTTCTGCTACCCCATTTTGTTGTGGAGTGTATGCACACGATGTTTGGTGTATGATACCAAGATTATTGAGTAACTCCTTGAATCGTTTGCTCACATACTCCCCTCCATTATCACTTCTTAAGATCTTGATTTTGGTCTTGAATTGGGTAGAGATATATTTGGTGAAGTTAGTAAACGCTTCATATACTTGATCCTTTGAATGTAAGAGTGTGATCCATGTGTATCTTGAGTGGTCATCAATGAATGAAACAAAATATTTATATTGATCTCTTGAGTTACATGGGGCGGTCCATACATCCGAGTGTACAATGCCAAAAGCTTCATCACAAGTTGTAGATGAAGAGGGGAAAAACTGTCTACAATGTTTCCCTAGTACACATGCTTCACAAACTTCTTCTTCTTGAACGAGATTGGGTAAGACCATCTTGAGGATAGCTGAACTTGGATGTCCTAGCCTTCCATGCCATAATGAGCTATCTCCAATCTCCTTCTTGTTAAAAACTTCCTTATCCGCCTTCACTCCAAGAGCTTTTAGCTTTTCTTGTTTATTTGTTTCCAACAGATACACTCCATCCTCCACCTTCCCTTCTCCGAGTACATGATTTGTTTTAGGGTCCTGAAACTTCACAAAGTCAGTCCCAAACATTGCCACACAATCCAAATCTTTTGTTGCTTTATGAACTGATAAAAGGTTGGATGAGAAGCTAGGCATGTATAATGCTTTAGTTTCTTTTGTGAAAAGCTCTAACTCTCCTATCCCTTCAATCGGAACTGAGCTTCCATTGGCTATTTGTACATTTCCATGATAAGGCTCAAGATTTTTCAGCATGTCTTGATCCTTAATCATGTGATGAGAAGCCCCCGAATCCACAATGATCATATTCTTCTTAATGGAGCTTTTAGAGCTAAATAGGCTCTTACCGGATTCTGTGAGCTTGGATAGACTCTTGATGAGAGCCTCAAACTCGGATCTTCTGACCATCTCTTCAACAGGTTGCGTGACTCCCATGAAGGCTCTAGGTCCACCTCCATTCTCCTTTAGCCGCTTAGGCCTTAAGTGTGGGTAAAGAGTCCAACACTTCTCCTTAGTGTGCCCCTTCATCTTACAATGCTCACATTCCAAAACCCTCTTGTCGAATGTGAGATTCCTCTTTGCAAGATGTGTGGCCTCACTTGGTGCACGGAATAGGTCTCTTGACCCTTCCTCCCTTTGTATCATGCCACATACTTCAGCTAGACTTGGCAGCTTCTCAAATCTGAGTATGTGCTTGATAAGATCTTTGTAGGATGCATTGAGTGCCAAGAGAAGTCCAAACACTTGGTCTTGGTCACGTCTTTCTCCTAACTCCTTGGGGTCGATTGTGTGTGGCCTCAAAATCTCTAACTCGGCCCACAAGCTTTTATACTCCCCAAACATTTCCTTGAATGGTTTCTCCTCTTGTTGAAGCTCATTCAGCGCCCTCTTCACCTCAAATATTCTTGATATATTTGAGACATTTCCATATACTCCCTTGAGTATATCCCATAGTGAGCTTTGAAGAAGAGAGAGCGTGTATTGTTCCTCTTGTTCTTCCTTAGCCTCTTCTTTTTCATTTCTCACTACAGCTTCCGCTTCCTCTAAGGATGGTCTTAGTGGTTTTTGCCCAAAGGAGATAGTTGTTTCCTTTGAGCATGACTGAGATTGCTACTCTATTTGTCTCCATTTTCTAGTGACAATACACAATTCTAGTTCTTTCACAACTTGAAGATCCTATGATCCCAAGGATATTAATCTCAGAGTGAATAGAACTAGGAGGATGTATTGTTATAGATTAGAAGATTTGTAGAGTGCTAGAAGAGTTATAAGGTGAGATTTAAGCGGTTGAAGGATAAACCCGCTCTGATACCATGTTGATTTTAGAGGTTTAGAAAGAGATAAGGATGGAGATGAGAGAATTGGCGTAATAAGGAAGAGAAAGATTGCTGAATATTTCTTCTTATTCACACACACTTCTTTACAAGAGATTACATGTATTTATAGACTTTTTACATTGAAATGAAGAAGAATCAAGGAAGAGGAGAGGAGGGGCGTGAAGAAGGGAAGAGAGATGGGTGAGCTGCTCCAATAGTCTTGTTGCACCATGCCCTGCTCTGACGCGCACCATGCCCTGATCTGATGCGCCCATGCTTGTGCCCATACCTCTCTTTGCTTCCTCACTTAGTTTAGTTAGATTGTCTAGTTGAGATCCAACAGCTTCCTTTTCTTCTAGTTCCTTCTCAACTAGTTCTTCTTCTAGTTTCTTCACAACTAGTTCTCTTTTTCCTTCCCTCCTTCTCTTAAGTTTGAATTATTCTTCTTCTTGAGATCACATATTTCAACAGAAGGATCAGACTACTACAGCCATAGAAGTCAAGCTTCTAATGAAGAACAAGGACGTCCAAGACGTGTAAGAGAAGCCAGAGAACGCAATGAAGACAATCTCGTTAGTCTTAAATTGAAAATACCACCATTATATAGGAAGAATGATCCGGACGCCTATCTAGAGTGGGAGAAGAAGATAGAACTCATCTTTGATTGTCAGCCATACTCAGAACGGAAGAAGGTTCAAGTTGCTGCAACAGAGTTCTATAACTATGCCATCAACTGTTGGGATCAGATTGTTACAAGTAGGAGACGCAACCAGGAGCCACGTGTGGAAACTTGGAGAGTGATGAAAAACCTAATGAAGAAGAGGTTTATTCCAAGTGATTACCACTGGGAGTTACATTAAAAGCTTAGGAGATTAAGCCAAGATAGTAAAAGTGTGGAGGATTGCTTTCAAGAGATGGAATCTCTCATGATCAAGGCCGACATAGATGAAGATCATGAGGCAACTATGGCGAGGTTTCTAAGTGGTTTAGCTCGAGATATTCAAGACAGGATGGAGCTTCAAACTTATGGAGATTTGGAGGAGATGCTTCATAAGGCTGTTCTAGTAGAATAACAAGTCAAGAGGAGGAGTAGTTCTAAAACAATCTATGGGGCTGGAGCATCTCAAACTAGGTTAAGCTACAAACAAGAGGACAAGTCTGTTATCAAACCAAAACTGGATTCCAAAACCTACACCCTTACTCAAGACGACAAAGAGAAAGCTGTGGTAACTTCTTCTAGGAACAGGGATGTTAGATACTTCAAGTGTCAAGGGAGAGGACACTTATCCAATGAGTACATCAACAAAAGAACCATGATCCTTTTGGATGATGGTGAGATAGAAACCGACAAAGAAGAAGAACTTGAAGAAGAAGAAGAGAACTCCGATGCTGAGGAGATAGAGTTACCAGCAACAGAAGAGCTATTAGTCACAAGGCGATCATTGAGCATTCAAACCAAAGATACTGACCAAGCACAATGAGAGAACTTATTTCACACAAGATGCCTAGTACAAAGTAAGGTTTGCAGTCTTATTATTGATGGAGGAAGCTGTACTAATGTGGCAAGTGAAACTATGGTTAAGAAGTTAGGTCTAGAAGTAAAGAAGCATCTGAAGCCTTACAGGATTCAATGGTTGAATGATGATGGAGAAATGATCGTGAGCAGCCAAGTATTGGTTCCTTTAATCATAGCAAATACAAAGATGAAATCTTATGTGACATCTTACTAATGGAGGCCGGTCACATCTTGCTAGGGAGACCATGAGAATTTGATAGAAGGGTCATCCATGATGGGTTTACAAATCGGTATTCCTTTGAATACAATGGCCAGAAGACCACCCTTGCTCCATTGATGGCACAAGAAGTTCATCAGGATCAAACATGGCTGAAACAAAAAGGTAAAACCAATGAGAGTGACCTCCTAAACACACCACCGACAAACAAAAATGAAAGTTTGAGAAAAACCAAGAAAAAGGCCTGTGAGAGTAACCCTGTGAGGTAATCAAACTTTTTTATGAGGTTTAATGTGGTTAAGAGAGATCTGTTCTCTAAGCAACCCATTCTTTTGTTTGTTTTCAAGGAGTTTTGGTAAACCTTACTAAGCTAATGTCGGAAGTTTCGAGCAGTATTTCTTTTCTTTTGCAAGAGTTTGAGGATGTCTTTCCGGAGGAGAATCCTAAAGGACTACCACATATCCGTGGGATTGAACACCAGATTGATTTTGTGCCAGGAGCTTCCCTTCCTAACCGTCCAGTGTTGAAATATGTGATCTCAAGAAGAAGAATTCAAACTCAAGAAAAGGAGGGAAAAGGAAAGAACTAGTTGTGAAGGAACTAGAAGGAGAGCTAGTTTATAAGGAACTAGAAGAAAAGAAAGCTGTTGGATATCAACTAGACAAGCTAACTAAACCAAGTGAGGAAGCAAAGGAGGCATGGGCGCTGCAGGGAGAAGGTATGGGCACAGCATGGGAACAGCATGGGCGCAGCTGCACTGTTGGAGCAGCTCAACCACTCCATCATCACACCTCTTCTCTCCCTCTTCCTTAGATATTTTTTCCTTAGCTTATGCTTGTAAAGTCTATATATACTTGTGCATTGTATTGGTTGAAGAGAGAAAATAAGAAGAAAAATTCAGCAATCTCTCTCTCTTATTACGCCAATTCTCTTATCTTCATCTTTATCTCTCCCTAAACTTCTAAAATCAACATGGTATCAGAGCGGGTTCTTTATCCAACCGCTTAAACTCTCTTCATAATCCCTTTAAGCTATCTTCAAAACCTTCTAATCTATAGCAATACATCTTACCAAGTTCTATTCACTCTGAGATTAAAATCCTTGGGATCGGTTGATCTTCAAGTTGTGAAAGAGCTGGGATTGTGTATTACTACAAGAGAATGGAGGTGAATAGAGTAGCGATTTCTGTTGTTCTTAAAGGAGATAACTACCTTCTTTGGGCAAAAACTACTAAGACCGTTCTAAGAGGTAGAGGACTTTGGAAGTTCATTGAACCTAAGGAAGAAGCCGAACCATACAATGACAAGGAAGAGCAAGAAGAGCAGTTCACTCTTTCACTTCTTCAAAGCTCACTAGAGCCATCTATCCTGGCGGCCTACTCATATGCGGATACCGCCAAGGAGTTGTGGGATATATTCAAGGGAGTATATGGAAACATCTCAAATATATCAAGGATATTTGAGGTGAAGAGGGAGTTGAATGAGCTTCAACAAGGAGAGAAGCCATTCAAGGAAATGTTTGGGGAGTATAGAAGCTTGTGGGCCGAACTGGAGATCTTGAGGCCACAAACTATGGACCCCAAGGAGTTAGGAGAAAGGCGTGACCAAGATCAAGTGTTTGGGCTTCTCTTGGCGCTCAACGCATCCTACAAAGATCTTATCAAGCACATACTTAGATTTGAGAAGCTGCCAAGTCTAGCGGAAGTATGTGGCATGATTCAAAGAGAGGAAGGGTCAAGAGACCTATTTCGTGCACCAAGCGAGGCTGCACATCTTGCAAGGAAGAATCTTACATTCGACAAGAGGGTGTTGGAATGTGAGCATTGTAAAATGAAGGGACACACTAAGGAGAAGTGTTGGACCCTTCATCCACACTTGAGGCCTAAGAGGCTAAAGGAGAATGGAAGTGGACCTAGAGCCTTCATGGGTGTGGCACAACCAGTTGAGGATACGGTCAAGAGGTCCGAATTCGAAGCCCTCATCAAGAGCCTAGCCAAGCTCACTGAATCTGGTAAGGGCTTCCTCGGTTCTAAAAGCTCCATAAAAAAGGACAAAGTGATTGTGGATTCAGGGGCTTCTCATCACATGATTAAGGATCAAGACATGCTTAAAAATCTTGAGCCTTATCATGGGAATGTGCAAGTGGCAAATGGGAGTTCAGTTCCGATTGAAGGGATAGGGGAATTAGAACTTTTCAAAAAGGGAACAAAAGCCTTATACATGCCTAGTTTCTCATCTAATCTTCTATCAGTTCATAAAGCTACCAAGGATTTGGATTGTGTGGCATTGTTTGGGACTGACTTTGTTAAGTTTCAGGACCCTAAAACAAACAAAGTGCTCGGAGAAGGGAAGGTAGAGGATGGAGTATATCTTTTGCACACAAATAAACAAGCGGATGTGAAAGCGCTTGGAATGAAGGCGGATGTAGAAGTATCTAGTAGGAAGGAGATTGGAGATAGTCCACTATGGCATGAAAGGTTGGGACATCCAAGCTCTGCAGTTCTCAAAGTGGCCTTACCCAATCTCATTCAAGAAGAAGTAGTATGTGAAGCATGTGTACTAGGGAAACATTGTAGACAAGTGTTTCCTACTTCATCTACATTTTGTGATGAAGCTTTTGGCATTGTACACTCGGATGTATGGACCGCTCCTTGTAATTCAAGAGATCAATATAAGTATTTTGTTTCATTCATAGATGACTACTCAAAATACACATGGATTACTCTTCTACATACCAAAGATCAAGTTTATGAAGCATTCACCAACTTCATCAACTATGTGTCTACACAATTCAAAACAACAATCAAGATCTTAAGAAGTGATAATGGAGGAGAGTATATAAGCAAGCGGTTCAAGGAATTACTCAACAACCTTGGCACCATCCATCAAACATCTTGCGCCTATACTCCACAACAAAACGGAGTAGCTGAAAGAAAAAATAGACACCTAATGGAGGTAGCAAGGACCATCATGATTGCCAAGGGAGTACCTAAACTTCATTGGGGAGATGCCGTGATGACTTCAAACTACTTGATCAACCGTCTTCCAACCAAGAACCTGGATAATAAGTCACCATTTGAGGCATTGTACAACAAGAAACCAAGCCTACATCATCTCAAAACCTTTGGATGTAGCTGCTTTATGTTCACACCAGAAGGTCAAAGAAACAAGCTTGAACCTAGAAGCATGAAGTGTGTATTCATTGGATATTCACCAACACAAAAAGGATACAAGGTCTACAATCCGGAGACAAGACGAGTCTATGTATCAAGAGAGGTGAGGTTCAATGAAAAGGAGAGCTTCTATGGAGCTAAGAATCATGATACCCCTCAAGGTATGAGCTCACCATTTATGGAGTGGATACCGTTCTTTGAAGATTCAAGAACAAGGGATGATGTACATGAGGAGAATGACCCAACCTCAGATCATGAAGCCACGGATGAGGAAAGTGAACCTAATCCAGGTGTAGAAAGCATTGACATTGTCAAAGAAGAACCTGAGCCAACAGTACCTCTAAGAAGAAGTACAAGACAGAGGCGACAACGTGTTCACTATGGCTACAACAACTCTGCCATACTCCAAGGAGAGTCTAGTGCGAGTAATCTTCCTTGTGTGATAAGAGAATGCCCTGAGCGTACGGCGAGCTTAGATCTCGATCCTATTGGCGACAGCATTCTCTTATCACAAGGGGGAGATAACACTCAAACTAGCACTGTTACATATCCCATTGAGCATTTTTGCTCGTTGGCATCCTTACCTATGGAGCATGAAGCTTTTCTTGGAAAAATCAGCAAGGAATCCATACCTAACTCATATGAAGAAGCGTGTGAGAGTGGAGTATGGGTAAAAGCCATGGAAGAGGAAATGAAGTCCATGGAAAGGAATCATACTTGGTATTTAACCGATTTACCAAGGGATAAGAAGCCAGTTGGGTGTAGATGGGTGTATACAATCAAATACACAAGTGATGGGAGGATAGAAAGATACAAGGCAAGGTTGGTAGCAAAAGGGTATACTCAAATCTATGGGGAGGATTATACCGAGACATTTGCTCCGGTTGCTAAGCTCCATTCCATCAGAATCCTAATCTCGGTGGCAGTGAACTTGAAGTGGGATCTATGGCAGATAGATGTCAAGAACGCCTTCTTGCAAGGGGATTTGGAAGAGGAAGTGTATATGGATCCACCCCAAGGATATCATAAGGAAGGCAACAAAGTTTGTAGATTGAAGAAAGCAATCTATGGGCTAAAGCAATCTCCAAGGGCATGGTACCAAAGGCTAAGTGCTTGTCTTTTGGAGAAGGAGTTCATAAGATCGGAAGCTGATCATACACTTTTCACAAGGAAAAGTAAAGGAGGAGTAGTGGTGGTCTTGATCTATGTTGATGATCTAATCATCACAGGAAGTGACAAATATGGAGTAGATCGAATCAAGGAACTCTTGAAGGTTGCTTTTGATATAAAGGATCTAGGAGAGCTTAAATACTTCCTAGGGATTGAAATGACACGGTTTGAAGATGGGATGTTCATCTCCCAAAGGAAATATGTGCTGGATCTCTTGGAAGAAACCGGGAAGTTAGGATCCAAACCGGCCAAAACTCCAATCGAAGAAGGCTACCAAGATAGTCCTGAGGGGGAGCCATTGGAGAATATTAAAAGATACCAGAGGATGGTGGGCAAGCTCATCTATCTTACTATTACAAGGCCGGATATTTGCTTTGCAGTGAACCGTGTGAGTCAACATATGCAAAAACCAACTATGCAGCATTGGAACATGATTGAGAGGCTGCTAAGGTACTTAAAAAACAGTCCTGGAAAAGGCATATGGATGAAGGCTAATGGAAACACAAAGGTTCAAGGATATTGTGATGCGGATTGGGCTGGAGATAAGCAAGATAGAAAGTCCACATCCGGTTTTTGTACCTTTGTGGGAGGTAATCTAGTCACTTGGAGAAGTAAGAAGCAGAAAGTTATAGCCTTATCAAGTGCTGAAGCCGAGTATAGGGCTATGAAGGAGGTGACAAAAGAATTGATATGGGTGAGGGCATTCCTAGAAGATCTTGGGATAGTTGAGGCTGAGGAGATGCTGTTGTATTGTGATAATCAAGCTGCAATACATATAGCATCCAATCCGGTATTCCATGAAAGGACCAAGCATATAGAAGTGGATTGTCACTTTGTGAGGGGAAAGATTCAAGAAGAAATCATCAAACCCGCATTCGTAGCAAGTGGGGAACAGCTAGCGGATATCTTCACCAAGGCAACATCCTCGATCATTGGGGATCACATATATGGCAAGATCGGTCTAAAGGATATTCACCGACCAATCTTGAGGGGGAGTGTTGAAATATGTGATCTCAAGAAGAAGAATTCAAACTCAAGAAAAGGAGGGAAAAGGAAAGAACTAGTTGTGAAGGAACTAGAAGGAGAGCTAGTTTATAAGGAACTAGAAGAAAAGGAAGCTGTTGGATATCAACTAGACAAGCTAACTAAACCAAGTGAGGAAGCAAAGGAGGCATGGGCGCTGCAGGGAGAAGGTATGGGCACAGCATGGGAACAACATGGGTGCAGCTGCACTGTTGGAGCAGCTCAACCACTCCATCATCACACCTCTTCTCTCCCTCTTCCTTAGATATTTTTTCTTTAGCTTATGCTTGTAAAGTCTATATATACTTGTGCATTGTATTGGTTGAAGAGAGAAAATAAGAAGAAAAATTCAGCAATCTCTCTCTCTTATTACGCCAATTCTCTTATCTTCATCCTTATCTCTCCCTAAACTTCTAAAATCAACATCCAGCATATAGAACGAACGCTGTGGAGACTAAGGAACTTTAAAGACAAGTGGAAGAGCTAATGACAAAATGCCATATCCGAGAGAGCATGAGTTCTTGTGCCGTGCCAATGCTACTTGTTCCAAAGAAAGATGGAACTTGGAAGATGTGTGTGGATTGCAGAACCATCAACAATATCACTGTAAAGTATCGCCATCCTATTCCTCGTTTAGATGACATGTTAGATGAATTGCATGGTTCTTGCATTTTTTCTAAGATAGACTTGAAAAGTGGATATCATCAAATTAGGATGAAAGAAGAAGATGAGTGGAAAACTGCATTTAAAACTAAGCATGGATTGTAAGAGTGGTTAGTCATGCCTTTTGGATTAACCAATGCACCTAGTACCTTCATGAGGTTAATGAATCATGTCCTTATATCTTTTATTGGTATCTTTGTGGTTGTGTACTTTGATGACATCCTAGTGTACAACAAGAGCTTTGAGGAATATATAGAACATCTTAGGGCTGTTCTTGATTTATTAAGGACAGAAACACTTTATGCCAATCTTAAGAAGTGTACTTTTGGAACAGATAATTTGGTCTTTTTAGGCTTTGTTGTGAGTGCAGATGGTGTAAAAGTAGACCCGGAGAAAATTAACACAATCATGGAGTGGCCAAGTCCAACTAATGTTAGTGAAGTAAGAAGCTTTCATGGGTTTGCTGGCTTCTACAGACGTTTTTTCCAGAACTTTAGCACCATTGCTGCCCTATTGACCGAAGTGACCAAAAAAGATGTTGGATTCAAGTGGGAAGAGGCACAAGAAGCCACATTTCAATACCTTAAAGAGAAGCTTACTTATTCTCCTCTCCTTATCCTTTCTAATTTTAATAAAACATTTGAGATTGAATGTGATACCTCAGGGATTGGTATTGGTGCTGTGTTAATGCAGGAGAAAAGACCAATAGCATACTTCAGTGAGAAGTTTGGAGGAGCAACTCTCAACTATGCAACTTACGACAAGGAGTTGTATGTTATGGTGAGGGCTTTACGAACTTGGCAACATTATTTTTGGCCTAAGGAGTTTGTAATACACACAGACCATGAATCTCTCAAGTACTTAAAGGGGCAGAACAACCTAAGCAAAAGATATGTCAGATGGGTTGAATTCATAGAGACTTTTCCTTATGTGATCAAGTACAAACAAGGTAAGGAAAACATAGTGGCTGATGCACTATCTCGGAGGTATGTTCTTTTAAACACTCTTGATGCTAAGCTTTTGGGTTTTGAGCAAATTAAAGGTATATGAAACCGATTCTGACTTTGGTGATGCATACAAGTTATGTGAAAAATTTGCTTCTGGCCATTACTTTAGGCAGGATGGTTTCCTTTTCTATGATAACCGTTTGTGTGTACCTAATTGTTCTTTGAGAGACTTGTTTGTTAGAGAAGCACACGGAAGAAGTCTTATGGGACATTTTGACATTGCCAAGACACTAAAAGTTTTGCAGGACCATTTCTTTTGACCACACATGAGAAGAGATATGGAGTGGATATGTGAAAGATGTGCAACATGTAAACAAGCTAAGTCCAAGGTTCAAAGCCACGGTTTTTATACTCCTTTACCCATTCCTTATCACCTTTGGAATGACATCTCTATGGACTTTATTGTTGGATTGCCTAGGACTAGAACCGGAAAAGATTCTATCTTTGTTGTGGTGGATAGGTTTTCTAAGATGGCACATTTCATAGCTTGCCACAAAACTGATGATGCATTGTTCTTTAAGGAAGTTGTACGCTTACATGGCATGCATAGGACTATAGTTTCTGATAGAGATACTAAGTTTCTTAGTTACTTCTGGAAGACTCTTTGGTCTAAGCTAGGTACTAAGTTAATGTTTTCTACTACTTGTCATCCGCAAATTGATGGGCAGACTGAGGTAGTGAATAGAACATTAGAAACTCTCTTGCGTGCATTCATAAGAAAAAACTTGAAAACATGGGAAGATTACTTGCCTCATTGTGAATTTGCATATAATCATGCTGTGCATTCTACTTCTAAGTTTTCTCCTTTTGAAACTATTTATGGGTTTAATCCTACTTCTCCTTTGGATCTAATACCTTTGCATGATTGTGAAAGAGTTAGCTTTGATGGAAAGAAGAAGGCCGAGCTTATACATCAGATACATAAGCAAGCAAGACGAAACATTAAAGAGAAGACAAGGCAATAGTCAAGCATGCCAACAAAGAAAGGCATGAGAAGGTCTTTGAAGAAGGTGACAAAGTTTGGGTTTACCTAAGGAAAGAGAGGTTCCCGGATGAAAGAAAGTCTAAACGTATGCCAAGGATCGATGGACCTTTTAAGATCATCAAAAAAATCAACACCAATGCCTACCATCTTGACTTGCAAGGTAAGTATGATATAAGCAACAATTTTAATGTCACTCACTTGATCCCTTTTGTTAAAGATGATCCAGATTTGAGGACAAATCCTTTTCAAGAAGGAGGGGATGATATGAGCATGGAAACGCCAACACTTGGAAAAGAAGAGGAAGACGCCTTGACCATTCCCAAAGGACCTATGACCCGGGCAAGAATAAGAAAACTCCAAAAAGATGTTGGAACAACTCTAAAGTTGTCTTGGAAGTAAGAAGAAGTTTTTCCAAAACCAATCAACCATGAGCTCCTTATGTCCATTCAAGCCATTCCAAATTAATCATCATCAAGTGGCTTGAGTGTGCTTTTTTTCCCTTATGTCGGTTTTATCCCAATTGGTTTTCCAACTAAGGTTTTTAATGAGGCCTCAAGTCCATTTACCCCACTTTGATGATTAATTTGGGCGATTACATGAATCCATGGACCAATTCAAGCATTTACTTTATGTTATAATCTAAACTATGGTTTTTATTTCATTCCTTAGTCCGCAAACTCTTTCAAATTCTAGTCCAAGTCGTGAGTCTTTGTTTCTAAGTTTTAGGATGAATTTTAGAGTTCCCAAGAGTCATTCTCGAAGGAGCTTGAGTCTGTTCAAGTCTCCTTCCCTATTTAAGCACATTGTAAGCGTCATTCTAAGGTACTCAACTTTTTATTCAAATATCTTGAGATTAATCTCTTTTGTTCTTTGTTAACATTTTCTGATTGTTTGGTGAGTCATATCCAACAATCTTTCGATCCTTCGGTGTGTCATATCCGAAGCATCAAACCTTGTCACCACCAAGTGTGTAATATCTTGGCGTGACATTGAGGAATATCAGTGGACTTTCGTATCCATTGTGTGACCATTCAATCCATCAACAAGGAGTCATTCTGCAGCTACTTGTGTTGTTATCATTCAATCCACAAGCCTTGATAAAATTGAGTCTTTTGATTCGTTTATACAAAGATCTATCCAACATCGTCATCCATCTTCTTTGTCTTCTATATTCGTGTGATCTACCATCGAAACTGTCGGGGTTGGACCATCCATCACAATACTTGTGGATGGCGTAAAAAACCATGTTTCAGATTTAAGGTGGAGAAAATTATTCAGGGTTGATAAATTTGCATGGTTGATTGCATACCAATTTACGTTTTTTGATTGGCGCGCCAAAAAAAAACGACTGTGTCATTAATCTAATGTATTCAATATCAGAAATTATACTATATTATAAGGGTAATTTGTTTAAGATAATCCATTTTATTTTTTGAATAGCTAGAATAACCTTTTCTATTTTTTATTGCTTACATAAATTATTTATTTTCTAACAAATTTCATAATTTCAAAACTGTCCAATGGATTTTTAATAAATTAATTTTTATTTGTAATTCTATATCAATTTTATCATAAATATTTAATTAATTATCCTCTACATTAATGATTTTAACATTAATTAATTAGTAAAATAACTATAAAAATATAAAAAGTATTTTGTCGTTTCTCTTCAACCTCCATAGCTTCAAACAGATAATTATTTTACTGAAAACTCCGCAACGGCATTGACTTTACCGTCCTTATTCACTTTCTCTCGCTGCTCTGTAAGTTCTATATATTTCCTTCTCTCACAGTTTCATCTTTTTAAGTAGTTTGAGATTGTGTTGTTTGATAGCAGCTTATATTCATCTTTAATTTGTGTGTTTGCAGGATGACTGAAACAAATGTGGATTTAGGAATTCCCTTGAGATTATATGCGGTTGGTTATGAACCAGAACGGAAACAAAGCATCAATTACCACAGGAAGACTGAATTTCTGAAAAAGTCAGAACTGTTGTTGGAGAAAAAGTGTGGAGTGATATTCGTTCGTCGTCTTTGGTAGTACTTGTGCGATTCGCTGAGCTAGATTTTATTTTGCCATCGAAACTTGTCAAACACCTTCTCATAAGACAACTTATATGCAAGAAAAACTATGAGTTATGGTGCCTATTTGGTGGTACACCGGCTCGGTTCTTTTTGTCGGAGTTTAAGGAAATAAGGGCTATGAACTGTGCTCCTTTCCCTGATAATGAGGTTGCATTGGGCACCAATGCTCATGTAGAGCTTTGGAGAACGATGAAGGTTGATGAGAAAAAGAACCCAAGCAAGAAAAAGTTGATGAATGTGATTGAAGATGTTCGGACAAAAAAGACAAAACTCGTTTTGCGTATTTGTTTACTTTAGCAACTGTTATCATAGGCAACGGCTGGAAGACAAAGCTTTCTTCTCTTCTAGCCCGCATGGTCTTAGACATTTTCAAGTTTGAGAAATATCCTTAGGAAAGAGTGGCTTTGAAGAATCTGATTAACTCCGTGAAGGGCTTAAAGACGAGGCAGATACATACACATTACACGGATTCTTACAAGTGTTTCAAATATGGGCATACATTGTTGTTATTAGTCTTAGAGCAGAGAATGGTCGTCCATTAACTGTTGAGGGCCCTCCACTTCTGAAATTCAAAGGTAATAAAGGAAGAGGTAATAAATTCGAAATTGATGCCATCTTCTATATTGCTAAGTGTTGAGGTTAGTTTGAATCCAAGTTCTTCTTTGATGAAAAGCAGGTTCTGGTTTAAAGTGAAAGAAGTGAAGATTTTTTCAGAATTAGAAGGTTTCATTTTGAAGATAAGGTGAAGACTCTCGAAGATAAAGAGGGTTTTTTGAAAGCAAACTTAAGAAGTACAAACCCATGTGTCTCTGTGTTCTAACAGAACCTTACATCATGATGGTGGGGAGACAAAGTATGCAGGACTGCAATTCGCAGATTCCGAGAGCATTAATACGGAACGGACAAGAAGTGCTAAGATAAAACTCTCATGAGTTGGTAAATGTCACTATCCTTAGGGGTCTCTGTTTTCTCTATAAAAACAGAGGACTTGTGTTCATTGTAATTAAGTGAGTAAGTAGAGAGAAACACAGAGGGAAAACCGGGAAAGATATAGCTTGTAAGGGTGAGAGACAAGATGTAATCTTTCAAGTGGTTTTAGTGGATTCCGGGAAGTATTTCCCGGCGAGATGTAGGGTCTTCACATTGGAGGCCTGAACTCGTTAACTTTGTGTGTTGTTTCTTTTTATGCTCTACATCATTCACTCAAGCTCTGCATCATCTTCATCGTTCTCATAATACTCTGTTTCAGCATTCTCTCTTAACCTTTGTTTAAAACATTCTTCTAAGTTCAGTGCTTAAGCTAGGTGTTGTTTGCTAAAAGTGATTTAAAGTTTGTGTCTTTGAGAGGTCAAAACCTCTACACCAAGGTATGAGTATTATTTGTGTTCATGTTTTGTGAATGTGTCTTACCTTATAAATGGTAATTATGTTTTTGTTTTCAAATGTTTTGTATTATAGGAGAATATTAATAGCATTGTTATTAACGAGTTGACACCCACTAATTGCGATGCAAAATACATAGAGATAGACACTCTTTTGCAAGCTATATTCAAAAAGGAGGTTTAGGAGTTGTTACTTGGGTAGAACATGGATTGAAAAGCATACCATTGGAAAAAATGAAAAAGAAAAATTGTTGATGGAAGTGGAAAGGCTACAGAAAATATAGAAGATGGTGATGCCGAGAAAATATAGAAAATGGTGGTGCCGAGAAAATATAAAAGAGAATGAAAAATATGGATTCAAAATCTTCGGATTTTTTCATGGATGTTAAAATACTGTGCTTGATGGTTAAACAACAACGAAAGAGTATTGAGGCGCTTCAGGCTCAAATGGAAGATATAAGCAACCAGCTGAAAAGTATTGAGGCATTTCAAGCTAAAATGAAAGTCTGTTATCTATTTAAAGTCGGTCTAATACTAACAAAATCTGCCTCATTGTTACACAGTCTGCCAACTACTTGGCAAAATCTGCCAAGTCGGTGATGATGTTTAAGAATGAAAAGATATCCAGGAGAAATTAGGTGTGTCTCTGTGAAATTAGAATCATGAAATTTGAGGATGATATTTTGGGTTCCTTTAAATATGGTGTATTTAAACATGCAAATTTATTAGAGAAAAGTGATCTTATGAACTAATATTATAAATCAACACAGTTTTAGAAATAATAATAATTAGTTATAAAACAGATAAATTAATGTTTTTACTTAAATGATATACAATTGTGAGATTTTGGAGGTTGTAAGGATACTTGATGATGTTGTATTGTTTATAAAATGATAGACATAAAAGGATATGAAATTGAGAAAAAATCTTATTGATGAAGAAGAGTTGTTATTAAAAAGAAGAAGAAGAAGAAGAAGAAGAAGAGTTGTTTTTGAATTATTTCATTTTTAAAATCTTTGTGATTTCTTTATTTAATTCAAATTTTAAATAAATGTGAAATCTTCACATTCCTTTCTTTTACATTAATTGAAATTTTTTTGTTATAAAACTATTATTAGTGGCAAATAAGTAAATATGTAATTTTCTAAGGATGTTTAAGTTAAAAACCATTTTCCAAAACTTTAAAGTTTAAATGAGTTAGTTTTGTTATTTTGAAATTAATGTAGGTTGTTATGGCATGGCAAATCACCCATATTATATAATAAAAGATAAGTTTCAATTTCTCCTTTATGGACATATATCTTGTATTTTTAGTGGAAAATTGTGATGTTTCATTTCTTTTGATCAGAGATTCCAATTCTTTTGAAATTATACATCTTTCCGGATTAAATTATTTATCCATATTTTTCATCTGCATTTAAATGATTTAAAATTTTATTTATATACAAATCATGGGTTTATTCTGAAATAATGAGATATATCTCCTGTTCAAATTGTAAATATATAGATTATCTAAAACATTGATGATAATTATAATTATCATGGAACATTTTGCAATGACAGAATTATGTCACCTTATATTATTTAAATGATACTTAAGAGTTTTGATTAAGAATCCATCTGCTAATTGTTACTGTTTTGATGTTGGTAAAGTCATCAATGAGAAATCTGTATTTTATGATTTATGATACTGTAATTATGGATACTAATTTGACCTCCAATGTTTATTATGGGAAAACTCTAACAACATGACTAAACACTAAACCAGCACTATTTATGTTGCTATCTATTGATATTATGAGTCATCTAAGAGTTTTAAAATTCATGGAAATTATAAGATTTAGACATAGTTAGATGCATTATATACAAAAAGATATTTCCAGTTATAACACTATTTCAAATCTATCTGAATGTCAAGATAGATAATTGGTGTTACTATGTAGTTTAAGTAGTCTCTATTCTCGAGAAATAGTTACACCATAAGCTCTTATATATATGTAATTGTATTAGTTTATTTTCAATGATATACACAAACAATACAAAACCTAAATATTTTATGATGAAATAAGGTAAATAGAATCATTTTCATATATTCTTCAGTGCTGAGATGTAGATTGATATAATTGAGGGACACTAGAAGTCTTGAACCTCAATGATTACTACTCAGATAAAATTTAACACTTCCAACAAAAATACATTGAACATAGAATCATTCTTGAGAATTCATAGCTTTGATTGTAAGACTACGTTAGTCCCATTACGGAAAAAATTAAGTTTGGATACACTGAACAATATGCAGAGAAAAAGATGAACATCATAAGGTAGCCAAACTAGAGATTGATTAGAGAGCGAGTGGCTGAGATGAGATGTAATATGATGCATTACATCTTTGCAACTCTTATGATATATATGATATATCATGGGATGGTTCTTACGTAGCTCTGAGGGTTTGATGTTAACATACCTATTTTCAGTTTTATTAACTAAAAGAACAAGAATATGCTAACATAATTATTTGATATATATGCGGGAAAGTTGACATAATATATTTTTATTATAAAATTTGTATATACCATGAAAATGTTGAACATTTGATCTTATCTTATTATAAAATTTTGGTTATTTTTACAAGAGTTCTGACACGTGTCAAAAATATAATTAACGGGATCATGACATGTGTTGATTGATCAATTAACTTTTGGCACATTTAAAAGATATCTGATCATTTTGTTTTCCATAATAAAAAGGAAACTAATTAAAATAACAATAATAAGATAACTTATATCATTCATTTTTCTAGTATATGTTAAATATTATTTTTCTCATGAAAAATTTCATTAATGTCAACTCAGCTAAATCAATAACAACAAGAGTGTCAGTGATATTAAGATATTTACAAATCAAGATTATCAATTACCCAAATACGTTGTACCATCTATGGGAATCAATCCAAATTGGAAACTAGTAATACACACTAGGAATGCAAATCATGTTTTAATCAAAGTATATATTTTTGGTTTTTTGTTAAGAGAATTTGAAATGTAAATAAACAAGAAAATAACTAAAAATGGGTTTGAAATCAAATTAAGGAAGAAGACCTTTGAAAATGTTATGGATGATCTAAGCTAATCAATGCTAAACTAATAGAGTTTTAAGCTACTTCTTAAAGCTAATCCATTCCAAGACAAATTTTAATTTAATTTCTTTTAAATTTTAAGAACATGCTATCGGGCTGGTGCTAATCTTGTATGTAAAGAATTTTGGTGAAATTATTTAATGAACTAAGAGAAAGTCCATCGGTGATTGAAATAGGTGTATTTATTTTTTCTTTTAAATAAACTAAATAGTGTAGAACCTAGTCTACACAGAGACACTAAAACCATCTTTATCCCATATACTTAGATGAGTGTCTTAAATATATTTTACTATTTAAATTTGAAGACATTTAGCTTTTTTTAGATCTAAAGTGTCCTTATATAGGCACTTCCCATCACTTTAAAGATACTTTAGATTTATTTTTCATTTTATTAAAATAAATAGTTAAAGACATCTTTCCAAAGTTATGGATGGAGATGTTCTAACATCTTCTACACGTGTCTTGTTTTAACTTGAAGATTTTTGGAATTTTTTTAAGAAATTCTCTTTTTTCCTTTTTCAGGAAGAAAATGAAACTTTCTCTCATTTCTCTCTTGTTGAAATCTCTCCATATTCATCGATAAATTGGTAATTAGTGTTGAAATTCAAGAGTATGGAGGCTTAGGGATTGTTGAGAGAGTGATAGTTGTGGCGTGAGAATGATAAGGAGTTTAAGGTTTGGATATTTAGAGAATGTTTAGGATGATGATGGTGGCGTGAGTATTGATATAATGAGGGATTATTGTTTGAGAATGATGATAAGAACGATAATGAGAATGAGAATGATAATGGTTGATGAAATAAGATGAACTAAGGAGAAGCATGGCGCCGGAGAGCAAAGGCTCCACCGGCGCCTTTAGGGAGATAAGTAAAGCTTTCTTTTACTCTTTTAATCTTCTTGTTCTCTTATTCACAACACTCTTTACATCACATTACATGTATATTTATAGAGTTTTTACATAGAGAAGAAGAGAAGAGGCGTGAAGAAGGAAGGAGAGAAGAGAGGAGTTTGCGTGAAGAAGAGAGGAGGGAAGGGAGCAGCTCACTGTTTGACTCCTGTTCAAGCTGCGCCCATACCCTGCTGCTGACGCCTCCATGCTTGTGCCCATGCCCTGGTTCTGGCGCCCCATGCTCTCCTTTGCTTCCTCTTTTCCACTTAGTTAGTCTTCTAGTTAGTATGTAACAGCTTCCTTTCTTCTAGTTACATCCTACCCAAGACTTCTTCTAGTTCCTTGTGAACTAGGTTTCCTTTCCCTCCTTCTCTTAGATTTAAATTCTTCTATCATAGAGATCAAATATTTCAACACTCCCCCTCAAGATTGGTCGGTAGGTGTCCTTAAGGCCAATCTTGCCATGTACGTGATCCTCATTGATAGAAGATGATGCCATGATAAGGATATCCGCTAGCTGATCCTTGCTTGCTCCAAAGATGGTTTTGATGACTCCTAACCTCAATGAGACCACGGCTTCCTCTCCTATGGCCTTTACTCTTTCTTGCGGATTAGGCTTTGTCTTCTCTAAGCTTCACTCGGATCATGTCTCCTCGGGCTTCTTGTCTCAAACTTAATCTTGACTTCAAGCTCCTCGGATGACATCTTCTAGCTCATAAAATACTCACATTGTCATTGGCTTCCTCTTGATGACTCTTGGGAGTATACTCTATCCGTTGGACGCCACTTCCCGCTGCTTCTCGGATCACCACACCTAATAAGGTCTGCAAGGTGGTTTCTCCTTCGGTTTCCTTACAACATCATCCATAGCTACTCATATGTGTCTCCCGGCTTCCTCTCGCCATCGTCTCCTCATATGGTGCTTGGAGTGCCTTGTTGCCTTGTTTACCGTTCCACAGCCTCCTAGGTGAACGCCTCTTGGTCTGAGCTTCACACTCCATCTATCAAGATCAATCTTGGCTTCAACCCTTCATAGATTTGATCTTGATTCTTCAAAGAGCCATCCGCTCTAATCCCACTTATCATAAGACTCTTTCGGCTTCCTCTCGGAATGCTGCACCTATCCATGGTACAATGTGATACAAAGAGCCATCCGCTCTAAGCCACTTATCATAAGACTCTCTCGGCTTCCTCTCGGAATGCTGCACCTATCCATGGTACAATGTGATAGTCCTCTTCTTCTTGGACCATCACCTAACTTGTTGCTTCAACGGTCTTCTTCAACACTCCCCCTCAAGCTTGGTTCGAGTATGGGAAGAACCAAACTTGACAAGGAAGGCCGTTGCATAATTTGGAGCTTCACCGGTCTTCTTCAGCACTTCCCCTCAAGACTAGCCCATTGCCAAGGGACCACTCTTGCAAAGGAAAGAGCACTAAGCTTGATTATGCCAATGATGCCACCTCCTCTTGGACTATCTATCCCACTTGCAAATTAGGACAAGCGTTCGTCTGTTAGCCATTTTGGATTAGGCCGCAAAGGACATCATCATCTACCTCCACATAACACCACCATGAATAGCTTGCTTGAGCCTATACACACTTCTTCTTGTAGATTGCTCCGCTTCGATCGCCACATGGTTGAGTATGATCACCACTCTCTAAAGACCTCCTGGATCAAGTGATTCAGCTTCAAGAGAGGATGAAGACCATGTGGAAGAATATGACCCTCCATAAGCACCATTTAATCAATACCTTGGAGCAACTACTTCTTGGACCATATGAATCTTCCGCTTATTGGAAGACTCACCAAAGAATTATAGCATAAGCCTTGTGCTTCATCTCCGTCTACTGCAAGTCTTCTACGTGAACTCCTCTTGTCACGTCCCTTCCGCAAGTCTCTTCCGGGTTGAAGACGTGAACTCCTCTTGTCACTTCTCTTCCGCAAGTCTCTTCCGGGAAGCAACCTTCTTCAGCTTCCTATCTCTTAGGTAAGCTTCTCCTTTTCAACTCCAAGTTTTACTATGAGCTGTCTCATATTTTTCTTGAAGTCTCACGTGAACTAGATTTTTCTTTCGCTGTTTGTGCAGCCGGTTTAATGCTTCCATTCATTCTGAGGCAAGCACCTCTTCTTTCTTGCTGAATGTCTTCATTTGATCACCAGCCACTTTACTTCCTGTTCAATGATTTGTTTTCACTTGGAACTTGCTTGGATCACCACTTAAGGTCACCACCCAGCCTTCTCCTCTTCTAAACCATCACGCCAAAAACACTCTTCATCTCCTAGATGCCTTATTTCCCATGCCATACATGCGAAAGACCATCACGCCATGACAAGCTTCTTCATGGATGAATGATTCTAAAAATCCTCTGGATCTTGTTTCCAAAGAGGATCACCGAGGGATTGATGTTGATACAACCCCTTTTCAAAGTTTTGTATGTGGATCTAGACTCCACACACAAGAAACACAAAGAAAGATATTTACTCTCTCACACACACCCTATTAAAAAACGCATGGGAGGAACAAATTACCCCAGAAATATTTTCTCTCATGTGTTTAACAAAAGGACCGAGCTTCTCAAGGCAAGGAGCCAAGGAGAGCCCAACGAAATCTCCCTCAATTTGTCATCATTTTCTAGTAACAATACACACCCTTAGTCCTTTCACAACTTGAAGATCTTATGATCTCAAGGATATTAATCTCAGAGTGAATAGAACTAAGAAAGTGTATGGTTATAGATTAGAAGACTTTGTAGAGAGCTAGAAGAATAACAAGAGATTAGACACTAGATCACTCAACTTGCTCTGATACCATGTTGAAATTCAAGAGTATGGAGGCTTAGGGATTGTTGAGAGAGTGATAGTTGTGGCGTGAGAATGATAAGGAGTTTAAGGTTTGGATATTTAGAGAATGTTTAGGATGATGATGGTGGCGTGAGTATTGATATAATGAGGGATTATTGTTTGAGAATGATGATAAGAACGATAATGAGAATGAGAATGATAATGGTTGATGAAATAAGATGAACTAAGGAGAAGCATGGCGCCGGAGAGCAAAGGCTCCACCGGCGCCTTTAGGGAGATAAGTAAAGCTTTCTTTTACTCTTTTAATCTTCTTGTTCTCTTATTCACAACACTCTTTACATCACATTACATGTATATTTATAGAGTTTTTACATAGAGAAGAAGAGAAGAGGCGTGAAGAAGGAAGGAGAGAAGAGAGGAGTTTGCGTGAAGAAGAGAGGAGGGAAGGGAGCAGCTCACTGTTTGACTCCTGTTCAAGCTGCGCCCATACCCTGCTGCTGACGCCTCCATGCTTGTGCCCATGCCCTGGTTCTGGCGCCCCATGCTCTCCTTTGCTTCCTCTTTTCCACTTAGTTAGTCTTCTAGTTAGTATGTAACAGCTTCCTTTCTTCTAGTTACATCCTACCCAAGACTTCTTCTAGTTCCTTGTGAACTAGGTTTCCTTTCCCTCCTTCTCTTAGATTTAAATTCTTCTATCATAGAGATCACATATTTCAACAATTAGATTTCTTCTCTTATTCACTGAATCTTCATCTTTCTTTTTGTAATTTTAGCTGTAATTAGGTGAATATTTGGGGAATTTATTGATACTATTATTTGATATTTGACTTTGCCTATGTGTTCGTCTTTGAGATTTTTTTGAAATCGATGGTTTGTCAGCAGCGATTGTATCAAATTTTCAAGATGTTCTTCCAAAGGAAAGAGGAAGGAACGATGAAAGAGTTGTGAGTGATGGATCGACTGGGGAAACTCCATCTACATCTGACATCGTCGTTAAGGCTGTGGAAGAAAAGGAGGAGATCGATGATTTTAGACCTATCATTTTAGTTACTAGTGGAGATGGGGTTGATTCTCTTAGACATGTCTCTCTCTCATTGAGGCTTTGGTTCTCAAATGACTCTACAATGTTCATGTTTATGCTCCTCAAACGTAATGTTTCTTTTTTTTTATTACTAATCTTAATGTATTTTTTATTTTTTATTTGGTTTTTAATTTATGTTTATTATATATGAGTTTTGGTTATATCTGAAGTTGTGGAATCTATAGGGATAAATCAGTTTCTGCTCAGTCTATGACACCTGGAGAAACCATTGCTGTTAGCTCTGTTAATATCACAGGTGCAACCGCCTTTGAAGTTCATGTATGAGGATTTGAATGAATTATGATTCTACAGTTCATTGAAGTTTTACAAAATCTTTTAGTTTGACATATTTGATATATTTTGATGTGAAAGTTGGAGTCTTTGTTGAAATAAGATCCATTGATTCTCATATTTTTGGAAATTGTCTCCATAATACTGGTCATGTTTGAACAACTTTTAACAGATGGATATATTGCTACTCTATGTAGCATTGGTAACTAAAATGTGATACATATAGACCATGTGATAATCAATCCAAATTGCCAACTTTTATGCATATATTTGTATGTAGGCATAATTAACTGTATATGTAGTGAAAACATGAAGAATATATTAATTATATATATGGGAATAATATATTGATTTTAAATTGTCTTAAAATTAAAAGTTTGATATACTTGGGAGTTAGATATTATTGTGAAGTCGTGCGGACTAAGATAATATAATCTTGATTTGGTCTGAATTTTTGCATTGTTTGAGAGATATTCTTACTTGAGGGAAGCAATTTAGGTATGACCTTCTGACTACTCTGTCTAACTATAGATATAATCTTTAGGCTTGTCTTATTTTTTTTCATTTATTTGATTTATATGTCAAAGATATACTCGAATATTACTTTGACTTGGCTAGGAGAATATATCTCTTTCACTAACAGAAGATACTACACTTTTTCTTTTCTGCATCTTTTTGTCTGAGATATATACACTACACTTTTGCTTTTCTACATCGTTTCTTAATCTCTTTTCTCCATATCTTTTCTCCATCGTTTCTCCATCTCTTTTCTCCATCTTTTTCGATTGTTCCTTATTTTAGGTTATGGCTTCTAGCAATCCAAATAGACTTTCTCTAAACTTTACTGACCTGATGAATAGACAACAAATGCCAACAATATGTTTAAAAGTATATGAATAGCCAACAAGTTCCTTGTTTTTTGTAATATATGTTTAAAAGTATTTATAATGTAATATATATATATATATATATTAAAATAATATTATATAATTACCATTTTATTTTTGTTAATTTTCATAAATATAATCCAATATTTTTGTATTTTAATTTAAACAAAAATAAACATGTTTTCAATAAATCTTGTTTTAGACGCTTTTAATGAGAATGACTAATGGAAAGTTAAAACTTAATTAGAATTAGTGGAAGCCCTGGAGGGTCTTAAACTAAATAATATTTATTTTATTATTAATTAATGGTAAAGACCTCTTAATGGGATTGACTAAGGTGGATGGCTAAGAGAGAAAATTATTAAAAATCTTCCACACAAATCAAATATAATATTTCTGAGAATATTATTAATTCGTGTTAAATGAACCAGTTTATTTGGAATTTTTGATAATTTTAATTATAAACATTTTACTGATTTGAACCAATTGAAAATTTTGGTTTATTCCATTCAGATATTGTTTTATTCGGATCCATTTTTACAAAATAATCTATTCTGAATTTGAACAAAATTTTGTAATAATCGGGTTGTTCAGTTTATTATATACCTAAAAAAAATTCTGTTTACAAATCTAAAATAGATGTGTAACAAAACCTTATAATAAATCTAAGTAAAAATATAATCAGGTTAGTTAGACACACATCCAAATCAACGTGACAATGACTGACTGATGATGCAACCTTGACGGTTATGGTGATGTTTGGACGCTCGATTACACCTTTAGTCAATACTTGTTACACGCTAGCCGCAATCTAAGTCAACCACAAGATATAATACATAGTACATCCTATCTTATTTGATAAAATGGGTTAATTGACGATTATCTCTTTCATTTTCTATGAATTTAATTCAGATATGAAGATTTACCAATTAGTCTAGCCAATATATTGGTGATGAGAATGCCTGTAAACAAATCCAGTGAATCAAGCTGAAGAGAGGTAATATAATGACGAAGAAGAAGAAAAATATTAGAAAAGAGGTGGAGAAGAAGAAGAGAAAAACAAAGAAGAAGACAAGAGAAGAGAATAAATATTAGAAAAGGAAAACTCCAAAACGAGTACACTGATACAAAAATGGGAAAAACCCAAATTGGAGTATATAGAAATATGAAATCTGAATTAGATGTACCAATCAATTCCAATGCTAACAAGGATGACTTTGTTGCAAATTCACTGTCGGCACCGAGCATTTGACCAGGGTTCGCGGTTTCGGACTTCATGTCACACACTGACACCACTAGCAAGAAAAAATGGAGCATTCCTATCATATTATCATAGAAGAAAAATTTGCCACAACCAAGATTCCATCCCCTTACTCCTCCATCTAACAAGACAAAGAAACTCGAAACAAAATTTAATATTTTTAGAATATTTTAATTGTCTGAAATGTATTAATCTTTTATATATATTTAAGTTATAATTTTCTAACATTTTTTCTTCCATCCACTATGATGAACACAAACATCGTATTACCTTCCCAACGTGCCTGCTCCTTTCTCTCACCTAATAGATGTGATTACGTGAAATCCTACAAAATAATTTTGTGGATGTTCAAACGAAGATTCTACATACCTAGAAATAGATTTGATCTCTTGCTGAATAGAGGTATGTCTACTGAAATTCAGATTCCATGAAAATATAAGAAACCGTAAGCAATTTAACTTCCTTATTGTTGGATTGTGTATTATGTGTTTTAAGGAATAACCACAAAAGAATTTGTTTATACGTTTTTCTCAAAATATATGCAGAGCCAAAGGAATGAATTATTCACCTCAAACTAAAAGAAAAAAAACTTGCAACACCAACTAATCTATTTTAAACCAAGATCTCTCAAGGAGATTCAATCAATACAACAATCTTTTCACATTGAAATGTTATTACCTTATTCATAATAACAAGAGGGCACTCATTGTCTGTTTGGAAGAAGTTTTTTGTCATCAACTGTAAAAATCAGAGAACCAATAATGGGATAAAAACTTCTATATTGTTGTTATGTAAATCACTGTGTCATGGTTTTCCAACTTATATATTATATGCATCTGTTTTTATGCCATGGTCCAAACTTATATATTATATGAATCTGTTTGGATATATAACTATCATAGTTATTTTAATGGTTGAGTGTTCTTATTATATAGGAATGAGGAATAATAATCAAATAATTTCAAGAGGCAATAATACTGTCAGATCTATAAATAGAATAGTATGTTTTCTATAATGGGCATTTTGTTTTATATAACATATTAATTATAATAGGGAAATTCCTTAATGAGAAATCCTTATCTTATAATATTTTATCAATAAAATACAATTATTGATTATGTAATGCAATGTTAATGTTTCATTAATTTTAGAGTTTTGGAGAAAGCAGAGCACAACTCACACCCTGAGAATATGCAGTCTAAAATATTCTTTAATTTCCATGAAAAATAAAATTTTGTGAAACTCATATATCTCTGAATGCATCAGTAGAGCCTTGAACAATTATTATATTAACATATTATTTTGTGTGCTCAAAAGATGCCATAGCCGGATATGATCATTGAATAGGGGATTGACAACAGACCGTTTTTGTCTTCTTATCAACTTCTCCCAAAGAGTGAAACGGGACAATTTATTCTTCCAATGCATGTTCGGCTGGGAGATCTAGAGATTAACCTCATCAATCATGGAACACTCTGGAGGCAATGCAATTTCTAGAAAGCAAACAGAAGACTTACAAAGTTAGCTTGGCAGTACATCTATCAAGCCGATGATTGTATCTATTCAACGAATCGTTACAGAATTGCAAGCTTATGCGAAACCAATATATATTAATAATAGAACAATTAGTAACAAGAGGAAAAATTGGAAATTAGCTGATCAAGTCACCAGTAACTAGAGGAACAATTAGGAACATTAGCATATCTCTTTCTCTTCAAATCTCAAAAACCCTCTCAAAATCTTTACTACCTTCAAGATAAAACAACCAAAAGCAAAGAAAAAAACTTCTGCAGTCTAACAAAGTGTGATAAACCCATAGTCTCTGACATCTGCATCAATTGATTCGAGGATGTAATAATCCCAAACCTAATTATGCTAATCAGCCAAAAAATCAAGGAAATGTAAGAACAGTTTAAGGTCAAACAACATGGAGATAGTTATATAAACAATGAGGGGTTAATAATTACATAAAGAACCCAGATCTTGAGTAACATGAGGTAATTTTGAGAAGATGGATTTCAACTACAATTACTGTATCTTCTCATCTCAATCTTGCATTCTTCAAAGATCTTTGATCAAGAAAAACTGTAACTCAATCGATTCAATGAATTACAAACCTAAAACTGAATCCATGTTCATAAAATGCCAATCTAAATTCTATATGTTAGAGCTTAGAATGTAGAAATAGCTCTACCAACAATGAAATATCAAACCCTAAAAACAGAGAGAGTCAAAGAAGAAGAAGGTGAAACAACGGTTTGATGAAACAGAAGCTTTTAGAAATAGAACTAGAGATCCATTGATTCTTTAGAATATCGGATAACTAGAGGTTGAGAGTCATCTTCTCAGGTCTTTCACAAAAACTCTTAGGTGTGTTTACAGTTGTTTAACAAAGCCTCTTAAATTTTTTTGATTAATCAATTCATCAATAATCTTCTGAATATAATAGGAGGCCACACAAGGCTATTTATAATAAATCATAAAACCCTAAGTACTTAAAATTTTCTAGAAACCTCTAAAAGATAAACACTAAAATATAAATATAAATAAGTAAGGAAATTATTTAAATAATAATAAT
Organism: Nasturtium officinale; assembly: GCA_963854855.1. Classification (NCBI taxonomy): domain Eukaryota; kingdom Viridiplantae; phylum Streptophyta; class Magnoliopsida; order Brassicales; family Brassicaceae; genus Nasturtium; species Nasturtium officinale. Next base: position 3,722,116 of record OY978511.1, on the reverse strand, counting down.
ATTTAGAAATATTCCAAATATATTGTTGTATCAGGTCTCGTGGACAAAGAAAGTTTCGTCATTGAATCTTCAACCGGTTTTTCCACATCACCGGATTTTGCAAGATCCAAATTTTGCCCAAATTTTTCACATATCATGAACTCCGCACAGATTTGATATTGCTTGAATATCACATGAATTTGATGTCACCCAATTTCTGCACGAACACATTCTGCACGTATCAGATTCTTGAAATCACCTTCTAGAAAGATGAAGTCTACAATCATGAAATCTTCTTCATATGTATCAAATATCAGACGCCATAGATCTCTCTATAGATCTCATGGTTTTCTTTTCTTCCAATGAATGAAATTTCATCCTGGATAGGATAGATGTCTTTGTTTAAGAAACCAAAGAGATGCGGCTCTGATACCAACTAATGAAACAGAAGCCTATAGGAATAGAATTAAAGATCCGCTGATTCCTCAGAATAGCGGGTAACTAGGGTTTAAGAGTCTTCCTCTTAGGACATTCAAAAAACTCTTGGGTTTGTAAATACTTTTCACAGTGGTTTAACAAAACCTCTTTAAAATCTTTTGATTAATCAATTCATCAATAATTTTTCAAATACAATAAGAGGCCTCAAAGACTAATTATAATAAATCATTAACCATAAGTATTTAGAATATTTTAGAAACCTCTAAAAGATAAACAGTAATATATATATATATAAATGAAGAAATTATCTTAAATAATAATAATATTTGGGCACAGAGAAATATGTGCATTTTCATCTCTATCCTTGTTAAATTTTGTTGCACTAACAGAAATGTGTGCTGTGTTCCCTTCTTTTTGAATTCCCATCAACTCTTCATTCATCTCCGCATTCAAGAAAATGTTCCTAGTTTTTTCGGTGCCCAAACTTTCCTGCAATAAAACCTTTTATCATGCCTAATCTTTCACACCAGTTCTGCTAAGATCAGATTGCATTAGTGATCGAAGCCAAGAAGCAGATATATCATCTAACTGAACCAATATTAATTCCACTCAAATCTCCTCTGGTATATTATCAATATAAAAATGAATAGCCAATAAGACATTCTGGAGATCTTCTTGCCTAACATCAAGTTATTTGAACTTGAACCACCGTGTCTTTGAAAACATTTTCTTTCTAACATTTTGCAATAGTTTTGTTTACAGTGGCATTGAACCAAACACTTGGCGTAAAGTACTAGTATCACATTCCAAATCAAATTGTGACATCGAACAATGTGACCTCAAAAATGCAGGTAAATCTTCTTAAACATTCAGAGATTCAATGGGAGACATATGGCTAAGTTCCTAGTGAGAGACTGATACCTGATGTTTGAGAAGCAAATTCTTATGTTGAAGCAAACTAGCTTTTTTGAATCTGTGGAATGAGTCTTGGCTTGTGGTGTGTGTGAATTTTACATGTTTAGCATGCATTTCTAATCAGTTTTCCATTATTTCTTCACCATTTCTCTCTTTTATCCATTCATTTGCATATTTATTTCACTCATCTTAGGTTTGCATTAAGTTTTGCATATACATTGCATTTTGGAGTATTTTCAGATGTTTTTGGATGATTTCGGGATTCGAATGGACTAAGGAAGAGCAACTCAATATGTGGAATCAACATCATACCGAGTCTGAAGCCAAGAACATATTTTGGGAGGCAACTCGATGATACAAATCGACATCATACCGCGTCTGAAGCCAAGAAGACATTTTGGGAGGAAACTCGTTGAGACAACTCAACATCATACCTATGGCACATTTGGGCAACTCGATCAAGACACTTGGTTTGATATGGAGTCCAGAGCCACTCGACATGTCAAATCGATCAGAGATCCCGAGTCAAGCTCCCACCTTTGAAAAATCAAGCACCTTGACTTCTACTGCATATCTAATTAGATTGTTTTAACCATCCTTAGTGTTTTCATTTTCTGGGATTTTTATCCCTTGATCTATCCCATTGTAGTTTGGATTTATATTTGGTTTCTTCTGCCAATATGTCTATCTACTCTTTTTGTTTAAGATTAAGAGTTTATTTTGATTTCTAGGTTTTTTCATTTCATTATTTTTCTGGATCTGAGTAGTGGATTCAGGGTTCTTGAGGAATAAGTAGATATAAGTATGATTTTGATTCTTTAATGATGTTTAGGCTTAGATTTTTTATATCTCTTCAGGATTAGGGTTATTAATGCATATTATTTTCTGATCAACTGGAATATGATCCCAGTTATTCACCACTCAAAAGGTGTTCAATGAATATCTGATCATCTTAATTTAGAGATTTGTTCATCATAGCCTAAGAGATTAGATGTTGATGGAAAATTTTGGCATTAATGATCTGGTTCTTCGTGCTTTATTCACTTATGTTTCATTGATGAAAATCAAAATTAGGAAGTTTCTGATACTTGAGGCTAATCACCATGAAAATAGGTTTAGCTGTTCTTGATGGTCATTGTCTAGAGATAAACTTGTTTAAGTTGTTTATTTAAGCATCACTTTAGATAGATTGAATCCCAGAATCCAACCATTTCCTCAGTTACCTTATTGCCTTTAATTGTTTATGTATTTGCATCTTGTTGATCTTGTTACTTATTGCATTTTCATATTGCTTTTAGGATTGTTAGACACAAACCTCCATATTTGGCTTGCCTTATAATTTTCTGATTGCATCTGATCTGATTGCATATCTCTCATTTAAATTGACACCTCAAATACTATAATGGCATGATAAATAGGTTGAGGAATTAAATCATATAAGTATAAAGCCTATAGTTCAAGCTTCTGATCTGTTTGAAGACATTCAATATTATCAAAGCTGTCGTGGTATCAGCTCCTATAGTTTAAGCTTCAAACTGAGTTATCCATTTGAAATCATGTGTGATGCTTCAGATTATGTAATGGGTGCGGTTGTAGGCCAAAGAATATATAAAAAGTTACATGATATCTACTATGAAAGCAGAACTATGGATGAAACACAATTGGAGATATATACTACTACAGAAAAGGAGTTGTTGGCTGTTTTTTTTTGCTTTTGAGAAATTCAGAAGTTACATAGTGGGTTCTAAGGTCATAGTTTATACAGATCATGCTGCAATGAGATACTTATATGCAAAAAAGGAAACCAAGCCGAGATAGCTAAAGTGGATTTTACTTCTTCAGGAATTTTATATGGAAATAGTGGATAAGAAAGGAATTGAGAATGGGGGTAGCAGATCATTTATCTAGATGATAGTGGGAGATAAGGCACCTATCAATGATTGAGGGCATGAAGTGCAACTGCTGGTTGTACATACTTATGATGGAACTAGAACTTTTATAATTTGTGTAAGGTAAATCCTATAGAGGAAACAAAATGGCAATGGTATGCTAACATGGTAAATTTCAAAGCTTGTGAAAAAGTTCTTGAAGGTCTGAATGCACACCAAAGGAAGAATTTCTTTAGGGATGCAAATCACTACTACTGGGATGAGACTTACTTGTACAAAAGAGGAGCAGATGGTCTATTTCAAAGATACATAGCATAGGAAGAGATTAGAGGTGTTTTAGAACAGCGTCATGGGGAATCTTATGGAGGACACTTTGCCACATTCAAGATAGTCCAAAAATTCCTTCAAGCAAGTTTTTGGTGGCCAAAGATAGTCAAGTACACTCATGAATTCATAACCAAGTGCTATAAATGTCAAAGAATGGGAAACATCACCAAGAGGAACAAGATGCCCCAAAACTCCATTCTTGAAGTGGAGGTATTTGACGTCTGAGGAATAGATTTCATGGGACCTTTTAATCCACCTTCATATGGAAACATATACATCTTAGTGGCAGTTGACTAATATCTAAGTGGGTGGAGGGAATAGTCTACCCCACCAATGACGTAAAGACTGTCTTAAGGTTGTTCAAGAGCATCATACTATCAGATTTGGTGATGAGGCCCAAACCTCCTCCGATCCCGAGGATAGCCTGCCGGATGATACTGAGTCGGACACGGATGGGAGCCAATGAGCATTGTCCGACATTCCGGTTTCAGCCATTGACCGCGAGCATTCTCAGCGCTATCAAATGAGGTTGAATATGGTGATCAGCCAAGGACTAAAGGGGAATGCGTGGACAAGACCCGAGCCATCAAAGATCGCCAACGACCAAGTCCTTAGCGTTTTCACCCTGACCCGGTGAAAATGTGCCATTAAAGTCGTTTGGGTCAGAATACTCTTTTTCCCTTGTTGGGTTTTATCCCTAAGTGGTTTTCCCAGTAACGTTTTTAACGAGGTTCATGGCCTGGGCGCATTAGGCCCGAGCCGATCATCATCTTGCCAATCCATGGCTCGAGTGATTATCTCTCGGCCCTAATCTCTATCCCTTCCTTTTTTGTTGTTTTACCCTTTTTAATTAAGGACTTGTTTTAGTTACCGTTTTAACGGGCATGTAAAATGCCCAAGGACACGCTGGTCCTTTGTAAGGGTTGGATGCCCTAAGAATCCCGCCTATTTAAGTACTTGTAACCTCGCCATTTCAAGGCAGATATGAATAAATGCATTGGCTTAAGGCTTGCTCTCAAATCTCACTTAGTTTAAACATCGCTGTCCTCGAAGCTCTGCTCGGACTCTGATCAGTCGTATCACAGTGTTGTCCAAATACCGTGTGGCTGACTATCAATCCATTGTTCTTATCTTTACATTTCATCCATCACTCTCGTTCCTTCACCCACATCATTCATTCCATCATCATCTTGTTTTCATTATCCTTAGCCGTTATCATCATCGTTCACCACCGTTCCCACTCCATCGCTTCCACGCCCATCTGTACCGGCATCGAGAGCCTATCTCCGAGCAATCCTTACCACATTGGTAACTCGCTACCGAGAGTCTGTACCGGCATTGAGCGCCTCCAAGGAATCCCTACCTCATCGGCGACTCGCCAGCGAGAGTCCATACCGGCACCGAGAGCCTATCCCTGAGGAATCCTTACCGTATCAATAACTCACTACCGAGGATCCATATTCCACCGAGAGCCATCCATCGAGAGAACTTGACCGTGACTTGGCCCGTATCCGCAACCTCGCAGGTTCCGCGTACGGCCATCCGGCTGTCTGTATCAGACCCGATCGGACTGCTAGTGAAACTACCGTTCTGGGTGCGTATCATTTGGAGTCCCCAAGTTTGTGACAAGTGATGGAGGTTAATTTTTTGTTAACAAGGTCTTTGATAGCTTACTCAAGAAACATGGGATGAAACACAAGGTTGTAACTCCATACCAAATCCAAGACTAGTAGTCAGGTGAAACACAAGGTTGTAACTCCATACCAAACACAAGGTTGTAACTCTATACCAAATCCAAGACTAGTAGCCAGTCGCCAATGCAATATGGTTTCCTCGGTAACCAGTCACCGATGCAGTTCGGATCTCTCTATAACCAGTTTACATTGAGGTCAAGAAACTCTTGATAGGTCTATCAAGCGGTAAGATAACCTCGATGCACAAATGTTGATGCGAGTAGAGGTTTCTCAACATAGATGAAATGGAGCGGTATGGATGGTTTTGGGGATAAGATGGATGATAAGGAACACGGTGGAAGGAAGGATGATGATAAGAACAACGAAAGGGGAAGCGATGATAAGTTTGATGGTAAGGGAAACGAGGGTATGGATGATGCTAAGAAAGGATGGTACGAATGGTGGTGATGGAAGAGCGGTAAGTGATAAGGGACATAGGAACAAGGTGGATCGATAGCTGACCACATGGTGGTTGAACGACACCGTGATACGACTGATTGGAGTCCGAGCAGAGCTTTAAGGACTTACGATGTTTAAACTAAGAGTGAAACCCAAGAGAAGCGTTATAGCTAATATATTTATTCAAGTCTACCTTTAAGGTCGAGGTTTATATGGTTTAAATAGGCCAAACATTAGGGCATTCCAACCTTTACAAAGGACCAACGTGTCTTTGGGTGTTTACATGCCCGATATAAATAGTAAACCAATGTTCTTAAGTAAAAGGAAAAGGTAAAAGAGGAAAGGATAGGGATAAGGGCCAAACGACACTCCACAAGCCATGATCTGGCAAGGAAGATGACCGGTTCGGTCCTAATGCGTCTGGGTCATAAGCCTTGTTAAAAACCTTGATGATAAAACCTCTTTGGGATAAAAACCAATCAAGGGAAAAAGAGTACTTATGCCAAGATGAATTTAGATGCACGTTTTCACCGGGTTAAGGTGAAAACGCTAAGGACTTGATCCTTAGTCATCTTCACTGGTTCGGGTCCGGTCCATGCATTCTTCTTCAGGCTTTGACTGATAACAAGGTTGAAACTCGTTTGATAGCATTTAGACTGGACGCTGTCAATGGCCGATACTGGTATGTTAGGTAAGGGGCCTTGGCTTCTAGCTGTGTCTGAGTCAGTTTCGTCCGGGGAGTCTTCCTCTGATTCAGAGGAGGCTTGGGCCTCATCACCCCCATTGCTAGAAAACCATTCCATATGCTCTACGAAAAAACTGTCATTTACCTGTTGAGAATATAAAGCTATATGGACAACTAAATTGTTGAAATTTGATCTAAGATCAGCTCAAGAAAGAAGGGTAATGGAGTTGCATGAGTTGGAAGAAATAATATTAGAAGCTTATGAGAGCTTTAAAATCTATAAAGAAAGGATCAAAGCCTTCCATGATAAGAAGATATCACCGAAAGAAATCAAGGCTGGGGATCAGGTTCTACTCTTCAACTCAAGACTCAAGCTTTTTCCAGAAAAAAACTTAATCTAGGTGGTCTGGTACTTTTTCAATAAAAAAATTACTTCCTTATGGAGCAATAACATTGTTTAGCAAAGATGTAACAGAGTTCACTGTGAATGGGCAGAGGATTAAAAATATTTGGCTGATAGAGTTATCCCTGAAGAAACCTCAGTTCATCTAGATGAACCTTTCAACCAAGAATGAGTTGACTAAGTCAAGCTTAGAGACTTTAAACAATCTCACTTTAGAGGAAATCCCATCACTATCATTTTACATAAAGTTCTTAATTTAAGTTTCTATCTTGTTATTTCTAATGTTTTTATCCAGTGTTTGTGCGTATCAGAGTAGAAATTGGAGTGGAATTGCAAATTTTGGATAACCGATTTAAGATTTGAAGTCCCAAAAGTGTAACTCAACATGGGAAACTCGAGCAAGAAGCTGATTTGACACTTCAGAAGCTCAGACTCGAGGAGACACACGTGATCAGGACGTCGAATTTGCACAGCATCAACCTTAGAAATGGGATGCCAGACTCTAGCTATAAACCGAGTTACTCCCTCTTCTGCATACACGTGAGAGCATGGATGAAGTTGCTTCATCCTTCTTTTCCATGATCTGAGGTATTAATCCATCTTTCCATTGTACGTACCATAAATTTTAGGTTTATTTGTTTTTGTTTATCTAGATGTTCTTCCAGATTCTTTATGACACAAGGGACTGTGTGATTTAAGTTTGGGGAAGTATCTAGGAAACATTTTACCATGTTTCTCTGATTATTATTTTCAAATTTTCATCACTGAGTCTGCATAAGCAATTCATCTAAATCATAGAAAACCCTAATTTTTTTGAAATTTTCTGAAAATTATTTTGCAAAAACAGAGTATTCATGTAGTTGCATCTACATTTTCGGATTGAGTCTAGTGTGTTCATATATGATTGTTGCATTGTATAAGGGATGATGATAATTTAACCTCGTAAGCTTGCTAATTAAATAAGTTTAGTTTGAAGTTAAGATAGAACTCTGCTCTAATTACTTAGTTTTGCATCTAGACTAGACTGACATCTTGCTGTGATTTGACTTCATTTCTCTATCTATTTGAACATAATTTGGATTTACAATGATTTGTTTATGAATTGTGAATTGAACTCAGGAATACCATATACATACTTGGGTTATATTATTAATTTCACCACATTTTGTTAACCTAAGTAGATATTCCCATATTTTTGAACAATTATAATTCATTCCCTTAACCTAACCTTCTTTCAAGCCACCATTACTCTCTGTGAGAGTGTGAGGCCTTTTCTATTACTAGTGGATCAGCTAGGACTAGTGGGATTATTTATTTTGGGATTTGGTTAACTGTTTGATGTCACTAGGTTGCATAACTCGGTTTCACTACCCCGAGTTTGCACCTTGAGTCTGACATTCATTCTGGAATTTTGAGAAGAAAAGAAAAGATAAGGCTATAAACGAAAAGTTTTAAGAAGTTCTCGAAGTTGGAAGTTTAAAAAGAAAGAAAAAAGCATCTAGAAAAGGATTTGAAAGAGTAAAAGAAAAGATAAAAAAAGATTTAGGCTCCGAAAATAATTAAAAGTAAAGAACTGTCTAAGAAGAAAGAGCCTTAGAAATAAGAAAAGCCCAATCGACTAGATCATTGAAGAAAAACCACTCCTTAGAGCCTGAATTAAAAAAAGTCTTAGCAAAAAGAAGAATCAAAGACAAATGAAAGCCTAAAAGGTAGACTTAAGATGCTTTCTGGGATTAGATGATAGGTTTTGGGGTTCATCCCTTATACGTTTGGGTAGGTGAGAGTATGTCCTTGTATTCATAGGTTGGCCCTGACCTTTAACATTCTTATAAAATTCAATCCTTTCATGAGAGATCCCTGTTCTGATTTGATACATATTTTGAAGGGACATTTTTGTTTCTTAACCTTTACTCTTAGCCAAATGAGATTCAATGATCTTTGCATAAACTTGATTCTTTGTTACTATTTAATGAATGTTAAATGGATTTGAATGCTTGCCTAAGTCTTTTCTCTTGCTAGTTATTGTTATGAACAATATTGCTAAGAGTTTTAAAGTAGAACTCACTTATGATTCCAACTTGTTTTGGTTATGAGTCCCCATTTTTCAAACTTCTTCTTCATCTTAATCTTATATGTTTGCTTGAGGGCAAGCAAATACTAACTTTGGGGGAGTTGATGTATGTGAATTTTACATATTTTTAGCACACATTTCTCATCAGTTTTTCATTGTTTCTTTACTATTTCTCTCTTTTATTCATTCATTTGCATATTTATTTCACTCATCTTAGGTTTGCATTTCGTTTTGCATATACATTGCATTTTTTCAGGTGATTTTGGATGATTACTGGAGCTTAATAAACTAAGAAAGAGCAACTCGATATGCGGACTCGACATCATACGGAGTCTGAAGCCAAGAAGACATTTTGCAAGGCAAATTGATGACACAACTCGACATCATGTTGAGCCTGAAGCCAATAAGACATTTTGGGAGGCAACTCGATGATATAACTTGAAATCATACCGATTTTGACATTTCAAGATGACACATTTGAGCAAATCGATCAAAACACTCAGTTTGCTACCAAATTCAGAGCCACTGGACATGTCAACTGGATCAGAGATCCCGAGTCTAGCTCTTAACTTTGAAGAAATAAGCAACTCGACTTCTTGACTTGGTTTGCAGACCGAGTTCAGCCTTGTTTTTACCCTTTTCACTTTTCTTAATTATTTATACTTTAGATTTTAATCTGAGACTATAAGTGCTTATTTTGAGCTATTTTTGGCCAATTCAGTTTTACTGCATAACTAATTAGGTTGTTTCTCTCATTAATAATATTCAGTGTTCTTCAGTTTCGGGGATTTTGATCCTTTGATCTATCCCATTATAGTTCGAATTTTTATTTGGCTTCTTCTGCAAATCTGTTTATTTACACTTTTGTTTTAGATTATGAAATATATTTTGATTTCTGGGTTTTTACATTTCATTGGGATCTGAGTAGTGGATTTAGAGTTCTTTAGTGATGTTTAGGCTTAGATTCTTTCACATCACTTCTGGATTAGGATTATTAATGCATATTGTTTTCCGATCAATTGGAGTATGTTCCTAGACATTCACTACTCAAAAGATGTTTAATGAATGTCTGATCACCCTAATTCCAGAGATTGTTCATCCCAACCTAAGAGATTAGATGTTTAGGGAACATTTTGACTTTAATGATCTGGTTCTTCATGCATGTTTCACTTATGTTTCTGTAACAGCTAAAACTCTCTAGAGTTGGACTTTAGGGTTTCTCGAGGCCCATCAGGCCCATTTGTTTGTGTAAACCCCTAGAATTCTTCTCCATTTAAAGTTTCACCTCTCATTTCTTTTCATCAATCCTCATATGCACCAAACCTCTGCAGAATTTTCGTCTTAAAAACAAAACCTTTGTGTTTTAGCCGCTGCCACCACTTCACGCCGGAGCTGTCGAATGAAATCACCACCGAACCACCTTTATTTTTTTAACTCGAATCTTTGATCCATCATATCTTTCAAATTGCTTGCATTCAGGCAAATCGGATGCCACCAGAGGAACCGCAGATGAAGCCGTAGCCTGAACTGCAGCTTCACATGTCACGTGTGCTCCACCAGGGGAACTGCATGTGAATATCACACGTCATTGTTACTGTTCACATGGGTTACTGTTCACATACTGCCATTATTGTTCATGCACCGCCACCTGAATTTCCGATAAGCCACCACCGCCGTGACTCGCCGGTGATTCGGTGAGTTAACTCGGTTGACCGGTTAGATAAAGGTTGACCATTTGACTGGTTTGATTGAGTTGACAGGTTTGACTTGGTTTACTGTTGACTGGGTTAACCGTTGACTGTTGACTATTGACCATTGACCGTTGACCATTGAGGTTGACCATTTTGGTTGGTTTGGTCTGATTTGGTCAGTTCTTATAGGTTTAACCGGTTTAAGATGATTTTCATCCAAGAAATCTTTCTAACTAGTTTTTCGTGCCGGTTACAGTTACAGATATAGAGTTCGTTCAAGAATCTTGGAGTTACGAATCAACTTTATGTGGCCAAGGTTAGGGTTAGGAACATAACCCCTCCCCCCCCCCCCCCCCACATATATATTTATCTGAGGCCTAAGCTCTTCTATCGGTAGTTTATGATTTGAATATGTATGGTCTTTTTGAATAAGTCTTCTATGATTGAGTTTGCATTGTTTTCTTTTATTCAGACCTAGGAACTATAGAGGAATTCACATACTGATTGTTTCATATGTTGTGGTTCTAGTGATGTGTTATATATATGTATATGTGGAGACTCTGTGGAGGTACAGAGTCGGCGTTTCCGCTGTACTGTTGAGGTTTTTTGTGTGTTGGGTAAGTCAGTCAGTCGATCGCTGATCCATTGTTGAAATTATAAGTTTAAAGAGATTGAAGAATGTTTAGAGACTAAGAGTGAGAATAGCAAGAGATTATGAAAGCTTGTATGGATTTTTATTCTCTTAGTCATACCCTTCTTTACATCATTTTACATGTATTTATAGAGTTTTTACATTGAAGAAGGAGAGAAAGGCGCAGAAGAGAAGAAAGAAGACGTGAAGAAGGAAGGAGAGAAGAGAAGAGTTTGCGTGAAGAAGAGAGGAGGGAGCAGCTCACCTACTCCAACAGTGGAGAGCTCCATGCCCTGATTCTGGCGCCCCCATGCTGTCCTTTGCTTCCTCTTTTCCACTTAGTTAGTCTTCTAGTTTATTTGTAACAGCTTCCTTTCTTCTAGTTACTTCTCAACTATTTCTCCTTCTAGTTCCTTTTCAACTAGATCACATATTTCAACACTCCCCCTCAAGATTGGTCGGTGGAGATCCTTAAGACCGATCTTGCCATGAATGTGATCACAAGTAATAGTTGAAGTTGCCTTAGTGAAGATATCAGCTAATTGATCCTTGCTTGCTACAAAGGCGGTTTTGATAATTCCTTCTTGTATCTTCCCTCTCACAAAGTGGCAATCAACTTCTATGTGCTTGGTTCTTTCATGAAATACCGAATTTGATGCTATATGCATTGCAACTTGATTATCACAATACAATAGCATTTCTTCATCTCCCTGAATTCCAAAGTCTTTTAGAAGCGCTTTTATCCATATCAACTCCTTTGTCAATTCTCTCATGGCTCTGTACTCTGCTTCAGCACTTGATAAGGCTATGACCTTCTGTTTTTTGCTCCTCCAAGTTACTAGATTCCCTCCCACAAATGTGCAAAAACCAGATGTGGACTTTCTATCCTTTTTATCTCCAGCCCAATCTGCATCACAATAACCTTGGACCTTTGTGTTCCCATTAACATGCATCCATACACCTTTTCCAGGGCTATTCTTTAGGTACCTTAGCAACCTCTCAATCATGTTCCAATGTTGTGAGGTTGGCTTTTGAATATGCTGGCTCACACGGTTTACTGCAAAGCAGATGTCAGGTCTTGTAATGGTAAGATATATAAGTTTGCCCACCATCCTTTGGTATCTTTTAATGTTCTCCAAAGGCTCCCCCTCAGGACTATCTTGGTATCCTTCTTCTATTGGAGTTTTGGCCAGCTTGGATCCTAACTTCCCGGTTTCTTCCAAGAGATCCAGCACGTATTTCCTTTGAGATATGAACATTCCATCTCCAAATCGTGTCATCTCAATCCCTAGGAAGTACTTGAGCTTCCCTAGATCCTTTATATCAAAGTCGGCCTTCAAGAGTCCCTTGATTTGATCTACTCCATCTTTGTCACATCCTGTGATGATTAGATCATCAACATAAATCAAGACTACCACTACTCCTCCTTCACTTTGTCTTGTGAATAGAGTATGATCCGCTTCAGATTTTATGAACTCCTTCTTCAAGAGACAAGCGCTTAGTCTTTGGTACCAGGCTCTTGGAGATTGCTTCAGTCCATAGATTGCTTTCTTCAATCTACACACTTTGTTGCCTCCATTATGATACCCTTGGGGTGGATCCATATATACTTCTTCTTCCAAATCCCCCTGCAAGAAGGCGTTCTTGACGTCCATTTGCTATAAGTCCCATTCCAAGTTTACAGCTACCGAGATTAGAATTCTTTTGGAATGGAGCTTAGCCACTGGAGCAAATGTTTCAGTATAGTCCTCCCCATATACTTGAGTATATCCTTTTGCTACCAGCCTTGCTTTGTACCTTTCTATTTCCCCATCACTTGTGTATTTAATTGTATACACCCACCTACTTCCAACCGACTTCTTATCCTTTGGTAAGTCGGTTAAGTACCAAGTATTATTCTTTTCCATGGACTTCATTTCCTCTTCCATGGCTTTCACCCATACTTCACTCTCACATGCTTCTTCATATGAGCTAGGAGTGTATTCTTTGCTGATTTTTGTAAGAAACACTTCATGCTCCATGGGTAATGTCGCCAAGGAACAGAAATGCTCAATGGGATATATGATACTACTAGTTTGAGTGTGATCTCCTCCTTGTGATATGAGAGTGCTGTCGCCAATAGGATCGAGATCTAAGCTCGCCGTACGCTCAGGACACTCTCTTATCACACAGGGAAGATTACTCATACTAGACTCTCCTTGGAGCATGTTGAAATTATAAGTTTAAAGAAATTGAAGAATGTTTAGAGACTAAGAGTGAGAAGAGACTATGAAAGCTTGTATGGATTTTTATTCTCTTAGTCATACCTTTCTTTACATCACTTTACATGTATTTATAGAGTTTTTACATTGAAGAAGGAGAGAAAGGCGCAGAAGAGAAGAAAGAAGACATGAAGAAGGAAGGAGAGAAGAGAAGAGTTTGCGTGAAGAAGAGAGGAGGGAGCAGCTCACCTACTCCAACAGTGGAGAGCTCCATGCCCTGAATCTGGCGCCCCCATGCTGTCCTTTGCTTCCTCTTTTCCACTTAGTTAGTCTTCTAGTTTATTTGTAACAGCTTCCTTTCTTCTAGTTACTTCTCAACTATTTCTCCTTCTAGTTCCTTTTCAACTAGATCACATATTTCAACACTTCCCCTCAAGATTGGTCGGTGGAGATCCTTAAGACCGATCTTGCCATGAATGTGATCACAAGTAATAGTTGAAGTTGCCTTAGTGAAGATATCAGCCAATTGATCCTTGCTTGCTACAAAGGCGGTTTTGATAATTCCTTCTTGTATCTTCCCTCTCACAAAGTGGCAATCAACTTCTATGTGCTTGGTTCTTTCATGAAATACCGGATTTGATGCTATATGCATTGCAGCTTGATTATCACAATACAATAGCATTTCTTCATCTCCCTGAATTCCAAGGTCTTTTAGAAGCGCTTTTATCCATATCAACTCCTTTGTCAATTCTCTCATGGCTCTGTACTCTGCTTCAGCACTTGATAAGGCTATGACCTTCTGTTTTTTGCTCCTCCAAGTTACTAGATTCCCTCCCACAAATGTGCAAAAACCAGATGTAGACTTTCTATCCGTTTTATCTCCAGCCCAATCCGCATCACAATAACCTTGGACCTTTGTGTTCCCATTAACATGCATCCATGCACCTTTTCCAGGGCTATTCTTTAGGTACCTTAGCAACCTCTCAATCATGTTCCAATGTTGTGAGGTTGGCTTTTGCATATGCTGGCTCACACGGTTTACTGCAAAGCAGATGTCAGGTCTTGTAATGGTAAGATATATAAGTTTGCCCACCATCCTTTGGTATCTTTTAATGTTCTCCAAAGGCTCCCCCTCAGGACTATCTTGGTATCCTTCTTCTATTGGAGTTTTGGCCGGCTTGGATCCTAACTTCCCGGTTTCTTCCAAGAGATCCAACACGTATTTCCTTTGAGATATGAACATTCCATCTCCAAATCGTGTCATCTCAATCCCTAGGAAGTACTTGAGCTTCCCTAGATCCTTTATATCAAAGTCGGCCTTCAAGAGTCCCTTGATTTGATCTACTCCATCTTTGTCACTTCCTGTGATGACTAGATCATCAACATAAATCAAGACTACCACTACTCCTCCTTCACCTTGTCTTGTGAATAGAGTATGATCCGCTTCAGATTTTATGAACTCCTTCTTCAAGAGACAAGCGCTTAGTCTTTGGTACCAGGCTCTTGGAGATTGCTTCAGTCCATAGATTGCTTTCTTCAATCTACACACTTTGTTGCCTCCATTATGATACCCTTGGGGTGGATCCATATATACTTCTTCTTCCAAATCCCCCTGCAAGAAGGCATTCTTGACGTCCATTTGCCATAAGTCCCATTCCAAGTTTACAGCTACCGAGATTAGAATTCTTATGGAATGGAGCTTAGCCACTGGAGCAAATGTTTCAGTATAGTCCTCCCCATAGACTTGAGTATATCCTTTTGCTACCAGCCTTGCTTTGTACCTTTCTATTTCCCCATCACTTGTGTATTTAATTGTATACACCCATCTACTTCCAACCGACTTCTTATCCTTTGGTAAGTCGGTTAAGTACCAAGTATTATTCTTTTCCATGGACTTCATTTCCTCTTCCATGGCTTTCACCCATACTTCACTCTCACATGCTTCTTCATATGAGCTAGGAGTGTATTCTTTGCTGATTTTTGTAAGAAACACTTCATGCTCCATGGGTAATGTCGCCAAGGAACAGAAATGCTCAATGGGATATATGATACTACTAGTTTGAGTGTGATCTCCTCCTTGTGATATGAGAGTGCTGTCGCCAATAGGATCGAGATCTAAGCTCGCCGTACGCTCAGGACACTCTCTTATCACACAGGGAAGATTACTCGTACTAGACTCTCCTTGGAGCATAGCAGAATTGTTGTAGCCATAAAAAACACGTTGTCGCCTCTGTCTTGTACTTCTTCTTAGAGGTATGGTTGGCTCCGGTCCTTCTTCAGCATCCGCTCCCTCTTCATCCAAATTCTGATCCGCTTCCTCATGTGCATTATCCGTACTATCTTGCTCTATGAAGTTCTCAGATGTTTCTTCTTGTACTTCTTCACATAGGCATGGCGTTTCATCAAACACCATCCAGTCCATGGGCGAATAGATCATTTCTTTAGAAGCTTCATGATCCTTAGCCCCATAGAAACTCTCTTGTTCATTAAACCTTACTTCTCTAGACACATACACTCTTCTTGTTTCCGGGTTGTAGACCTTGTAGCTCTTTTGTGTTGGTGAATATCCAATGAATACACACCTCATGCTTCGAGGTTCAAGTTTGCTTCTGTGTCCTTCTGGTAAAAACATGAAGCATGTGCATCCAAACGTTTTGATATGATTTAAGCTTGGTTTCTTCTTGTACAACACTTCAAATGGGGACATATCATCCAGATTTTTGGTTGGAAGTCGATTGATTAAGTAGCTTGATGTCATTACGGCATCTCCCCAATGGAACTTTGGTACTCTTTTGGCAATCATGAGAGTCCTTGCTACTTCCATTAGGTGTATATTCTTCCTTTCAGCTATCCCGTTCTGCTGAGGAGTGTATGCACACGATGTTTGATGAATGATGCCAAAGTTGTTGAGCAACTCTTTGAATCGTTTACTCACATATTCCCCTCCATTATCACTGCGCAATACTTTGATCTTTGTTTTGAATTGGGTAGAGATATAGTTAATGAAGTTGGTGAAGGCTTCATAAACTTGATCTTTGGTATGTAGAAGAGTGATCCATGTATATCTTGAGTAGTCATCAATGAATGAAACAAAATATTTATATTGATCTCTTGAATTACATGGTGAGGTCCATACATCCGAGTGTACAATGCCAAATGCTTCATCACAAGTTGTAGATGAGGTAGGAAAAGCTTATCTACAATGCTTCCCTAGTACACACGCCTCACACACTACTTCTTCATGGATGAGATTGGGTAAGACCATTTTGAGGACTGCTGAACTTGGATGTCCTAACCTTCCATGCCATAATGGGCTATCTTCAATCTCTTTCCTCCCAAAAAACTTTGCATCCGCCTTCATTCCAAGAGCCATTGGTTCCTCTTGTTTATTTGATTCCTGTTGAAATTAAGAGTATGGAGGCTTAGGGATTGTTGAGAGAGTGATGGTTGTGGCGTGAGAATAATAAGGAGTTTGAGGTTTGGATACTTGGAGAATGTTTAGGATGAAGATGGTGGTGTGAGTATTGATGTAATGAGAATGAGAATGATAATGGTTGATGAAATAAGATGAACTAAGGAGAAGCATGGCGCCGGAGAGCTAAAGCTCCACCGGCGCCTTTAGGAAGATAAACAAAGCTTCCTTTACTCTTTTAATCTTCTTATTCTCTTATTCACAATACTTTACATCACATTACATGTATATTTATAGAGTTTTTACATAGAGAAGAAGAGAAGAGGCGTGAAGAAGGAAGGAGAGAAGAGAGGAGTTTGCGTGAAGAAGAGAGGAGGGAAGGGAGCAGCTCACTGTTTGACTCCTGTTCAAGCTGCGCCCATACCCTGCTGCTGACGCCTCCATGCTTGTGCCCATGCCCTGGTTCTGGCGCCCCATGCTCTCCTTTGCTTCCTCTTTTCCACTTAGTTAGTCTTCTAGTTAGTATGTAACAGCTTCCTTTCTTCTAGTTACATCCTAACCGAGACTTCTTCTAGTTCCTTGTGAACTAGGTTTCCTTTCCCTCCTTCTCTTAGATTTGAATTCTTCTATCATAGAGATCGCATATTTCAACAATTCCAAGATATACACACCATCTTCTACCTTCCCTTCTCCGAGCACATGGTTTGTTTTAGGGTCCTGAAACTTAACAAAGTCAGTCCCAAACACAGCCACACACTCCAAATCCTTTGTAGCTTTATTAACGGATAAAAGATTAGATGAGAAGTTAGGCATGTATAATGATTTTGTTTCCCTTTTAAAAAGCTCTAACTCTCCTATCCCTTTAATTGGAACTGTGCTTCCATTTGCTACTTGTACACTTCCATGGCACGATTCAAGATTCTTTAACATATCTTGATCCTTGATCATGTGATGAGAAGCCCCTGAATCCACAATGATTCTAGTCTTCTTTATGGGTGTTTTAGAGCTGAAAAAACTCTTACCCGAATCTGTGAGTTTGGCTAGGCTCTTGATGAGAGCTTCAAACTCAGACCTTCTAACCAGTTCTTCAACAGGTTGTGCCATTCCCGTGAAGGCTCTAGGTCCATTCCCATTCTCCCTTAGCCGCTTAGGCCTCAAGTGTGGATGGAGTGTCCAACACTTCTCCTTAGTGTGTCCTTTCATCTTGCAATAATCACACTCCAACGTCCTCTTGTCTCCAAATGTGAGATTCTTTCTTGCAAGATGTGCAGCTTCACTTGGTGCACGAAACAGGTCTCTAGACCCTTCTTCCCTTTGTATCATACCACATACTTCCGCTAGACTTGGCAGATTCTCAAATCGAAGTATATGCTTGATAAGATCCTTGTATGATGCATTGAGTGCCAAGAGAAGCCCAAACACTTGATCTTGGTCACGCCTTTCTCCTAACTCCTTGGGGTCTATAGTGTGTGGTCTCAAGATCTCCAACTCGGCCCATAAGCTTCTATACTCCCCAAACATTTCCTTGAATGACTTTTCCTCTTGTTGGAGCTCATTCAATGCCCTTTTCACCTCAAATATCCTTGATATGTTTGAGATGTTTCCATATACTCCTTTGAGTATATCCCAAAGTTCCTTGGCGGTATCCGCATATGAGTAAGCCGCCAAGATAGTTGGTTCTAGTGAGCTTTGGAGAAGAGAAAGAGTGTATTGTTCTTCTTGCTCTTCCTTAGCTTCCTCCTTCTCATTTCTCACGGCCGCTTCTGTTCTTTCTTTTGGCTCAACATATTGCCAAAGTCCTCGGCCTCTAAGAGTAGTTTTGGTGGTTTTTGCCCAAAGGAGGTAGTTGTTTCCTTTGAGTATAAGCGAGATTGTTACCCTATTAGTCTCCATTTTCTAGTAATAATACACAATCTTAGTCCTTTCACAACTTGAAGATCCTATGATCTCAAGGATATTAATCTCAGAGTGAATAGAACTAAGGAAGGTGTATTGTTATAGATTAGAAGCCTTGTAGAGTTTTAGAGGAATCAAGAAGAGGATAAGCGGTTTAGTAGATAACCTGCTCTGATACCATGTTGAAATTATAAGTTTAAAGAGATTGAAGAATGTTTAGAGACTAAGAGTGAGAATAGCAAGAGATTATGAAAGCTTGTATGGATTTTTATTCTCTTAGTCATACCTTTCTTTACATCACTTTACATGTATTTATAGAGTTTTTACATTGAAGAAGGAGAGAAAGGCGCAGAAGAGAAGAAAGAAGACATGAAGAAGGAAGGAGAGAAGAGAAAAGTTTGCGTGAAGAAGAGAGGAGGGAGCAGCTCACCTACTCCAACAGTGGAGAGCTCCATGCCCTGATTCTGGCGCCCCCATGCTGTCCTTTGCTTCCTCTTTTCCACTTAGTTAGTCTTCTAGTTTATTTGTAACAGCTTCCTTTCTTCTAGTTACTTCTCAACTATTTCTCCTTCTAGTTCCTTTTCAACTAGATCACATATTTCAACAGAGCATAGCAGAATTGTTGTAGCCATAAAAAACACGTTGTCGCCTCTGTCTTGTACTTCTTCTTAGAGGTATGGTTGGCTCCGGTCCTTCTTCAGCATCCGCTCCCTCTTCATCCAAATTCTGATCCGCTTCCTCATGTGCATTATCCGCACTATCTTGCTCTATGAAGTTCTCAGATGTTTCTTCTTGTACTTCTTCACATAGGTTTGGCGTTTCATCAAACACCATCCAGTCCATGGGCGAATAGATCATTTCTTTAGAAGCTTCATGATCCTTAGCCCCATAGAAACTCTCTTGTTCATTAAACCTTACTTCTCTAGACACATACACTCTTCTTGTTTCCGGGTTGTAGACCTTGTAGCCCTTTTGTGTTGGTGAATATCCAATGAATACACACCTCATGCTTCGAGGTTCAAGTTTGCTTCTGTGTCCTTCTGGTAAAAACATGAAGCATGTGCATCCAAACGTTTTGATATGATTTAAGCTTGGTTTCTTCTTGTACAACACTTCAAATGGGGATATATCATCCAGATTTTTGGTTGGAAGTCGGTTGATTAAGTAGCTTGATGTCATTACGGCATCTCCCCAATGGAACTTTGGTACTCTTTTGGCAATCATGAGAGTCCTTGCTACTTCCATTAGGTGTCTATTCTTCCTTTCAGCTATCCCGTTCTGCTGAGGAGTGTATGCACACGATGTTTGATGAATGATGCCAAAGTTGTTGAGCAACTCTTTGAATCGTTTACTCACATATTCCCCTCCATTATCACTGCGCAATACTTTGATCTTTGTTTTGAATTGGGTAGAGATATAGTTAATGAAGTTGGTGAAGGCTTCATAAACTTGATCTTTGGTATGTAGAAGAGTGATCCATGTATATCTTGAGTAGTCATCAATGAATGAAAAAAAATATTTATATTGATCTCTTGAATTACATGGTGAGGTCCATACATCCGAGTGTACAATGCCAAACGCTTCATCACAAGTTGTAGATGAAGTAGGAAAAGCTTGTCTACAATGCTTCCCTAGTACACACGCCTCACACACTACTTCTTCTTGGATGAGATTGGGTAAGACTATTTTGAGGACTGCTGAACTTGGATGTCCTAACCTTCCATGCCATAATGGGCTATCTTCAATCTCTTTCCTCCCAAAAAACTTTGCATCCGCCTTCATTCCAAGAGCCATTGGTTCCTCTTGTTTATTTGATTCCAAGATATACACACCATCTTCTACCTTCCCTTCTCCGAGCACATGGTTTGTTTTAGGGTCCTGAAACTTAACAAAGTCAGTCCCAAACACAGCCACACACTCCAAATCCTTTGTAGCTTTATTAACGGATAAAAGATTAGATGAGAAGTTAGGCATGTATAATGCTTTTGTTTCCCTTTTAAAAAGCTCTAACTCTCCTATCCCTTTAATTGGAACTGTGCTTCCATTTGCTACTTGTACACTTCCATGGCACGGTTCAAGATTCTTTAACATATCTTGATCCTTGATCATGTGATGAGAAGCCCCTAAATCCACAATGATTCTAGTCTTCTTTATGGGTGTTTTAGAGCTGAAAAAACTCTTACCCGAATCTGTGAGTTTGGCTAGGCTCTTGATGAGAGCTTCAAACTCAGACCTTCTAACCAGTTCTTCAACAGGTTGTGCCATTCCCGTGAAGGCTCTAGGTCCATTCCCATTCTCCCTTAGCCGCTTAGGCCTCAAGTGTGGATGGAGTGTCCAACACTTCTCCTTAGTGTGTCCTTTCATCTTGCAATGCTCACACTCCAACGTCCTCTTGTCTCCAAATGTGAGATTCTTTCTTGCAAGATGTGCAGCTTCACTTGGTGCACGAAACAGGTCTCTAGACCCTTCTTCCCTTTGTATCATACCACATACTTCCGCTAGACTTGGCAGATTCTCAAATCGAAGTATATGCTTGATAAAATCCTTGTATGATGCATTGAGTGCCAAGAGAAGCCCAAACACTTGATCTTGGTCACGCCTTTCTCCTAACTCCTTGGGGTCTATAGTGTGTGGTCTCAAGATCTCCAACTCGGCCCATAAGCTTCTATACTCCCCAAACATTTCCTTGAATGACTTTTCCTCTTGTTGGAGCTCATTCAATGCCCTTTTCACCTCAAATATCCTTGATATGTTTGAGATGTTTCCATATACTCCTTTGAGTATATCCCAAAGTTCCTTGGCGGTATCCGCATATGAGTAAGCCGCCAAGATAGTTGGTTCTAGTGAGCTTTGGAGAAGAGAAAGAGTGTATTGTTCTTCTTGCTCTTCCTTAGCTTCCTCCTTCTCATTTCTCACGGCCGCTTCTGTTCTTTCTTTTGGCTCAACATATTGCCAAAGTCCTCGGCCTCTAAGAGTAGTTTTGGTGGTTTTTGCCCAAAGGAGGTAGTTGTTTCCTTTGAGTATAACCGAGATTGTTACCCTATTAGTCTCCATTTTCTAGTAATAATACACAATCTTAGTCCTTTCACAACTTGAAGATCCTATGATCTCAAGGATATTAATCTCAGAGTGAATAGAACTAAGGAAGGTGTATTGTTATAGATTAGAAGCCTTGTAGAGTTTTAGAGGAATCAAGAAGAGGATAAGCGGTTTAGTAGATAACCTGCTCTGATACCATGTTGAAATTATAAGTTTAAAGAGATTGAAGAATGTTTAGAGACTAAGAGTGAGAAGAGACTATGAAAGCTTGTATGGATTTTTATTCTCTTAGTCATACCTTTCTTTACATCACTTTACATGTATATATAGAGTTTTACATTGAAGAAGGAGAGAAAGGCGCAGAAGAGAAGAAAGAAGACATGAAGAAGGAAGGAGAGAAGAGAAAAGTTTGCGTGAAGAAGAGAGGAGGGAGCAGCTCACCTACTCCAACAGTGGAGAGCTCCATGCCCTGATTCTGGCGCCCCCATGCTGTTCTTTGCTTCCTCTTTTCCACTTAGTTAGTCTTCTAGTTTATTTGTAACAGCTTCCTTTCTTCTAGTTACTTCTCAACTATTTCTCCTTCTAGTTCCTTTTCCACTAGATCACATATTTCAACAGAGCATAGCAGAATTGTTGTAGCCATAAAAAACACGTTGTCGCCTCTGTCTTGTACTTCTTCTTAGAGGTATGGTTGGCTCCGGTCCTTCTTCAGCATCCGCTCCCTCTTCATCCAAATTCTGATCCGCTTCCTCATGTGCATTATCCGCACTATCTTGCTCTATGAAGTTCTCAGATTTTTCTTCTTGTACTTCTTCACATAGGCTTGGCGTTTCATCAAACACCATCCAGTCCATGGGCGAATAGATCATTTCTTTAGAAGCTTCATGATCCTTAGCCCCATAGAAACTCTCTTGTTCATTAAACCTTACTTCTCTAGACACATACACTCTTCTTGTTTCCGGGTTGTAGACCTTGTAGCCCTTTTGTGTTGGTGAATATCCAATGAATACACACCTCATGCTTCGAGGTTCAAGTTTGCTTCTGTGTCCTTCTGGTAAAAACATGAAGCATGTGCATCCAAACGTTTTGATATGATTTAAGCTTGGTTTCTTCTTGTACAACACTTCAAATGGGGACATATCATCCAGATTTTTGGTTGGAAGTCGGTTGATTAAGTAGCTTGATGTCATTACGGCATCTCCCCAATGGAACTTTGGTACTCTTTTGGCAATCATGAGAGTCCTTGCTACTTCCATTAGGTGTCTATTCTTCCTTTCAGCTATCCCGTTCTGCTGAGGAGTGTATGCACACGATGTTTGATGAATGATGCCAAAGTTGTTGAGCAACTCTTTGAATCGTTTACTCACATATTCCCCTCCATTATCACTGCGCAATACTTTGATCTTTGTTTTGAATTGGGTAGAGATATAGTTAATGAAGTTGGTGAAGGCTTCATAAACTTGATCTTTGGTATGTAGAAGAGTGATCCATGTATATCTTGAGTAGTCATCAATGAATGAAAAAAAATATTTATATTGATCTCTTGAATTACATGGTGAGGTCCATACATCCGAGTGTACAATGCCAAACGCTTCATCACAAGTTGTAGATGAAGTAGGAAAAGCTTGTCTACAATGCTTCCCTAGTACACACGCCTCACACACTACTTCTTCTTGGATGAGATTGGGTAAGACTATTTTGAGGACTGCTGAACTTGGATGTCCTAACCTTCCATGCCATAATGGGCTATCTTCAATCTCTTTCCTCCCAAAAAACTTTGCATCCGCCTTCATTCCAAGAGCCATTGGTTCCTCTTGTTTATTTGATTCCAAGATATACACACCATCTTCTACCTTCCCTTCTCCGAGCACATGGTTTGTTTTAGGGTCCTGAAACCTAACAAAGTCAGTCCCAAACACAGCCACACACTCCAAATCCTTTGTAGCTTTATTAACGGATAAAAGATTAGATGAGAAGTTAGGCATGTATAATGCTTTTGTTTCCCTTTTAAAAAGCTCTAACTCTCCTATCCCTTTAATTGGAACTGTGCTTCCATTTGCTACTTGTACACTTCCATGGCACGGTTCAAGATTCTTTAACATATCTTGATCCTTGATCATGTGATGAGAAGCCCCTAAATCCACAATGATTCTAGTCTTCTTTATGGGTGTTTTAGAGCTGAAAGACTCTTACCCGAATCTGTGAGTTTGGCTAGGCTCTTGATGAGAGCTTCAAACTCAGACCTTCTAACCAGTTCTACAACAGGTTGTGCCATTCCCGTGAAGGCTCTAGGTCCATTCCCATTCTCCCTTAGCCGCTTAGGCCTCAAGTGTGGATGGAGTGTCCAACACTTCTCCTTAGTGTGTCCTTTCATCTTGCAATGCTCACACTCCAACGTCCTCTTGTCTCCAAATGTTAGATTCTTTCTTGCAAGATGTGCAGCTTCACTTGGTGCACGAAACAGGTCTCTAGACCCTTCTTCCCTTTGTATCATACCACATACTTCCGCTAGACTTGGCTGATTCTCAAATCGAAGTATATGCTTGATAAGATCCTTGTATGATGCATTGAGTGCCAAGAGAAGCCCAAACACTTGATCTTGGTCACGCCTTTCTCCTAACTCCTTGGGGTCTATAGTGTGTGGTCTCAAGATCTCCAACTCGGCCCATAAGCTTCTATACTCCCCAAACATTTCCTTGAATGACTTTTCCTCTTGTTGGAGCTCATTCAATGCCCTTTTCACCTCAAATATCCTTGATATGTTTGAGATGTTTCCATATACTCCTTTGAGTATATCCCAAAGTTCCTTGGCGGTATCCGCATATGAGTAAGCCGCCAAGATAGTTGGTTCTAGTGAGCTTTGGAGAAGAGAAAGAGTGTATTGTTCTTCTTGCTCTTCCTTAGCTTCCTCCTTCTCATTTCTCACGGCCGCTTCTGTTCTTTCTTTTGGCTCAACATATTGCCAAAGTCCTCGGCCTTTAAGAGTAGTTTTGGTGGTTTTTGCCCAAATGAGGTAGTTGTTTCCCTTGAGTATAACCGAGATTATTACCCTATTAGTCTCCATTTTCTAGTAATAATACACAATCTTAGTCCTTTCACAACTTGAGGATCCTATGATCTCAAGGATATTAATCTCAGAGTGAATAGAACTAAGGAAGGTGTATTGTTATAGATTGGAAGCCTTGTAGAGTTTTAGAGGAATCCAGAAGAGGATAAGCGGTTTAGTAGATAACCTGCTCTGATACCATGTTGAAATTATAAGTTTAAAGAGATTGAAGAATGTTTAGAGACTAAGAGTGAGAAGAGACTATGAAAGCTTGTATGGATTTTTATTCTCTTAGTCATACACTTCTTTACATCACTTTACATGTATTTATAGTGTTTTTACATTGAAGAAGGATAGAAAGGCGCAGAAGAGAAGAAAGAAGACGTGAAGAAGGAAGGAGAGAAGAGAAGAGTTTGCGTGAAGAAGAGAGGAGGGAGCAGCTCACCTACTCCAACAGTGGAGAGCTCCATGCCCTGATTCTGGCGCCCCCATACTGTCCTTTGCTTCCTCTTTTCCACTTAGTTAGTCTTCTAGTTTATTTGTAACAGCTTCCTTTCTTCTAGTTACTTCTCAACTATTTCTCCTTCTAGTTCCTTTTCAACTAGATAACATATTTCAACATCCATGACCCATGTATCAATAAAGTGCCTTCGGGCATTGTGATTGGGCACTATCCCATAGTACGCTTCTTCGGAAGGTGGACGACCACTTATCTCGTTTATGACCATTGTTTGTCATGTGTGGGTGATTTAGGTGCCATTTTGCTAGATGTTTAAATTTGGACTATCATGTTGTGGTGTTAAGCTGGGTATGCAAATTTGTGTTGCTCCTAGCATCACATACCTCGCTGAGTAACTCTCCAATTACTCACCCCTTATTTTCCTTGCAGTTGAGCATGATGAATAGTTGGTTACGCGGAACGGCGTTGCTAGTTTTGGGGATTACCTAGTTTCATTTTAAACTTATTTAAACATGTTATATGACATTGGTATTTTATTTATTTAGCTTTATGTTAGGTTATTTGGTTTTATTCAGTTATTGGATTTTAATGATTTCAGTTATATTTGAATAATAAAGTTATATATTTTGAAATTATACTTACACAAGTAATGAGTTATAAGCCATGACAGGGTGTGCTCGATGTGATCACCATGTGAGTGGGGTTAGCTGGTCTTGATGATCATTGTCTAGAGATTAACTTGTTTAATTAAGCATCACTTTAGATAGATTGAATCCAAAATCCAACCATTTCCTCAGGAACCTTATTGTTTTTAATTGTTTAAGTATTTGCATCATGTTGATCTTGTTACTTGTTATTGCATTTTCATATTGCTATTAGGATTGTTAGACAAAAACTTTCGTATTTGGCTTGACTTAGAATCCCCTGATTGCATCTGATCTGAGTGTATCTTTCTCATTTTAATTGACACCTCAAATACTATAATGATAATTGAACCATATAGGTAGAAATCTTATTATCAACTTGTTCTTGAATCATTTGATAATTTTCAATTAATGAATCATTTGACATCACGTATCTGACTATATGAGCATTGAGGTTTTCAATTCTGTAAATCTTAAGTTGGAGGATGATTTAGTTTTAATTTAAGAGTTTGACTTGTTTAACATTTAGATATAAGATTAGAAATGAGGATCCTTCCTCGTAGGTAGACGACAATTTTATCCTTATCATTTTGGATCTGTATTTGTGTATTCGAATCTATGTTATCTTTAAAATCTAGGATTTTGCTACTACCTTGATTCTCTGTCTTTGCTTCTCTGTTATATCACACATCTCTTTTTCAAAATTTTGGGATGTATCTTTATTTGACTTTGATGATTCAGTTACATACAAATCACAACCATATAATTTAAACTTTCCATATTGTGAAAACCCCATATGTTCCCTTGCTCCTGGCCTTCACATGTATGGGAAGCTATAGTCTGAAACAGAGACATCCATGTCCTAACTATGTAAATTCAATTGGAATATGAAGGTATTCCACAGAAAGGGTTGTAAGGAACTATTAGAAAATCAAACTTGAACGTGATCATTGTATCTTGATAATTATATGAATGCATTCTGTCTCAGTAGCTTATGGCATAGACAGCAATCAAATGGGCATAGATTGAATTACAATTGAATAAAAACGGTAACGTTATCTAGCTGAACCACACTAATATTCATAATAAAATTAATGTAAAGAAGCACATAGTGAACCAACTCTTCTGTTAGTAGCAGAATTTATTGAATATGTTCTCAGTTTGATGATCATGTTTAATGGAGTCTCTCAGTAGCAAAATCTACTGAAAGACCCCTTATAAAAAAAATTAAAACTAAGAGACCCCATATAAAAAAGGTTAAAATCTCTATTTAAAATCTCTAATAGACTGAAGCATTTTAATAAGAGACTTTAATGACATTTGTCACTTTCTTATTTGTTTATTTTTTAATTAATTAAAACATTATATTTAAAATGCTAGAGACTCATGTCAGTCTCTACCATTGAAAATGTCATTATATATATTATAAATATTTATAAAGCTTGAAGTTCGTGACTTAAATACCCAAAGGAAAATACCCTTGTTCTAAAAATTGGCCACCTAGCCGATTAATCGTCGTCTAGGCGCTAGGCAAAGGTTGACCACCGCGATTTTCCTAAAATCGGGTCGGTTCCGCAGACAACCGATTAATCAGTCAAAATCCGATTAAGCGCCGATTGTTTTTCAAATTCTCCGATTTTTATTTTTTGAAAACATTAAAAATAATAATAATTTCAACCAAAATTGATTTTTGATTGAAATTACTAGTTTAATTACTTTAATACTATGAACAAAATTATTTTCATGTGTATTTGGAACTTTTATTGCAAATTTTAAATATATTTATGATGAATGTTATTTTTGTGAACTAAAAATTTAGAAATAATCTAAATAGTTGAAAGATATTTATAATGACAAGCTTATGAAATTTAAATGTTATATTATATCAAAATTATAAATTTAGTGAGGATTTATAAAATAAAATAAGTTAAAAATACTATAAAAACTCCAAAACTACTCCCCGATTAATCTCAGTTTACTCCCCGATTAATGTCCTAGGCGCAGACCCACCCCGCAGCCCGACTAGAGCCTAGCGAGTTTTAAAACATGGAAAATACTATCATGAGATACATAACAAAAATGACCTCACTTGGGATTCAAGGTACCATGTTTGAATACAAATGCTTACAGGTAGGCCTGGGTATCATGAGTAAAATTCTGGTTTACCCCTTCTTTGCAAAATTGAGGAGTGGTTAAGACTTATAGATAATGAAAAATCATAAAAGGGCGTGTTTTTCAAATAAACATTCAGAACAAAGCATACGTCCTGAAAGGTAGAAAGGCTGTGAACTGTGGAAATGAACATCATGGAGAAATTGAAAATTGTACAAAGAAGGCGTAGGAATATTTGGGATTCACAGGATGATGGAGGATCAACCCCAAGACTCGGCAGTTTCGATGGTAGAACACACGAAGATGGAAGACAAAGAAGGTGGATGAAGATGTTGAATAGATCCTTGCATAAACGAATCAAAAGACTCAAGTTTATCAAGGCTTGTGGATTGAAAACAACACAAGTAGCTGCGGAATGGCTCCTTCTTGATGGATTGAATGGTCACACAATGGATGCGGAAGTCCACTGATATTCCTCAATGCCACGCCAAGATATTACACACTTGGTGGTGACAAGGATTGATTCTTCGTATATGACACACCGAAGGATCGAAAGATTGTTGGATATGACTCACCAAACAATCGAAAAATGTTCTCAAGGAACAAAAGAGATTAATCTCAAAATATTTGATAAAAAGTTGGGTGCCTTAGAATGAGGCTTACAATGTGCTTAAATAGAGAAGGAGACTTGAACAGACTCAAGTTCTTTCGAGAATGACTCTTGGGGACTCTAAATTTCAGTTCGAAACTTTGAACCAAAGACTCAAGACTTGGACTAAATACTTAAGAGTTTGCGGACTGAGAAAATGAAATAAAACCATAACATAAATTATAACATAAGGTTGTTGAAGTTGGTCCAATGCATATTGAAGTCGGCCATGGCTTCATGAAATCGTCCAAGTTAATCATCAAAATGGGGTAAGTGGACTTGAGGGCTCATTAAAAACCTTAGTTGGAAAACCCATTGGGATAAAACCAAGCTAAGGGAAAAAGAGCACACTCAAGCCACTTGATGATGGTTAACTTGGAATGGCTTGAATGGACATAAGCATCTCGTGGTTGATTGGTCTTGGAAAAACTTCTTCTTGCTTCCAAGACAACTTTAGAGTTGTTCCAACAGCTTCTTGGAGTTTTCTTGTTCTTGCCCGGGTCATAGGATCTTTGGGAATGGTCAAGGCCTCTTCCTCTTCTTCTCCAAGTGTTGGCGTTTCCATGCTAATATCATCCCCTCCCTCTTGAAAAGGATTTGTTCTCAAATCTGGATCATCTGCAACAAAAGGGATCAAGTCAGTAACATTAAAACTGTTGCTTATATCATACTTACCTTGCAAGTTAAGCTTGTAGGCATTGTTGCTGATCTTCTTTATGATCCCAAAAGGCCCATCGATCCTTAGCATTATTTTGGACTTCCTTTCATCCGGGAACCTCTCTTTCCTTAGGTGAACCCAAACTTTGTCACCTTCTTCAAAGACCTTCTCACGCCTTCCTTTGTTAGCATGCTTGACATATTGCTTGGTCTTCTTTTCAATATTTTTCCTTGCTTGCTTATGTAATTGCTGTATCAGTTCGGCCTTCTTCTTTCCATCAAAGCTAACTCTTTCACACTCAGGCAAAGGTATTAGATCCAAAGGAGAAGCAGGATTAAACCCATAAACAATTTCAAAAGGAGAAAACAGAAGTAGAATGATTATATGCAAATTCACAATGAGGCACCTTCCCATATTTTCAAGTTTTTCCTTATGAATGCACACAAGAGAGTTCCTAATGTTCTATTCACTACCTCAGTCTGCCCATCAGTTTGGGGATGACAAGTAGTAGAAAACATCAACTTAGTACCTAGCTTAGACCAAAGAGTCTTCCAGAAGTAACTAAAAAACTTAGTATCTCTATCAGAGACTATGGTCCTAGGCATGCCATGTAGGCATACAACCTCCTTAAAGAACAAGTTAGAAACATGCAATGCATCATCAGTTTTGTGGCAAGCTATGAAATGTACCATCTTAGAAAACCTATCCACCACAACAAAGATAGAATCTTTTCCGGTTCTAGTCTTAGGCAATCCAACAATAAAGTCCATAGAGATATCATTCCAAGGATGATAAGGAATGAGTAAAGGAGTATACAAACCGTGGCTTTGAACCTTGGACTTAGCTTGTTTACATGTTGCACATCTTTCACATATCCGCTCCACATCTCTTCTCATGTGTGGCCAAAAGAAATGGTCATGCAAAACTTTTAGTGTCTTGGCAATGCCAAAATGTCCCATAAGACTTCCTCCATGTGCTTCCCTAACAAACAAGTCTCTTAAAGAACAGTTAGGCACACACAAACGGTTATCATAGAAAAGGAAACCATCCTGCCTAAAGTATTGGCCATAAGCAAGATTTTCACACAACTTGTATGCATCACCAAAGTCAGAATCAGTTTCACACATACCTTTGATTTACTCAAAACCCAAAAGCTTAGCATCAAGAGTGTTTAAAAGAACATACCTTCGAGATAGTGCATCAACCACTATGTTTTCCTTACCTTGTTTGTACTTGATCACATAAGGAAAAGTCTCTATGAATTCAACCCATCTGGCATGTCTTTTGCTCAGCTTGTTTTGCCCCTTTAAGTACCTGAGAGATTCATGGTTTGTGTGTATTACAAACTCCTTAGGCCAAAGATAATTTTGCCAGTTCGTAAGGGCCTCACCAAAGCATACAACTCCTTGTCGTAAGTTACATAGTTGAGAGTTTCTCCTCCAAGCTTCTCACTGAAGTATGCTATTGGTATTTTCTCCTACATTAACACAGCACCAATACCAATCCCAACTAGCAAGAAAGCTACACCCGCCCAGATTTCTAGTTACAGGTTGGGAGATTTACCTGAGGCATCACATTCAATCTCAAATGTTTTATTAAAATCAGGAAGGGTAAGGAGAGGAGAATGAGTAAGCTTCTCTTTAAGGCATTGAAATGCAGCTTCTTGTGCCTCTTCCCACTTGAATTCAACATCTTTCTTGATCACTTCAGTCAATGGGGGCAGCAATGGTGCTAAAGTTCTTGACAAAGTGCATGTAGAACCCAGCAAGTCCATGGAAACTTCTCACTTCACTAATGGTTGTTGGACTCGGCCACTCCATGATTGCTTTAATCTTCTCGGGATCCACCTTTACACCATATGTACTTACAAATAGCCTAAAAAGACCAAGTTATCTGTTCGAAAAGTACACTTCTTAAGATTGGCATAAAGTGTTTATCTCCTTAACAAATCAAGAACAGCCTAAGATGTTCTATATGTTCCTCAAAGCTCTTGCGGTACACTAGGATGTCATCAAAGTACACAACCACAAAGATGCCAATGAAAAATCTAAGGACATGATTCATTAACCTCATAAAGGTACTAGGTGCATTGGTTAATCCGAAAGGCATGACTAACCACTCATACAATCCATGCTTAGGTTTAAATGAAGTTTTCCACTCATCTCCTTCTTTCATCCTAATTTGATGATATCCACTTTTTAAGTCTATCTTAGAAAAAATGCAAGAACCATGTAATTCATCTAACATGTCATCTAAACGAGAAATAGGATGGCGATACTTTACAGCGATATTTTTGATGGCTCTGCAATCCACACACATCCTCCAAGTTCCATCTTTCTTTGGAACAAGTAGCACTGTCACGGCACAAGGGCTCATGCTCTCCCGGATATGGCCTTTAGCCATTAGCTCTTCCACTTGCCTTTGAAGTTCCTTAGTCTCTACTGGTTTTGTTTGATGCTCAATCCCACGGATAGGTGGTAGTCCTTTGGGATTCTCCTCCGGAAAGACATCCTCAAACTCCTGCAAAAGAAAGGAAATACTGCTCGGAACTTCCGGCATTGGATTAGTAAGGTTGACTAACACTTCTTTGTAGAAAAACATAAGAATGAGTTGATTAGAGAACAGAGCTCTCTTAACCACATTAAACCTCACAAGAAAGTTTGATTGCCTAACAGGGTTACTCTCAAAGGCCTTTTTCTTGGTTTTTCTCAAACTCTCATTTTTGTTTGTTGGTGGTGTGTTTAGGGGGTCACTCTCATTGGTTTTACCTTGTTGTTTCAGTCATGTTTGATCCTGATGAACTTCTTGTGGCGACAATGGAGCAAGGGTGGTCTTCCGGCCATTGTATTCAAAGGAATACCGATTTGTAAACCCATCATGGATGACCCTTCTATCAAACTTCCATGGTCTCCCTAGCAAGATGTGACCGGCCTCCATTGGTAAGATGTCACACAAGATTTCATCTTTGTACATGCCTATGGTTAAATGAACCAATACTTGGCTGCTCACGATCCTTTCTCCATCATCATTAAACCATTGAATCATGTAAGGCTTCAGATGCTTCTTTACTTCTAGACCTAGCTTCTTAACCATAGTTTCACTTGCCACTTTAGTACAGCTTCCTCCATCAATAATAAGGCTGCAAACCTTACCTTGTACTAGGCATCTGGTGTGAAACAGGTTCTCCCCTTGTGCTTGGTCAGCATCTTTGGTTTGAACGCTCAATGATTGCCTTGTGACTAATAGCTCTCCTGTTGCTGGTAACTCTATCTCCTCAGTTTCGGAGTTCTCTTCTACATCAAGTTCTTCTTCTTTATCGGTTTCTATCTCACCATTATCAAAAAGGATCATGGTTCTTTTGTTGATGCACTCATTGGCGTAGTGTCCTCTTCCTTGTCACTTGAAGCATCTAACATCCCTGTTCCTAGAAGAAGTTGCCACTCCTTTCCCTTTCTCGTCTTGAGTAGGGGTGTAGGTTTTGGAATCCAGCTTTGGTTTGACAACAGTCTTGTCCTCTTGTTTGTAGTTTGACCTAGCAGGAGATGCTCCATAGATTAGTTTAGAACTACTCCTCCTCTTGACTTGTTGTTATACTAGAACAGCCTTGTGAAGCATCTCCTCCAAATCTCCATAAGTTTGAAGCTCCATCCTGTCTTGTAATATGATCATGGACAAGCCAACACTTGGAAAAGAAGAAGAAAATGCATTGATCATCCCTAGAGGTCCTATGACCCGTGCCAAATCAAGAAGACTTCAAGAAGGTGTGGGAACAACTCTAAAGTTGTCTTGGAAGCAAGAAGAATTTTGTCCAAGACCAATCAACCACGAGCTGCTTATGTCCATTCAAGCCATTCCGAGTTAATCATCATCAAGTGGCTAGAGTGTGCTCTTTTTCCCTTAGCTTGGTTTTATCCCAATGGGTTTTCCAAACTAAGATTTTTAATGAGGCCTCAAGTCCACTTACCCCACTTTGATGATTAACTTTGACGATTTTATGAAGCTATGGACCTACTTCCTTATGCATTGGACCAACTTCAAGAACCTTATGATATATTTTAGATTATGGTTTTTATTTCATGTTCTTTAGTCCGCAATCTCCTTTAAATTCTAGTCAACCTCGCCTAGTCTTTTAGTCCAAGTCTTTAGTCTTTGTTTCTAAGTTTTAGGATGAATTTTAGAGTTCCCAAGAGTCATTCTCGAAGGAGTTTGAGTTTGTTCAAGTCTCCTTCTTCTATTTAAACTCGTGTAAAGCCTCATTCTAAGGCAACCCAACTTTTTATCAAATATTTTGAGATTAATCTCTTTTGTTCCTTGAGAACATTTTCCGATTGTTTGGTGAGTCATATCCAACAATCTTTTGATCCTTCGGTGTGTCATATCCAAAGAATCAAACCTTGTCACCACCAAGTGTGTAATATCTTGGCGTGGCATTGAGGAATATCAGTGGACTTCCGCATCCATTGTGTGACCATTCAATCCATCAACTAATGAAATTCAAGAGTATGGAGGCTTAGGGATTGTTGAGAGAGTGATAGTTGTGGCGTGAGAATGATAAGGAGTTTGAGGTTAGGATACTTGGAGAATGTTTAGGATGAAGATGGTGGCGTGAGTATTGATGTAATGAGGGATTATTGTTTGAGAATGATGATAAGAATGATGATGAGAATGAGAATGATAATGGTTGATGAAATAAGATGAACTAAGGAGAAGCATGGTGCCGGAGAGCTAAAGCTCCACCGGCGCCTTTAGGAAGATAAACAAAGCTTCCTTTACTCTTTTAGTCTTCTTATTCTCTTATTCACAACACTCTTTACATCACATTACATGTATATCTATAGAGTTTTACATAGAGAAGAAGAGAAAAGGCATGAAGAAGGAAGGAGGTGTTGAAATATGTGATCTCAAGAAGAAGAATAATTCAAACTTAAGAGAAGGAGGGAAGGAAAAAGAGAACTAGTTGTGAAGAAACTAGAAGGAGAACTAGTTGAGAAGGAACTAGAAGAAAAGGAAGCTGTTGGATCTCAACTAGACAATCTAACTAAACTAAGTGAGGAAACAAAGAGAGGTATGGGCACAAGCATGGGCGCATCAGAGCAGGGCATGGTGCGCGTCAGAGCAGGGCATGGTGCAACAAGACTATTGGAGCAGCTCACCCATCTCTCTTCCCTTCTTCACGCCCCTCCTCTCCTCTTCCTTGATTCTTCTTCATTTCAATGTAAAAAGTCTATAAATACATGTAATCTCTTGTAAAGAAGGGTGTGTGAATAAGAAGAAATATTCAGCAATCTTTCTCTTCCTTATTACGCCAATTCTCTCATCTCCATCCTTATCTCTTTCTAAACCTCTAAAATCAACATGGTATCAGAGCGGGTTTATCCTTCAACCGCTTAAATCTCACCTTATAACTCTTCTAGCACTCTACAAATCTTCTAATCTATAACAATACATCCTCCTAGTTCTATTCACTCTGAGATTAATATCCTTGGGATCATAGGATTTTAAGTTGTGAAAGAACTAGAATTGTGTATTGTCACTAGAAAATGGAGACAAATAGAGTAGCAATCTCAGTCATGCTCAAAGGAAACAACTATCTCCTTTGGGCAAAAACCACTAAGACCATCCTTAGAGGAAGAGGACTTTGGCGATATGTTGAGCCAAAAGAGGTAGCGGAAGCTGTAGTGAGAAATGAAAAAGAAGAAGCTAAGGAAGAACAAGAGGAACAATACACGCTCTCTCTTCTTCAAAGCTCACTAGAGTCATCCATCTTGGCGGCCTACTCATATGCTGATTCCGCCAAAGAACTATGGGATATACTCAAGGGAGTATATGGAAATGTCTCAAATATATCAAGAATATTTGAGGTGAAGAGGGCGCTGAATGAGCTTCAACAAGAGGAGAAGCCATTCAAGGAAATGTTTGGGGAGTATAGAAGCTTGTGGGCCGAGTTAGAGATTTTGAGGCCACACACAATCGACCCCAAGGAGTTAGGAGAAAGACGTGACCAAGACCAAGTGTTTGGACTTCTCTTGGCACTCAATGCATCCTACAAAGATCTTATCAAGCACATACTCAGATTTGAGAAGCTGCCAAGTCTAGCTGAAGTATGTGGCATGATACAAAGGGAGGAAGGGTCAAGAGACCTATTCCGTGCACCAAGTGAGGCCGCACATCTTGCAAAGAGGAATCTCACATTCGACAAGAGGGTTTTGGAATGTGAGCATTGTAAGATGAAGGGGCACACTAAGGAGAAGTGTTGGACTCTTTACCCACACTTAAGGCCTAAGCGGCTAAAGGAGAATGGAGGTGGACCTAGAGCCTTCATGGGAGTCACGCAACCTGTTGAAGAGATGGTCAGAAGATCCGAGTTTGAGGCTCTCATCAAGAGTCTATCCAAGCTCACAGAATCCGGTAAGAGCCTATTTAGCTCTAAAAGCTCCATTAAGAAGAATATGATCATTGTGGATTCGGGGGCTTCTCATCACATGATTAAGGATCAAGACATGCTGAAAAATCTTGAGCCTTATCATGGAAATGTACAAATAGCCAATGGAAGCTCAGTTCCGATTGAAGGGATAGGAGAGTTAGAGCTTTTCACAAAAGAAACTAAAGCATTATACATGCCAAGCTTCTCATCCAACCTTTTATCAGTTCATAAAGCAACAAAAGATTTGGATTGTGTGGCAATGTTTGGGACTGACTTTGTGAAGTTTCAGGACCCTAAAACAAATCATGTACTCGGAGAAGGGAAGGTGGAGGATGGAGTGTATCTGTTGGAAACAAATAAACAAGAAAAGCTAAAAGCTCTTGGAGTGAAGGCGGATAAGGAAGTTTTTAACAAGAAGGAGATTGGAGATAGCTCATTATGGCATGGAAGGCTAGGACATCCAAGTTCAGCTATCCTCAAGATGGTCTTACCCAATCTCGTTCAAGAAGAAGAAGTTTGTGAAGCATGTGTACTAGGGAAACATTGTAGACAGTTTTTCCCCTCTTCATCTACAACTTGTGATGAAGCTTTTGGCATTGTACACTCGGATGTATGGACCGCCCCATGTAACTCAAGAGATCAATATAAATATTTTGTTTCATTCATTGATGACTACTCAAGATACACATGGATCACACTCTTACATTCAAAGGATCAAGTATATGAAGCGTTTACTAACTTCACCAAATATATCTCTACCCAATTCAAGACCAAAATCAAGATCTTAAGAACTGATAATGGAGGGGAGTATGTGAGCAAACGATTCAAGGAGTTACTCAATAATCTTGGTATCATACACCAAACATCGTGTGCATACACTCCACAACAAAATGGGGTAGCAGAAAGAAAGAATAGGCATCTCATGGAAGTTGCAAGAACCCTCATGATTGCCAAAGGAGTACCTAAGTTTCATTGGGGAGATGCAGTAATGACTTCAAGTTACTTGATCAACCGGCTTCCAACGAAAAATATGGATAATAAATCACCATTTGAAGTGCTACACAAAAGCAAGCCAAGCGTGAACCATATGAAGACCTTTGGATGTTCTTGTTATATGTTTCTACCGGAGGGACAAAGAAGCAAGCTTGAACCTCGAAGTATGAAGTGTGTGTTCATTGGCTACTCACCAACACAAAAAGGATACAAGGTCTACAATCCGGAGACAAGGAGGGTCTATGTATCTAGAGAGGTGAGATTCAATGAAGAAGAAGGATTTTATGGAAACAAGAACCATGAAGCTCCGGAGGATGTGACTTCATTACCTATGGATTGGATGCGGGTTAATGACGCTCTAATAAATGAAGTACAAGGAGAGAGCGAATCATCTGAAACCAGAGTAGAAGATGAGGCACATGCGGAGCAAGATCAGAATTCTGTTGAAGAAGAAGCGAATGATGGTGAGGGAGAACTTGAGCCAACCGTACCCCTAAGAAGAAGTACAAGACAAAGGCGACAACGTGTTTACTATGGCTACAACAACTCTGCCATGCTCCAAGGGGAGTCTAGTGCGAGTAATCTTCCTTGTGTGATAAGAGAATGTCTTGTGCGTACGGCGAGCTTAGATCTCGATCCTATTGGCGACAGCATTCTCTTATCACAAGGGGGAGATAACACTCAAACTAGCACTATCACATATCCCATTGAGCATTTTTGCTCGTTGGCATCCTTACCTATGGAGCATGAAGCTTTTCTTGGAAGAATCAGCAAGGAATCCATACCTAACTCATATGAAGAAGCGTGTGAGAATGGAGTATGGGTAAAAGCCATGGAAGAGGAAATGAAGTCCATGGAAAAGAACCACACTTGGTACTTGACCGAATTACCAAAGGATAAGAAATCAGTTGGGTGTAGATGGGTTTACACAATCAAGTATACAAGTGATGGGAAAATAGAGAGGTACAAAGCAAGGCTGGTGGCAAAAGGATACACTCAAATCTATGGGGAGGATTATACCGAGACATTTGCTCCGGTTGCTAAGCTCCACTCCATAAGAATCCTAATCTCAGTGGCAGTGAACTTGAAGTGGGATCTATGGCAGATGGATGTCAAGAACGCCTTCTTGCAAGGAGATTTGGAAGAAGAGGTATACATGGATCCACCCCAAGGATATCATAAGGAAGGCAACAAGGTTTGCAGATTGAAGAAAGCAATCTATGGGCTAAAGCAATCTCCAAGAGCATGGTACCAAAGGCTAAGCGCTTGTCTATTGGATAAGGAGTTCATAAGATCTGAAGCTGATCATAACCTCTTCACAAGGCAAAGTGAAGGAGGAGTAGTGGTGGTCTTGATCTATGTTGATGATCTAATCATCACAGGAAGTGATAAAGATGGAGTAGATCAAATCAAGAAACTCTTGAAGATCGCTTTTGATATAAAGGATCTGGGAGAGCTTAAATACTTCCTAGGGATTGAGATGACACGGTTTGAAGATGGGATGTTCATCTCTCAAAGGAAATATGTGCTGGATCTCTTGGAAGAAACTGGCAAGTTAGGATCCAAGCCGGCTAAAACTCCAATAGAAGAAGGCTACCAAGATAATCCTGAGGGGGAGCCATTGGAAGATATTAAGAGGTATCAAAGGATGGTGGGCAAGCTCATCTACCTCACTATCACAAGGCCGGACATTTGCTTTGCAGTGAACCGTGTGAGTCAACATATGCAAAAACCAACTATGCAGCATTGGAACATGATTGAGAGGCTGCTAAGGTACTTAAAAAACAGCCCTGGAAAAGGCATATGGATGAAGGCTAATGGAAACACAAAGGTTCAAGGATATTGTGATGCGGATTGGGCTGGAGATAAGCAAGATAGAAAGTCCACATCCGGTTTTTGTACCTTTGTGGGAGGTAATCTAGTCACTTGGAGAAGTAAGAAGCAGAAAGTTATAGCCTTATCAAGTGCTGAAGCCGAGTATAGGGCTATGAAGGAGGTGACAAAAGAATTGATATGGGTGAAGGCATTCCTAGAAGATCTTGGAATACATGAGGCTGAGGAGATGCTGTTGTATTGTGATAATCAAGCTGCAATACATATAGCATCCAATCCGGTATTCCATGAAAGGACCAAGCATATAGAAGTGGATTGTCACTTTGTGAGGGGAAAGATTCAAGAAGGAATCATCAAACCCGCATTTGTAGCAAGTGGGGAACAGCTAGCGGATATCTTCACCAAGGCAACATCCTCTATCATTGGGGATCACATACATGGCAAGATCGGTCTAAAGGATCTTCACCGACCAATCTTGAGGGGGAGTGTTGAAATATGTGATCTCAAGAAGAAGAATAATTCAAACTTAAGAGAAGGAGGGAAGGAAAAAGAGAACTAGTTGTGAAGAAACTAGAAGGAGAACTAGTTGAGAAGGAACTAGAAGAAAAGGAAGCTGTTGGATCTCAACTAGACAATCTAACTAAACTAAGTGAGGAAGCAAAGAGAGGTATGGGCACAAGCATGGGCGCATCAGAGCAGGGCATGGTGCGCGTCAGAGCAGGGCATGGTGCAACAAGACTATTGGAGCAGCTCACCCATCTCTCTTCCCTTCTTCACGCCCCTCCTCTCCTCTTCCTTGATTCTTCTTCATTTCAATGTAAAAAGTCTATAAATACATGTAATCTCTTGTAAAGAAGGGTGTGTGAATAAGAAGAAATATTCAGCAATCTTTCTCTTCCTTATTACGCCAATTCTCTCATCTCCATCCTTATCTCTTTCTAAACCTCTAAAATCAACAGGAGGGAAGGGAGCAGCTCACTGTTTGACTCATGTTCAAGCTGCGCCCATACCCTGCTGCTGACGCCTCCATGCTTGTGCCCATGCCCTGGTTCTGGCGCCCCATGCTCTCCTTTGCTTCCTCTTTTCCACTTAGTTAGTCTTCTAGTTAGTATGTAACAGCTTCCTTTCTTCTAGTTACATCCTAACCAAGACTTCTTCTAGTTCCTTG
The DNA here is from genome assembly GCA_963854855.1 of Nasturtium officinale. NCBI lineage: Eukaryota > Viridiplantae > Streptophyta > Magnoliopsida > Brassicales > Brassicaceae > Nasturtium > Nasturtium officinale. The sequence goes on along the minus strand of OY978511.1, from coordinate 3,682,420 downwards.
TGAACTAGGTTTCCTTTCCCTCCTTCTCTTAGATTTGAATTCTTCTATCATAGAGATCACATATTTCAACACTCCCCCTCAAGATTGGTCGGTAGGTGTCCTTAAGGCCAATCTTGCCATGTACGTGATCCTCATTGATAGAAGATGATGCCATGATAAGGATATCCGCTAGCTGATCCTTGCTTGCTCCAAAGACGGTTTTGATGACTCCTAACCTCAATGAGACCACGGCTTCCTCTCCTATGGCCTTTACTCTTTCTTGCGGATTAGGCTTTGTCTTCTCTAAGCTTCACTCGGACCATGTCTCCTCGGGCTTCTTGTCTCAAACTTAATCTTGACTTCAAGCTCCTCGGATGACATCTTCTAGCTCACGGAATACTCACATTGTCATTGGCTTCCTCTTGATGACTCTTGGGAGTATACTCTATCCGTTGGAAGCCACTTCCCACTGCTTCTCGGATCACCACACCTAATACGGTCTGCAAAATGGTTTCTCCTTCGGTTTCCTTACAACATCATCCATAGCTACTCATATGTGTCTCCCGGCTTCCTCTCGCCATCGTCTCCTCATATGGTGATTGGATTCCCTTGTTGCCTTGTTTACCGTTCCACAGCTTCCTAGGTGAACGCCTCTTGGTCTGAGCTTCACACTCCATCTATCAAGATCAATCTTGGCTTCAACCCTTCATAGATTTGATCTTGATTCTTCAAAGAGCCATCCGCTCTAATCCCACTTATCATAAGACTCTCCCGGCTTCCTCTCGGAATGCCGCACCTATTGATGGTACAATGTGATAGTCCTCTTCTTCTTGGACTATCACCTAACTTGGTGCTTCAACGGTCTTCTTCAACACTCCCCCTCAAACTTGGTTCGAGTATGGGAAGAACCAAACTTGACAAGGAAGACTGTTGCATAATTTGGAGCTCACCGCTTCTTCAACACTTCCCTTCAAGACTAGCCCGTTGCCAAGGGACCACTCTTGCAAAGGAAAGAGCACTAAGCTTGATTATGCCAATGATGCCGCCTCCTCTTGGACTATCTATCCCACTTGCCAATTAGGACAAGCTTTCGTCTGCTAGCCATTTTGGATTAGGCCGCAAAGGACATCATCTACCTCCACATAACACCACCATGAATAGCTTGCTTGAGCCTATACACACTTCTTCTTGTAGATTGCTCCGCTTGGATCGCCACATGGTTGAGTATGATCACCACTCTCTGAAGACCTCCTGGATCAAGTGATTCGGCCTCAAGAGAGGATGAAGACCATGTGGAAGAATATGACCCTCCATAAGCACCCTTTAATCAATACCTTGGAGCAACTACTGCTTGGACCATCTGAATCTTCCGCTTGTTGAAAGATTCACCAATGAAAGATAGCATTAGCCTATGAGATTGGTTTTGGAAGTCATGAACTTCTTGGAAATGAGTCTTGCAGAGTTTGATTCGCCTGTTACTGAGGCTGAGAATTCGCCAAGAGCTTCACTGAGTCGCTGTTGCTCTTCTTCTTCTCAGAGCAACAATCGCTCTTAACCTCTTCCTCTGAGGTTTCCCTCTCTCAGCAGCCTTATTCTTCTCCTCCTTAACGCTTGAAGTTACAAGCGAATGTGAGTTTCCAATCACCATAACTGGAATCAAACTGTCAAGAATCACAACACAAGCCCATCCAAAAACATTGCTTACTATCTCTTCACCGCTTCTTTTCCACAATTGATTTTTCTCTTATCAACTGTGTTTCTTTGATCAAAAATTATTGACCACTTCCTTTTCTTTGCAGGAAACATCTCAGCCTTGTGCTTCATCTCTGTTTCATGCAAGTCTTCTACGTGAACTCCTCTTGTCACGTCTCTTCCGCAAGTCTCTTCCGGGTTAAAGATGTGAACTCCTCTTGTCACTTCTCTTCCGCAAGTCTCTTCCGGGATTCAACCTTCTTCAGCTTCCTCTTTCTAAGGTAATCTTCTCCTTTTCTCCAAGTTTTACTATGAGCTGTCTCATATTTTCCTTGAAGTCTTATGTGAACTAGATTCACACTTTCTTTGACTGTTTTTTGTACAGCCGGTTTAATGCTTCCTCTTCTTTCTTGCTGGATGTCTTCATTTGATCACCAGCCACTTTACTTCCTGTTCAATGATTTGTTTTCACTTGGAGCTTGCTTGGATCACCACTTAAGGTCACCACACAGCCTTCTCCTCTTCTAAACCATCACGCCAAAAACACTCTTCATCTCCTAGATGCCTTATTTCCCATGCCATACATGCCAAAGACCATCACGCCATGACAAGCTTCTTCATGGATGAATGATTCTAAAAATCCTCTGGATCTTGTTTCCAAAGAGGATCACCGAGGGATTGATGTTGATACAACCCCTTTTCAAAGTTTTGTATGTGGATCTAGACTCCACACACAAGAAACACAAAGAAAGATATTTACTCTCTCACACACACCCTATTAAAAACGCATGGAAGGAACAAATTACCCCAGAAAATCTCTCTCTCATGTGTTTAACAAAAGAAAAACGAGTTCCTCAAGGCAAGGAGAGCCCAACGAAATCTCCCTCAATTTGTCATCATTTTCTAGTAACAATACACACCCTTAGTCCTTTCACAACTTGAAGATCTTATGATCTCAAGGATATTAATCTCAGAGTGAATAGAACTAAGAAAGTGTATGGTTATAGATTAGAAGACTTTGTAGAGAGCTAGAAGAATAACAAGAGATTAGGCGCTAGATCACTCAACTTGCTCTGATACCATGTTGAAATTCAAGAGTATGGAGGCTTAGGGATTGTTGAGAGAGTGATAGTTGTGGCGTGAGAATGATAAGGAGTTTGAGGTTAGGATACTTGGAGAATGTTTAGGATGAAGATGGTGGTGTGAGTATTGATGTAATGAGGGATTATTGTTTGAGAATGATGATAAGAATGATGATGAGAATGAGAATGATAATGGTTGATGAAATAAGATGAACTAAAGAGAAGCATGGCGCCGGAGAGCTAAAGCTCCACCGGCGCCTTTAGGAAGATAAACAAAGCTTCCTTTACTCTTTTAATCTTCTTATTCTCTTATTCACAACACTATTTACATCACATTACATGTATATTTATAGAGTTTTACATAGAGAAGAAGAGAAGAGGCGTGAAGAAGGAAGGAGGGAAGGGAGCAGCTCACTGTTTGACTCCTGTTCAAGCTGCGCCCATACCCTGCTGCTGACGCCTCCATGCTTGTGCCCATGCCCTGGTTCTGGCGCCCCATGCTCTCCTTTGCTTCCTCTTTTCCACTTAGTTAGTCTTCTAGTTAGTATGTAACAGCTTCCTTTCTTCTAGTTACATCCTAACCAAGACTTCTTCTAGTTCCTTGTGAACTAGGTTTCCTTTCCCTCCTTCTCTTAGATTTGAATTCTTCTATCATAGAGATCACATATTTCAACATCAACAAGGAGCCATTCTGCAGCTATTTGTGTTGTTATCATCGAACCACAAGCCTTGATAAACTTGAGTCTTTTTGATTCGTTTATGCAAGGATCTATCCAACATCTTCATCCATCTTCTTTATCTTCCATCTTCGTGTGATCTTCCATTGAAACTGCCGAGTCTTGGGTTTGGATTTTCCATCATTTGGTATTAGAGCATGCAATTTCGAGTTTGGTAGTGAGTTTTCATATCTTTTCAAATTCTGATCTTTCATTTCTAATCTTTCTTCTTCTGACCTTTCATTTCTAACCCCTCACCTTCTTGGTCGTAAGTCTTCGACTCGCCATCACTCGGTTCTATCTTTCATTCCCATCTTTTCTTTCTATCTTGCTATTCAAAGATCCGTTGGATCATCTATTCAAAAAAAAAAAGAAGGAACAAAACCAAACGTGTTCCCACTCTTTTCCTTCTACCTAAATCAAAAAAAAAACCAAACGTGTTCCAACACTCTTTTTTTTCTTTCTATATTTTATTCTTTTGGAACAAAACCAAACGTGTTCACACTTCCGTTTTTCTATCCTTTGATCATTCGGATTTTGGAAAATTCTCATTAATTTGATTGGGATTTGTTTGATAAGAATACTTGAGAAATCTCTGAGTGAGGACATATTGAGAGTTGATGAAACACCTGAGTGAAACACTTGAGAGGAAAAATAATAGTGAGGTTTTTATTACTAACAGTTTGTTGAGTTTTGCAGGAAAAATTCAAGACATCTTTTGACTCGTTCCAACATTTCATCGAGATGTCTCATAGTGAAGCTGGAAGTGATAACACCAACCGTCCAAGGAGAGACAGACCAAACAACATGGACGTGCAGACTCTCATGGAAGAAATGAGGTGCCTCTTGAGGCAGGAGGTAGATCCCGTTCATGAAAGAGTGAACACCATACAAGAGTCAGTGAATCAAGGACTTCCCCAACATCATGTTGAAGGGAGAAGAAGGGCTCCAATGCCAGTAAACAATGAGGAAGGATCAGACTACTACAGCCGTGGAAGTCAAGCTTCTAATGAGGAACAAGGACGTCCAAGACGTGTAAGAGAAACCAGAGAACGTAATGAAGACAACCTCGGTAGTCTTAAGTTGAAGATACCACCATTCTATGGGAAGAATGATCCGGACGCCTATCTAGAATGGGAGAAGAAGATAGAACTCGTCTTTGATTGTCAGTCATACTCAGAACGGAAGAAGGTTCAAGTTGCTGCAACAGAGTTCTATGATTATGCCATCAACTGGTGGGATCAAATTGTTACAAGTAGGAGACGCAACCAGGAGCCACGTGTGAAAACTTGGGGAATGATGAAAAACCTAATGAGGAAGAGGTTTGAGATTAAGCCAGGGTAGTAAAAGTGTGGAGGATTACTTTCAAGAGATGGAATCTCTCATGATCAAAGCCGACAGAGATGAAGATCATGAGGCGACCATGGCTAGGTTCTTGAGTGGCTTGGCTCGAGATATTCAAAATAGGATGGAGCTTCAAACTTATGGTGATTTGGAGGAGATGCTTCACAAGGCTGTTCAAGTAGAACAACAAGTTAAGAGGAGGAGTAGTTCTAAAACAATCTATGGGATTGGAGCATCTCATGCTAGGACAAGTTACAAACAAGAGGACAAGACTGTTGTCAAACCAAAACTTGATTCCAAACCTTACGCCCCTACTCAAGACGACAAAGGGAAAGCTGTGGCAACTTCTTCTAGGAACAGGGATGTTAGATGCTTCAAGTGTCAAGGGAGAGGACACTACGCCAATAAGTGCATTAACAAAAGAACCATGATCCTCTTGGATAATAGTGAAATAGAAACCGATGAAGAAGAAGAACTTGAGGAAGAAGAGAACTCTGATGCTGAGGAGATAGAGTTACCAGCAATATGAGAGCTATTAGTCACAAGGCGATCATTGAACATTCAAACCAAAGATGCTGAACAAGCACAACGAGAGAACTTGTTTCACACAAGATGCCGAGTACAAGGTAAGGTTTGCAGCCTTATTATTGATGTAGGAAGCTGTACTAATGTGGCATGTGAAGTTATGGTTAAGAAGCTAGGTCTAGAAGTAAAGAAGCATCTGAAGCCTTACAAGATTCAATGGTTGAATGATAATGGAGAAATGATCGTGAGCAGCCAAATATTGGTTCTTTTAACCATAGGCAAATACAAGAATGAAATCTTGTGTGACATCTTACCAATGGAGGCCGATCACATCTTGCTAGGGAGACCATGTCAGTTTGATAGAAGGGTCATCCATGATGGGTTTACAAATCAGTATTCTTTTGAATACAATGGCCGGAGGATCACCCTTGCTCCATTGACGCCACAAGAAGTTCATCAGGATCAAATATGTCTGAAACAACAGGTAAAACTGATGAGAATGACCCCCTAAACACACCACCAACAAACAAAAATGAGAGTTTGAGAAAAACCAAGAAAAAGGCCTTTGAGAGCAACCCCGTGAGGCAATCAAACTTTCTTGTGAGGTTTAATGTGGTTAAGAGAGCTCTGTTCTCTAAACAACCCATTCTTTTGTTTGTTTTCAAGGAGGTGTTAGTCAACCTTACTAATCCAATGCCGGAAGTTCCGAGCAGTATTTCCTTTCTTTTACAGGAGTTTGAGGATGTCTTTCCGGAGGAGAATCCCAAAGGACTACCACCTATCCGTGGGATTGAGCACCAGATTGATTTCATTCCTGGAGCTTCCCTTCCTAACCGTCCAGCATATAGAACCAACCTTGTGGAGACTAAGGAACTTCAAAGGCAAGTGGAAGAGCTAATGGCTAAAGGCCATATTCGGGAGAGCATGAGCCTTTGTGCCGTGCCAGTGTTACTTGTTCCAAAGAAAGATGGAACTTGGAAGATGTGTGTGGATTGCAGAGCCATCAACAATATTACTGTAAAGTATCGCTATCCTATTCCTCGTTTAGATGACATGTTAGATGAATTGCATGGTTCTTGCATTTTTTTCTAAGATAGACTTGAAATGTGGATATCATCAAATTAGGATGAAAGAAGGAGATGAGTGGAAAACTGCATTTAAAACTAAGCATGGATTGTATGAGTGGTTAGTCATGCCTTTTGGATTAATCAATGCACCTAGTACCTTCATGAGGTTAATGAATCATGTCCTTAGATCTTTCATTGGCATCTTTGTGGTTGTGTACTTTGATGAAATCCTAGTGTACAGCAAGAGCTTTGAGGAACATATAGAACATCTTAGGGCTGTTCTTGATTTATTAAGGAAAGAAACACTTTATGCCAATCTTAAGAAGTATACTTTTGGAACAGATAACTTGGTATTTTTAGGCTTTGTTGTGAGTGCAGATGGTGTAAAGGTAGACCCGGAGAAGATTAAAGCAATCATGGAGTGGCCAAGTCCAACCAATGTTAGTGAAGTAAGAAGCTTCCATGGGCTTGCTGGCTTCTACAAACGTTTTGTCCAGAACTTTAGCACTATTGCTGCCCCATTGACTGAAGTGATTAAGAAAGATGTTGGATTCAAGTGGGAAGAGGCACAAGAAGCCGCATTTCAATGCCTTAAAGTGAAGCTTACTCATTCTCTTCTCCTTACCCTTCCTGATTTTAATAAAACATTTGAGATTGAATGTGATGCCTCAGGGATTGGTATTGGTGCTGTGTTAATGCAGGAGAAAAGACCAATAGCATACTTCAGTGAGAAGCTTGGAGGAGCAACTCTCAACTATGCTACTTATGACAAGGAGTTGTATGCTTTGGTGAGGGCCTTACGAACTTGGTAACATTATCTTTGGCCTAAGGAGTTTGTAATACACACAGACCATGAATCTCTCAAGTACCTAAAGGGGCAGAACAAGCTGAGCAAAAGACATGCCAGATGGGTTGAATTCATAGAAACTTTTCCTTATGTGATCAAGTACAAACAAGGTAAGGAAAACATAGTGGCTGAGGCACTATCTCGGAGGTATATTCTTTTAAACACTCTTAATGCTAAAATTTTGGGTTTTGAGCAAATCAAAGGTATTTATGAAACCGATTCTGACTTTAGTGATGCTTACAAGTTGTGTGAAAAATTTGCTTCTGGCCATTACTTTAGGCATGATGGTTTCCTTTTTATGATAACCGTTTGTGTGTGCCTAACTGTTCTTTAGGAGACTTATTTGATAGGGAAGCACATGGAGGAAGTCTTATGGGCCATTTTGGTATTGCCAAGACACTAAATGTTTTGCAGGACCATTTCTTTTGGCCACACATGAGAAGAGATGTGGAGCGGATATGTGAAAGATGTGCAACATGTAAACAAGCTAAGTCCAAGGTTCAAAGCCACGGTTTGTATACTCCTTTACCCATTCCTTATCATCCTTGGAATGATATCTTTATGGACTTTATTGTTGGATTGCCTAGGAATAGAACCGGAAAATATTCTATCTTTGTTGTGGTGGATAGGTTTTCTAAGATGGCACATTTCATAGCTTGCCACAAAACTGATGATGCATTGCATGTTTCTAACTTGTTCTTTAAGGAGGTTGTATGCCTACATGGCATGCCTAGGACTATAGTCTCTGATAGAGATACTAAGTTTCTTAGTTACTTCTGGAAGATTCTTTGGTCTAAGCTAGGTACTAAGTTGATGTTTTCTACTACTTTTCATCCCCAAACTGATGAGCAGACTGAGATAGTGAATAGAACATTAGGAACTCTTTTGCGTGTATTCATAAGGAAAAACTTGAAAACGTGGGAAGACTACTTGCCTCATTGTGAATTTGCATATAATCATGCTGTGCATTCTACTTCTAAATTTTCTCCTTTTGAAATTGTTTATGGGTTTAATCCTACTTCTCCTTTGGATATAATACCTTTGTCCGAGTGTGAAAGAGTTAGTTTTGATGGAAAGAAGAAGGCTGAGCTTATACAACAGATACATAAGCAAGCAAGCCAAAACATTGAAGAGAAGACAAGACAATATGTCAAGCATGCAAACAAAGGAAGGCATGAGAAGGTCTTTGAAGAAGGTGAAAATTTTTGGGTTCACCTAAGAAAAGAGAGGTTCCCAGATTAAAGGAAGTCTAAACTTATGCCAAGGATCGATGGGCCTTTTGAGATTATAAAGAAGATCTGTAATAATGCCTACAAGCTAGATTTGCAAAGTAAGTATGAAATAAGTAATAACTTTAATGTTACTGACTTGATCCCTTTTGTTGCAGATGATCCAGATTTGAGGACAAATCCTTTTCAAGAGGGAGGGGATGATATGATCATGGACAAGCCAACACTTGGAGAAGAAGAAGAAGATGCATTGATCATCCCTAGAGGTCCTATGACCCGTGCCAAATCAAAAAGACTTCAAGAAGCTGTGGGAACAACTCTAAAGTTGTCTTGGAAGCAAGAAGAAGTTTGTCCAAGACCAATCAACCAAGAACTGCTTATGTCCATCCAAGCCATTCCGAGTTAATTATCATCAAGTGGCTTGAGTGTGCTCTTTTTCCCGTAGCTTGATTTTATCCCAATGGGTTTTCCAAACTAAGGTTTTAATGAGGCCTCAAGTCCACTTACCCCACTTTGATGATTAACTTGGACGATTTCATGAAGCTATGTACCAACTTCCTTATGCGTTGGACCAATTTCAAGAACCTTATGATATATTTTAGATTATGGTTTTTATTTCATGTTCTTTAGTGTGCAATCTCCTTTAAATTCTAGTCTAACTCGCCTAGTCTTTCAGTCCAAGTCTTCAGTTTTTGTTTCTAAATTTTAGGATGAATTTTAGAGTTCCCAATAGTCATTCTCGAAGGAGCTTGAGTCTGTTCAAGTCTCCTTCTTCTATTTAAACTCGTGTAAAGCCTCATTCTAAGGCAACCCAACTTTTTATCAAATATTTTGAGATTAATCTCTTTTGTTCCTTGAGAACATTTTCCAATTGTTTGGTGAGTCATATTCAACGATCTTTTGATCGTTCGGTGTGTCATATCCGAAGAATCAAACCTTGTCACCACCAAGTGTGTAATATCTTGGCATGGCATTAAGGAATATCAGTGGACTTCTGCATCCATTGTGTGACCATTCAATCCATCAACAAGGAGCCATTCTGCAGCTACTTGTGTTGTTATCATTGAACCACAAGCCTTGATAAACTTGAGTCTTTTTGATTCGTTTATGCAAGGATCTATCCAACATCTTCATCCATCTTCTTTGTATTCCATCTTCGTGTGATCTACCATCAAAACTGCCGAGTCTTGGGTTTGGATTTTCCATCATTAATATCTCGAGCCAAGCCACTCAAGAACCTTGTCATGGTTGCTTCATGAGAGATTCCATCTCTTAAAAGTAATCCTCCACACTTTTACTACCCTGGCTTAATCTCCTAAGCCATTGATGCAACTCCCGGTGGTAATGACTTGGAACAAACCTCTTCCTCGTTAGGTTTTTCATCACTCCCCAAGTTTCCACACGTGGCTCCTGGTTGCGTCTCCTATTTGTAACAATCCCACCAGTTGATGGCATATTCATAGAACTCTGTTGCAGCAACTTGAACCTTCTTCCGTTCTGAATATGGCTGACAATCAAAGACGAGTTCTATCTTTTTCTCCCACTCTAGATAGATGTCCGGATCATTCTTCCCATAGAATGGTGGTATCTTCAACTTGAGACTACCGAGGTTGTCTTCATTGCGTTCCCTGGCTTCTCTTACATGTCAAGGACGTCCTTATTCCTCATTAGAAGCTTGACTTCCACGGTTGTAGTAGTCTGATCCTTCCTCATTGTTTACTGGCCTTTGTGCCCTTCTTCTCTCTTCAGCATGATGTTGGGGAATTCCTTGATTCACCGACTCTTGTATGGTGTTCATTCTTTCATGAACGGGATCTAGCTCCTGCCTCAAGAGCCGCCTCATTTCCTCCTTGAGATTTTGCATGTCCATGTTGTTTGGTCTGACTCTCCTTGGACAGTTGGTGTTATCACTTCCAGCTTCACTATGAGACATCTCAATGAAATGTGGGAACGAGTCAAAAGATGTCTTGAATTTTTCCTGCAAAACTCAACAAACTGTTAGTAATCAAAACCTCACTATTATTTTTCCCCTCAAGTGTTTCACTCAGGTGTTTCACTCAACTCTCAAGATGTCCTCACTCAGAGATTTCTCAACTGTTCTTATCAAACAAATCCCAATCAAATTAAATGAGAATTTTCCACAATCCGAATGATCCAAGGATAGAAAAAGGATGTGGGAACACGTTTGGTTTTGTTCCGAAAGAATAAAAGATGGAAAGAAAAAAGAGTGTTGGAACACGTTTGGTTTTGTTTCTCTTTTTTTTATTAAGGTAGAAGGAAAGGAGTGGAAACACGTTTGGTTTTGTTCCTTCTTTTTTTTTTGAATAAATGATCCAACAGATCTTTGAATAGCAAGATAGAAAAAAAAGATGGGAATTAAAGATAGAACAGAGTGATGGCGAGTCGAAGACTCACGACCAAGAAGGTGAGGGGTTAGAAATAAAAGGTCAGAAGATGAAAGATTAGAAATGAAATATCAGAATTTGAAAAGATATGAAAACTCACTACCAAACTCGAAATTGCTTGCTCTGATACCAAATGATGGAGAATCCAACCCAAGACTTGGCATTTTTGATGGTAGAACACACGAAGATGGAAGACAAAGAATGTGGATGAAGATGTTGGATAGATCCTTGGATAAATGAATCAAAAGACTCAAGTTTATCAAGGCTTATGGATTGAAAACAACACAAGTAGCTGCGGAATAGCTCCTTGTTGATGGATTGAATGGTCACACAATGGATGCGGAAGTCCACTGATATTCCTCAATGCCACGCCAAGATATTACACACTTGGTGGTGACAAGGTTTGATTCTTTGGATATAACACACCGAAGGATCGAAAGATTGTTGGATATGACACCAAACAATCGGAAAATGTTCTCAAGGAACAAAAGAGATTAATCTCAAAATATTTGATAAAAAGTTGGGTGCCTTAGAATGAGGCTTACAATGTGCTTAAATAGAGAAGGAGACTTGGGGACTCTAAAATTCAGTTCGAAACTTTGAACCAAAGACTCAAGACTTGGACTAAATACTTAAGAGTTTGCGGACTGAGAAAATGAAATAAAACTATAACATAAATTATAACATAAGGTTGTTGAAGTTGGTCCAATGCATATTAAAGTCGGTCCAAGGCTTCATGAAATCGTCCAAGGTTAATAGACTCAAGTTCCTTCAAGAATGACTCTTGGGGACTCTAAAATTCAGTTCAAAACTTTGAACCAAAGACTCAAGACTTGGACTAAATACTTAAGAGTTTGCGGACTGAGAAAATGAAATAAAACCATAACATAAATTATAACATAAGGTTGTTGAAATTGGTCCAATGCATATTGAAATCGGTCCATGGCTTCATGAAATCGTCCAAGTTAATCATCAAAGTGGGGTAAGTAGACTTGAGGCCTCATTAAAAACTTTAGTTGGAAAACCCATTGGGATAAAACCAAGCTAAGGGAAAAATAGCACGCTCAAGCCACTTGATGATGATTAACTTGGAATGGTTTGAATGGACATAAGTATCTCGTGGTTGATTGGTCTTGGAAAAACTTGCTCTTGCTTCCAAGACAACTTTAGAGTTGTTTCAACAGCTTCTTGGATTTTTCTTATTCTTGCCCGGGTCATAGGACCTTTGGGAATGGTCAAGACATCTTCCTCTTCTTCTCCAAGTGTTACCGTTTCCATGCTCATATCACAGGAAGGAATGAAGCACAACTTGACCGTGATGATGACATTGATTGCAGTTTAGAGTTCAAAGTTTTGTTTATAAATCTGGCAACAGCTACTAGATTAAATACATAACCGTGTCTAAAGTTTAGAGGCTCAAAGCAAAAATTGTTTTATACATTTTTATTACAAAATATACACAAAAAGTTTTACTTTTTTTTATATATTCTTTAGGTTTTTTCTAATACATTATTTTGGAATTTTTTTAATTTTTATTTCTATCATTTTAATAAAATAACCAATTAAAAAATAAAGTATACTATATTAATAAAAAAATAAAACAAAAATCATTATTTAATTTAATTAGTGTGCAAAATTCTTAAAGTAGAACTAAATTAAAACACAAAATTACTTGATTAGGGATAACTAACATTATTGCACAATCTATGAAAATATTTTTATACTACTTTCTTAACTATAAAAATATTATTTAATACTATTTTAAGATCTGTTTTAGCTAACAATGTTTTAATCTATAAAATTATAAATTTTAAAATACTTTTATAAAATAAAAGAAATATTTAATATGTGAAATAAAATTTCAAACTAAAATAGCAGTAAACTACATATGCATTTTACTAATACGAAAAAAATAATTTGGGCTCTAAAATAAAATATGAAAAATTGGGCCCTAAGCAAATACTTCAAATTTTTAACTTAGCCACGCCCTTAATTACATATCTGGAGAGATGTTAAATATAGGTAAAACCTCAATGGATACCCTATACCGGTAACATCCCAGTTTCTGGAATATGGTGGTGCATGATGAGAGGGTTAAAAGATTTGATTTGGCTACTTATGTCACCAAAGTTCACTTATCTTTTCCGTCACTTGTCCAGTTATAACTCCAGAGTTATGCATCCTTGGGCTGGAGTAACACTAGGATGGATGACCTACCGGGAAGTGATTGTCGGTATCGTGTGAGTTAGGCCAAAACATGGGGAGAGATCATGTGGTTATTTGTAGGGATAGTAACAAGTCTTTCTAACCTCTAGAGATAACTTACCGACCGTCAGACGAGTGTGGGCCCAACAGGCCTAGAGAGAGTGTATGGCCCATGAATCTAAAGAGAGGGTATGAGCCTATATGGCTAGAGAGGGCGTGGGGGCTCATCGACGGTGGCGGTTGGGGCATTATAAGTGGTATCAGAGCTCTATGTATGTCAAAACGGTTCTGACCCGGGAGGCAGTCCTGAGGACGGTAGGTATGCAATGAGGACATTGCACTCTGTTAGTTAGAATGATTGTAACATCCTGGTTTTTGGTATATGATGATGCATGATAAGAGGGTTAAAAGATTTGATTTGGCTATTTATGTCACCAAAGTGCACTTATCTTTTCCTTCATTTGTCTAGTTAAAACTTTAGAGTTAAGCGTCCTTGGGCTGGAGTAGCAGTAGGATGGGTGACCTACCGGAAAGTGATTGTTGATATCATTTGATTTAGGCCAAAACATGGGGAAAGATCATGTGGTAATTTGTAGGATAGTAACAAGTCTTTAGAACCTCTAGAGAAAACATACCGACCGTCAGACGAGGGTGGGCCCAACAGGCCTAGAGAGAGTGTAGGGCCCATGGACCTAGAGAGAGGTTATGTGCCTACATACCTAGAGAGGACGTGGGGGCTTACCGACCGTGGTGGTCAGGGCGTTGTAAATGGTAACAGAGCTCTAGGTATGTGACACCGATCATGACCCAGGAGGCAGTTCTGAGGGCGGTGAGTGTGTAACGAGGACAGTGCACTCTGTTTAGTTGGGGTGATTGTAACATACCGGTTTTTAGTATATGGTGGTGCATGATGAGAAGGTTAAAATATTTGATTTGGCTACTTATATCACCAAATTGCACTTATCTTTTCCGTAACTTATCCAGTTAGAATTCCAGAGTTAAGCGTGCTTGGACTGGAGTAGCACTAGGAGGGTGACCTAGAGGAAAGTGATTGTCGGTACCGTGTGAGTGAGGCCAAAACATAGGAAAGTTTATGTGGTGATTAGTAGGGATAGTAACAAGTCTTTAGAACCTCTAGAGATAACGTACCGACCGTCAGACAAGGGTGGGTCCAACGGGCCTACAGAGAGTGTAGGGCCCATGGACCTAAAGAGAGGGTATGTGCCTTAAGAGAGGATATGGGCCTACATGCCTAGATAGGACGTGGGGCTCTTCGACGGTGGCCGTCAGGTGTTACATGATTTTTCCCCATGGTTTGGCCTCACTCATACAGTACCAACAATCATTTCCTGGTAGGTCATCCATCTTAGTGCTACTCTAGCCCAAGCGCGCTTAACTCTGGAACTCTAACTGGAAAAGTGACGGAAAAGATAAGTACACTTTGGTGACATAAGTAGCCAAATCAAATCTTTTAAGCTTTTCATCATGCACCACCATATACCAGAAACCAGGATGTTACAGTCACCCCAACTAACAGAGTGCAACGTCTTCGTTGCACACCCACCACCCTCAGGAGTGTCTCCCGGGTTAGAACCGGTTTGACATACCTAGAGCTCTGATACCACTTATAACACTTCGACCATCACCGTTTGTGAGCCTCCACATCTTCTCTAGGCATGTAGGCCCATACCCTCTCTCTATGCCTATGAGCCTTACACTCTCTCTAGGCCCGTTGAGCCCACTCTCATCCGACGACCGTACGTTATCTTGAGAGGTTCTAAAGATTTGTTACTATCCCTACAAATTACCACATGATCTTTTTTTGTGTTTTGGCCTCACTTATACGGTACCGACAACCACTTCCCGATAGGTCACCCATCCTAGTGCCACTCCAGCCCAATCATGGTTAACTCTGGAGTTCTAACTGGACAAGTGATGGAAAAAGTGCACTTTGGTGACATATGTAGTCAAATCAAATCTCTTAACCCTCTCTTCATGCATCACCATATACCAAAAACCGGAATGTTACAATAACCTTTCAATATTTCAAACCCATTACCTTACTCTTTTTTCAAAAAAAAAAAATCATGGGTTTAAATTGGGCGGGTCTAGTTAAATTAATTACCCTATCGGTGTTACCCTTCAGGTTTAAGGTACCCGTATGTCTTTTTAGTTTATTTGACTCATTCCCAAATTGAAATGAGCCCTCATGTTTCCAAATTGAAACAAGTCATGATACTCGATAATCTTCCTTTCCCAAGAAAGCTTCTTCAATCTAGTGGTTTAGATTCTAATATTAAGCTTTCTTCCTTCCATTTCTGAAAAATCTTTGGTTTAAACATAAAATTTTGTCGCTGTTGTATTCTACTGAACTCCGTAACCAAACTTTTGTGAATTGTTCAGATTTTGGATTTCCCAATCAGTGTTTTGTGTTTTGTGTTTTGATTTCTGGATTTCATTTTATTATATTCAACTCTCAAATATCAAGTTCAGTACATCTTTTTATTTTTTGTTTACTAAATTGGTTTGTGTTAGTTAGTTAGCAAATCTTTGTTTGATAATCTACGGTTTTTAACTTCTTCCAAGAAAGCTATGACTTTTGCTTAAACATGTATTGAATCTATTGTTATCTCCATCATTAGCATTAGCTTTTTTTAATGTTAAAGGTCATTTTTTTATTGAACATTTGGAAAGATTCAGTTTTTTTTTTGTATTTATGATTTTGTGAAACATACGTTGTGATTAATGAAATAACACACACACACACACAAGTTTAATAAGTCTGTTTCTTTTGGGATTTGAAGTGAAGAAATATGAAAGCTCATTCACGTTTACCATCTTCTTCTTTGCTCTTCTCCTTACATCTTGTTAGTCATCTCTTCTCCATATTTATGTGCTCTTAGTAAAATCAATTGTTTATTTTAGTATATTTTTAACATTGGTAAAAAAATAACAGTAAATAACATAATGTGTTTGGTGTATACACATACACACACACACATATATATATGTCAAATAACATAATATCTGAACTTATTATGATTAAATTTAGTATTTTTCAGAATGGATGATCAATCACTTGACTTGCTAACAAGACTTGAGCATGAGAACATGGAAGCAACAAATAAGGAAGATGAAGCACATACACAAAGTGCAACTCAAGCGATTCTAGAGACTCAAGCGACTGAAATGGTACATAATATTCACAAATGCCAAACCTCCAGACAGTGAAATTATGAGTGAGGTTATCATTTTCCATGATCTGTCAGTTCGGGTTAGAGATAAACACTTTAATACAAAATGCCAGAATATGTAGATGAACTGCTGGAGCTGATGTGTTGGAAAAGCTGAAACTAGTTTTTTCAGAATTCGAAGGTAGAGTATCTTTAATAGCAGATATGTGGACAGCCCATACCACAATGAAAGGATACATGTGTTAACAGTTCATTATGTGGATCATGGCAGGAGGTTGATCACAACAAGATTCTAGCTTTTTGTGATGTGAAACCTCCACACACTGGTGACGAAGAAGAATTAGCTAACACAGTTATAAGTTGTTTGAATGAATGGGTCTGGGAGAAAAAAAAATTCTGGTTGACTTTAGACAATGCTATGGCTAACGATAGTATACAAAACAAATACAGAAACGTCATCTTCTTATGATTAGTAATAGTATGCTGTTGTGTGATGGGAAGTTCTTTCACGTTAGATATTGTGAAAGCGTAGTATACACATTTTGAAAACGATAGTATACACATTTTGAATCTCGTAGTTCGTGAAAGCGTCTGATTCTATGATTAAAAGTGTAGCATGTGTTGATAGTGTAGGGATCAAGAGTGGAGATGGATTCTCGCTAGATGTTCCTACCCGATGGAACTCCACTTTTGACATGCTTGCTAGAGCCTTAAAGTTTCGTAAGGCATTTGCAAGTTTGAAAGAATGTGACAGCAATTACAAAACATTGCCATGAAAAATCAATAAATATTTACTATATTTAAAGAATAATCATACAAAATGAATTAATAATAAACATTGTTACTAAAATTAGAAATTAATGCAATTTTTTTGCATGGGGCCCCATTATTCATGAGCTGCTCTGCTTCAGAGGAAGAATGGAATAGGAAAGAGAAGATCTGTGGATTTTTGAGGTCATTTAGTAATATAACCACGTACTTCTCTGGTGTTAAATACCTTACGGCTAATGCATATTTTCTACAAGTGTGGAAAACTGAGTGTTTTTTGAGGCAATATTCAAGATGTGGTGATAATAGAGTAGAGGAGGTGGCAAAGAAAATGCATTTGAAGTTAGCAAAATATTGGGATTAGTAGTCTTATTTTAGCTATGGCAGCTGTTTTGGATCTAAGATTAAAGCGACAAATGCTTAAATGCGCTTATGAGACAGTGGACTGCACAGAAAAAGATTGATATTGTTGAGAAGAATTTGAGGATGCTCTATAATGAATATAAAACCAAGTCTTGGACTTCTTCTACAAACATCTCAACACCACCCACTCCACATGAGCTCCTCAATGAATCACCAATAGAAGATGATCTAAATTTTTTAAGTAATTTCTTTTACTCTTATGTTATTAGTTCTTATAAAAAAAACATGTGGTTGTTTTCGTTATGTTGTTTTAGAAACATGTGGCTGTTTTAGAAATATGTGACTGTGGCTGTTTTAGAAATCTGTCTTAGAAACATGTGGTCGTTTCTATGTTGAAGGGAGTTCATGTCAAATTTGGAAAGTTATCTAATAAACTCTATATAATACATTATCTTTTTGAGCTTGAGAAGAGGATCCAACCAGGCTCAGAAAATGCAATATCGAATTTCGAAAGTTATTTGGATGCATCAAGATTGGATTTGAGGGCTTTTAAAGATATAGGTGTTTAGACTATTGGAATAACGAGGGCCAACACTATAGTGACCTAGCTTCTGTAGCATGCGATTTGATGAGCATTCCGATCACCACTATGGCATTGGAGTCGACATTTATCATTGGAGGTCGGGTATTGTATCCTTACTGAAACCTTCTTCTTCCAAAAAATGTCCAAGCCTTGCTATGCACTCAGATATGATATCTGGAAATCAAAGCCATAAAAGGGCATAATTCAATCTACCAAAATGAATTTTAAAAAGCCAGCTGTAATTACCATATTGATCTTATGATTGGAAAGTGACACAGTAAAGAGAAAATGAGATAGAAGCGTGGAAGACAAATACATCAATTCTCTGCTGATTCCACCCTCAGCATGAACAAATATGTAGCTATTTGTTTCACTCTGAGAAGGAAGATCTGAAAAAGTTATAAAATTTGCTAAGCTGTCAGAAAAGACGCAGAATCAAGGAAACCCTTGAAACTTTCACAACATACAGATCAAGAGCACATGAAAAAGCCTATTGTTATACTTTGCCCCAGTAATACCTGAGATTCGACCAATCCGACGCAGAGCACAAGGTTTCAAAGATGTAGTTTCAGGGAAAACAGGAGGTGGTTGTGTTACCTACAAATGAAAACAAAGAAACATATCAATTTTGGGGGTTCAAAGGTTAGGCATTTGACAAACACGCAAACCAAAGTCTAAAACACTTACATGAGGGAAGTCAAGTAGATTGTCCATCTTTTTTTCACAAGTATGGTTCAATCTGATTAGATATAGATAGAGAGCTTGAAGAAATTTTAGTTTGAGAATAATATAAATATAATCCAGCCAAAATAAAATAAAACCCCTTGTGTTTCTTTGAGAAGAGAATATTTTTAAGCAATCTAATACTTTAAAATCAATGGTAAGTGTAACATCCCGGTTTCTGGTATATGGTGGTACATGATGATAGGTTAAGAGATTTGATTTGGCTACCTATGTCAGTAAAGTACACTTATCTTTTCTGTCACTTGTCCAATTAGAACTCCAGAGTTAAGCATCATTGGGCTGGAGTAGTATTAGGATGGGTGACCTACCGGGAAATGATTGTCGGTACCGTGTGAGTGAGGCCAAAACATGGGGAAACATTTGATTTGTAGGGATAGTAACAAGTCTTTAGAGCCTCACCCGTCAAACAAGGGTGGGCCAACAGGCATTTAGAGAGTGTGGGGTCCACATGCCTATAGCGGATGTGGAGGCTCACGAATGGTGGCGGTTGGGCCATTATAGTACGAATCTGTCCATTTAAGCTTTCCTAAAAACACTTAACTTTAAAGTATGATAGAATTAAACTGTAGTATTTATCATTGAAATGACATTGGTCATAAGAATAAGAAAACACTAACTTCCCTTGGCTAGAATCACCAAGAGATAGACGCCATGCTCCTGAGTTAGCATTTTCATTTGGGGTGACCACGTTAAGTCTTTCCAGCAACCATAATAGCAACAGCTATACTGATATCAGCATCAGCCATAAAATCAACCATAACAGAGTTTCGAATTAAATTATTTCCCTTTACATATCAGGTGAACTTCCCCTTTTCTCATATTAGCCGACTCTCCCTTCTTTTAATAAGTTCTCTGCATCTTGAGAAGTTGATTTCCCTAGAACATGATGATTGTGTAAAGATACAGCAGGAATGAAAGTTAACCGAAAAAGTAATGTATCAAACTCATTGACTTACAATTCACTCAACAATATTTTATTTAAGCCAGTGATCCCTCTAAACACAGGTCAATTCTAAACTCTTCTTTGCGCACGGCAGCCGGTGAGAAGGAATTTAAAGATGATTCATCTTGAACCTTGATCTATATTTAACTATAACCTAGCATATATACATCATTTACTCTTGACAAGGTTCCACCAATTGATCCTGATCATATGATCCCCATTGCCAAAGTGGTTCTTGAAAGGTAAAATCTTGAGTGCACTGCTCTTAATGCCCTAATGCAATCTTCACGCTTGACGACTACAGAAATATTGAACTCGGAGCAGCCTTGATCTATAAGACTGTAGCACGTATTTTGGTTTTTTCTTAAATAATGATATGAAACTCCCAAGGATTGATGCACTTTCGAGAGGTAAAGGATAGATGGTGGATTGAATGGTCACACAGAGGTTGCGGAAGACAGCTGATATTCCTCAATGCCGCCACCAAGATATGACACACTTGGAGAAAACAAATTTTGATTCTTCTGATATGAACCACCAAACAAATCGATTTGACTGTTGGATATTACTCACCAAACAATCAAGATTTTGTTCTCAAAGAACTAAAGAGAAATCTCTCTGATTTTTATAAAAAGATATCTGTGTTTTCTTATGAAGAAACTAGAATTATATAGAAGAAGGAAAGTGTAATGAAAAGACATAATTAAACAACATTGACTAGACTATTCAGATTCAGACTCTTGAACTACTTTAACTTCAGACACTCGAACTAGTCTCAGCCTCCAACTCTTGGACTTCAGGCGCCAACTCCTCTTGTTCAATTTTGTGGTGGTCTTAGCAAGTAAGGAGGAAAAGAAATTGGGCCAACATTCCACCATTGGGCGTGAAATATCTGAAGATGAGAACCAAAAACAACTTGGACTGAAGCCTCTTCTCTTGTGGACTGTTGTGGACTTAAATGAATTTGAGTGACTCATTTGCCTCATTAAAACCTTTATTTGGAAAACCCATTGGGACAAAACCCAGGACTAGGAAAATAGTACAAATGAATCACCGCTTATTATTCCACTCGAGCAACCATGACAGTTTGAACCTCCATGTTCTGAGCCTTAGTCGATTGTACTTGAGTGAGTAGTGTGGTGATTGCGTTCTGAAACTCTTTAGCTCTTGATCTTGTCATTCGTCCAATTGGCATGGTCAAAACGTCCTCTTGATCTTGCTGTTTCTTATAATTTTCCATGATCACATCACCCCTCCCTCTTGAAAAGGATTTGTCCTCAAATCTGGATCATTTGCAACAAAAGAGATTAAGTCAAAAACATTGAAGCTTGAACTTACATTGTACTTATCTTGGAGATCAAGTTGATAAGCATTGTCATTGATCCTCTTTGTAACTCGGAATAGACCGTCAATCCTTGGCATGAGTTTGGACCTCCTCTCAGCCGGAAACCTCTCCTTCCTTAGGTGTATCCATACTTGATCTCCTCTTCCTCGAAAATCTTCTTGAGCCTGCCCTTGTTAGCGTTTTTGGCATACAGCTTTGTCTTCTCCTCTATGTTGTGTTTTGCTTTCTCATGAATCTGTTTAACAAGTTCAGCTTTATTTTTCCCATCCATGTTTTCCCATCCATGAACTATTTCTTTAAAGAACAAGTTAGCTATATGAGAAGCATCATCAGTTTTATGACAAGCAAGAAAATGTGCCATTTTAGAGAACTTATCAACAACGAAAAAGATTGATTCTTTTCCGGTTCTAGTTCTAGGCAATCCAAGCCCAAAATCTATAGAAATATCATTCCAAAGCTCATCTGAAATAGGCAAGGGCGTGTACATACGTTGGGACTGTACCTTCGATTTGGCTTGCTTGCAAGTGACAATATCCCGCAAATTCTCTCCATGTCTCTCTTCATTTGCGGCCAGTAGAAGTGTTCTTGTAACACTTTTAAAGTCTTGGCAATTCCAAAATGTCCCATCAAGCCCCGTCCATGTGCTTCCCTAACTAGCAAATCTCTCACAGAACAACTAGGCACACACAAATGATTTTCAAAGAAAAGAATTCCATCATGTCTAAAATATTTTCCTTAAGCAAATTTCTCACAAGACTTATAAATCTCTTGGAACTCAGAATCAACTTGATAAAGACCTTTAAATTGTTCAAATCCCAACAACTTAGAGTCCAAAGTAGAGATCAAGGCGTACCTTTGAAATAAGGCATCAGCAACAATATTTTCTTTACCTTGTTTATACTTGATCATACATGGGAATGTTTTGATGAATTCTACTCACCTCGCATGCCTCTTATTGAGTTTATGCTGACCATTTAAATGATTCAAAGATTCATGGTCAGTATGAATGACAAACTCCTTTTGGCCATAGGTAGTGTTTCCATGTTTGTAGAGCTCGAACTAGCACATTCGGCTCCTTGTCATACATTGTACAGTTTAGCATAGCTCCTCAAAGCTTTCCACTAAAGAAAGCGGTGGGCTTCTTCTCTTGCATCAAGACAGCTCCAATACCTACACCAGATGTATCACACTCAATTTCAAAAAAATTAAGAAAAATGAGTAAAGATAAAAGTGGTGCATTGGTAAGTTTATCCTTTAATGCTTGGAACACCGCTTCTTGTGCTTTCTTCCATTTAAATACCACACTTGTCTTGATCACTTCAGTGAGTGGGGGCATCTATGGTGCTGAAATCTTTCACAAATCTCCTGTAGAATCCCAGAAGTCCATGGAAACTCCTAACCTCTTCTACAGTTTTTGGACTGGACCATTCGTGGATAGCTCTAACCTTTTCTTCATCCACTTTGATGCCATCTGCACTTATAAAAAACCTAAAAACACAACATTATCCATAAAAAATTGCATTTCATCAGATTGGCAAAGAGTTTTTCTTTCCTAAGTTCATTCAAAACCGCATCTAGATGCTTAACATCTAAATTATTTTTGTAGATTAAGATATTATCAAAGTAAACTACAACAAAGATCCCAATAAAAATTCTTAGAACATGATTCATCAATCTCATGAAGGTACTAGGTGCATGTTGAGATAGATGCTTATTTAAGTGATAGAGTAATCAAGAGGAATGAACTAGTTGAAAAGGAACTAGAAAAGAAAGGAAGCGGTTGGATATCAACTAGATAAGCAAACTAGGAAGCAAGGAGGTATGGGAGAAGGTATGGGCGCAGCATGGGTGAGGTATGGGCACCATTTACTGTTGAGAAACTGTTGGAGTAGCTCAGCCACAAGTCTCCTTCTCTTCTCCACGCCCCTTTCTTCTTCTCCTTGTAAAGTCTATATATATCCTTGTAAATCTCTTGTAAAAGATATGAGAAAGAAAAAGAAGTGAATAAGATTATTAAGACTTGCATAAACTCTCTCCATTCTTGCTATTCTTTCTCTCATTCTCCAATCATTCTTCATTCTCTCTTAACTTCAAATCTATATTTCTACATGGTATCAGAGCAAGGTTGAGCATTCCAAACGCTTAACTCTCTTATAATTCTTCTAGCACTCTACAAATCTTCTAATCTATAACAATACACCTTTCTAAGTTCTATTCACTCTGAGATTAATATCCTTGAGATCATAGGATCTTCAAGTTGTGAAAGAACTAGAATTGTGTATTATTACTAGAAAATGGAGACAAATAGAGTAGCAATCTCAGTCATGCTCAAAGGGAACAACTACCTTCTTTGGGCAAAAACCACTAAAACCATTCTTAGAGGCCGAGGACTTTGGCGGTATGTTGAGCCAAAGGAGGAAGCGGAGGCGGTGGTGAGAAATGAGAAGGAGGAAGCTAAGGAAGAGCAAGAAGAACAGTACACTCTTTCTCTTCTTCAAAGCTCACTAGAACCATCCATCTTGGTGGCATACTCATATGCGGATACCACTAAGGAGCTGTGGGATATACTCAAGGGAGTATATGGAAATGTGTCAAACATATCAAGGATATTTGAGGTGAAGAGGGCGCTGAATGAGCTTCAACAAGAGGAGAAGCCATTCAAGGAAATGTTTGGGGAGTATAGAAGCTTGTGGGCCAAGTTGGAGATCTTGAGGCCACAAACTATAGACCCCAAGGAGTTAGGTGAAAGGCGTGACCAAGACCAAGTGTTTGGACTTCTCTTGGCACTCAATGCATCTTACAAGGATCTTATCAAGCACATACTTAGATTTGAGAAGCTGCCAAGTCTAGCGGAAGTATGTGGCTTGATACAAAGGGAGGAGGGCTCAAGAGACCTATTCCGAGCACCAAGTGAAGCTGCACATCTTGCAAAAAGGAATCTCATGTTTGAAAGAAGGGTGTTGGACTGTGAGCATTGTAAGATGAAAGGGCATACCAAGGAGAAGTGTTGGACTCTCCATCCGCATTTGAGGCCTAAGCGGCTAAGGGAGAGTGGAAGTGGGCATAGGGCCTTCATGGGGGTTGCACAACCAGTTGAGGATACTGTCAAAAGATCAGAGTTTGAGGCTCTTATCAAGAGCCTAGCTAAGTTAACAGAATCTGGTAAGAGTTTCCTCAGCTCTAAAAGCGCCATAAGGAAGGGTAAAATGATTGTAGATTCCGGAGCCTCTCATCACATGATTAAGGATCAAGACTTGTTAAAAAATCTTGAGCCTTATCATGGAAATGTACAAGTAGCTAATGGAAGCTCAGTTCCGATTGAAGGGATAGGAAAGTTAGAACTTTTCAAGAAGGAAACAAAAGCTTTATACATGCCTAGTTTCTCATCTAATCTTCTATCAGTTCATAAAGCTACAAAGGATTTGGATTGTGTAGCATTGTTTGGGACTGACTTTGTTAAGTTTCAGGACCCTAAAACAAACAATGTACTCGGAGAAGGGAAGGTAGAGGATGGTGTGTATCTTTTGGAAGCAAATAAACAAGAGGATCCAATGGCTCTTGGAATGAAGGCAAATGTAGAAGTTTCTGGTAGGAAGGAGATTGGAGATAGCCCATTATGGCATGAAAGGCTAGGACACCCAAGTTCAGCAGTTCTCAAGATGGTCTTACCCAATCTCATTCAAGAAGAAGTAGTATGTGAAGCATGTGTACTAGGAAAACATTGTAGACAAGTTTTTCCTATCTCCTCCACAATTGTGATGAAGTTTTTGGCATTGTACACTCGGATGTATGGACCGCACCATGTAATTCAAGGATCAATATAAGTACTTTGTTTCTTTCATTGATGATTACTCAAGATATACATGGGTCACACTCTTAAACTCCAAGGACCAAGTTTATGAAGCATTCACCAACTTCATTAACTATGTTTCTACACAATTCAAAACAACAATCAAGGTCTTAAGAAGTGATAATGGAGGAGAATATATAAGCAAGAGATTTAAGGAGCTACTCAACAACTTTGGCATCATTCATCAAACATCTTGTGCATACACTCCACAACAAAATGGGGTAGCAGAAAAGAAAAATAGGCATCTAATGGAAGTAGCAAAAACTATCATGATTGCCAAAGGAGTACCTAAATCTCATTGGGGAGATGCGGTAATGACTTCAAACTATTTGATTAACCGGCTTCCAACAAAGAACTTGGAAGATAGATCACCGTTTGAAGTGTTGTACAAAAAGAAACCAAGCTTACATCACCTTAAGGCGTTTGGATGTAAGTGTTTCATGTTTCTACCAGAAGGACAAAGAAACAAGCTTGAACCTAGAAGCATGAAGTGTGTTTTCATTGGATACTCACCAACTCAAAAGGGCTACAAGGTCTACAATCCGGAGACAAGAAGGGTATATGTGTCTAGAGAGGTAAAGTTCAATGAAAAAGAAAGCTTTTATGGAGCCAAGAATCATGATACTCTTGAAGGTATAGTCTCATCATCTATGGATTTGATGCTGTTCAATGAAGCGCCAATAACAAGGGATGAAATACAAGGAGAGAATGCACCATCTGAGAGCATCATGGAACATGGAGATGCAGATGATACACATATGGAACCAGATCAGGATTCAGCTGAAGAAGAAGCGGATGTTGAGGAAGGAGAATCTGAGCCAATCATACCTCTAAGAAGAAGTACAAGACAGAGGCGACAACGTGTTTTCTATGGCTACAACAATTCTGCTATGCTCCAAGGAGAGTCTAGTATGAGTAATCTTCCTTGTGTGATAGGATAGTGTCCTGAGCGTACGGCGAGCTTAGATCTCGATCCTATTGGCGACAGCACTCTCATATCACAAGGAGGAGATCACACTCAAACTAGTATTATCACATATCCCATTGAGCATTTCTGTTCCTTGGCGACATTACCCATGGAGCATGAAGTGTTTCTCACAAAAATCAGCAAGGAATACATTCCAAGCTCATATGAAGAAGCATGTGAGAGTGAAGTATGGGTGAAAGCCATGGAAGAGGAAATGAAGTCCATGGAAAGGAATAATACTTGGTACTTAACCGACTTACCAAAGGATAAGAAGTCGGTTGGGAGTAGATGGGTGTATACGATCAAATACACAAGTGATGGGAAGATAGAAAGGTACAAGGCAAGGTTGGTAGCAAAAGGGTATACTCAAGTTTATGGGGAGGACTATACCGAGACATTTGCTCCGGTTGCTAAGGTTCATTCCATAAGAATACTAATCTCAGTGGCAGTAAACTTAAAATGGGATCTATGGCAGATGGATGTCAAGAACGCATTCTTGCAAGGAGACTTGGAAGAAGAGGTGTATATGGATCCACCCCAAGGATATCATAAGGAAGGCAACAAAGTTTGCAGATTGAAGAAAGCAATCTATGGGCTGAAGCAATCCCCAAGAGCATGGTACCAAAGGCTAAGCGCTTGTCTGTTGGAGAGAGAGTTCATAAGATCTGAAGCTGATCACACATTGTTCACAAGATAAAGTGAAGGAGGAACGGTTGTGGTATTAATATATGTGGATGATCTAATCATCACAGGAAGTGACAAAGATGGAGTAGATCAAACCAAGAAGATCTTGAAGGCCGATTTTGATATAAAAGACTTGGGGGAACTTAAGTACTTCCTAGGAATTGAGATGACACGGTTTGAAGATGGAATGTTCATCTCTCAAAGGAAATATGTGCTTGATCTCTTAGAAGAAACTGGGAAGCTAGGATCCAAACCGGCTAAAACTCCAATAGAAGAAGGCTATCAAGAGTCCTGAGGGGGAGCCTTTGGAGAACATTAAGAGATATCAAAGGATGGTGGGCAAGCTCATCTATCTTACTATCACTAGGCCGGACATTTGCTTTGCAGTAAACCGTGTGAGCCAACATATGCAAAAGCCAACCACGCAGCATTGGAACATGATTGAAAGGCTGCTAAGATATCTGAAAAACAATCCCGGAAAAGGCATATGGATGAAGGCTAATGGAAACACAAAGGTTCAAGGATATTGCGATGCAGATTGGGCTGGAGATAAGAAGGATAGAAAGACCACATCCGGTTTTTGTACCTATGTAGGAGGCAATCTCGTGACTTGGAGGAGTAAAAAGCAGAAGGTTATAGCCTTGTCTAGTGCTGAAGCCGAGTATAGAGCTATGAAGGAAGTGACGAAAGAACTTATTTGGGTAAAGGCATTCTTAGGGGATCTTGGAATACATGAAACTGAGGAAATGTTGCTATATTGTGATAATCAAGCTGCAATACATATAGCATCCAATCCGGTATTCCATGAAAGGACCAAACATATAGAGGTGGATTGTCACTTTGTGAGGGGAAAGATTCAAGAAGGAATCATTAAACCTGCCTTTGTAACAAGTGAGAACCAACTAGCTGATATCTTCACCAAAGCAACCTCATCTGTCACTTGTGATCGCATCCATAGCAAGATCGGTCTAAAGGATCTTCACCGACCAATCTTGAGGGGGAGTGTTGAGATAGATGCTTATTTAAGTGATAGAGTAATCAAGAGGAATGAACTAGTTGAAAAGAAACTAGAAAAGAAAGGAAGCGGTTGGATATCAACTAGATAAGCAAACTAGGAAGCAAGGAGGTATGGGAGAAGGTATGGGCGCAGCATGGGTGAGGTATGGGCACCATTTACTGTTGAGAAACTGTTGGAGTAGCTCAGCCACAAGTCTCCTTCTCTTCTTCTCTCTTCTCCACGCCCCTTTCTTCTTCTCCTTGTAAAGTCTATATATATCCTTGTAAATCTCTTGTAAAAGATATGAGAAAGAAAAAGAAGTGAATAAGATTATTAAGACTTGCATAAACTCTCTCCATTCTTGCTATTCTTTCTCTCATTCTCCAATCATTCTTCATTCTCTCTTAATTTCAAATCTATATTTCTACAGTGCATTTGTAAATCCAAACGGCATAAGTAACCATTCATACAAGCCATGTTTAGTTTTAAAAGCAGTTTTCCATTCATCCCCCTCTTTGATCCTAATTTGATGGTATCCACTCTTAAGACCTATCTTAGAAAATATGCTAGATCTAACATATCATCTAAATGAGGGATATGATAGCAATACTTTACAGTGATATTATTGATGGCTCAGCAATCAATACACATCCTCTAAGTTATGTTCTTCTTTGGAACGAGCAACACCGGCACAGCACAAGGACTTATGCTCTCTCGGATGTACCCTTTGTCCATCAGTTCATTCACTTGTTTTTGAAGCTCTTTAGTATCAACCGGGTTGGTTCTATACGCTGGCCTGTTAGGAAGTGAAGCTCCAGGCATGAAATTAATCTGGTGCTTAATCCCACGAATAGGCGGTTTGAGATTAGTAAGATTCAGCAAAACCTCTTTGTAAAAAAATAAAAGAACAAGTTTTTTAGAGAACAGAGATCTCTTAACCACATTAGATCTCACAAGAAAGTTTGAATGACTCACGGGTTTGCTCTCAAAGGCCTTTTTCTGGGTTTTTCTCAAACTCTCATTTTTGTTTAGTGGTGGCGTGTTAAGGGGTTCACTCACATTGGTTTTCCTTGTTGTTTTAGCTTAAGTTGATCTTGATGAACTTCTTGTGGTGTTAATGGAGCAAGTATCATCTTTTGGCGATTATAGTCAAAGGAGTATTGATTTGTAAAACCGTCATGTGAGACCCTTTTGTCGAATTTCCATGATCTTCCCAGCAATATATGGCCGGCCTCCATAGGTAAGGTATCACAATAATTTCATCCTCATATTTGCCTATGGTTGAAGGAACCAATACTTGGCTGCTCTTGATCATCTCAATATCATCATTCAGCCATTGAAGCTTATAAGGCTTCGGATGCTTCTTAACTTCTGGCCCCAACTTCTTCACCATTGTTTCACTATACACATTAGTACAGATTTGACCATCAATAATAAGGCTACAAACCTTCCCATGTACCAAGCATCTCGTGTGAAACAAGTTCTCCCGTTGTTCATGGTCATCGTCCTTGGCGTGAATGCTCAATGAACGTCTTGTTACCAATAATTCTCCGGTTGCTGGTAGCACTATTTACTCATCCTCAGAAACGTCATCATCTTCAAGTTATTCCTCTTTTGTTTCAATCTCGCCATTGTCCAAAAGAATCATAGTCTTCTTGTTGGTGCATTCGTTGGTGTAGTGTCCTCTCCCTTGACACTTGAAGAACTTAACGTCCTGGTTCCTAGTCGAAGTCACCACAGCTTTTCTTTTGGTGTCTTGAGTAGTGGTGTACGGCTTAGGGTCAGGTTTTGGTTTCACAACTGACCTGCATTCTCGGCTGTAAATCTTTCTAGCATTGGCCGCTCCAGCTCTATAGGAAAATCTAGGAAAATAATTCTCCGCACTCGTACTACCTTGAGTTAGAGGCCTAAGTTTTTGATGCAATTCCCGATGATAGTGACTTGGAACAAATCTTTTTCTCGTCAGATTTTTCATCTCTTCCCAAGTAATTATGGCCGGTTCTGAAAGTACCCGTCCCAAACTTTGAGGTTCCAAGGAATGTTCATTTCTTTACTTAGCCAAATTTTAGGGTCTGTTCCTTAGGCAGTTCCGTTTTTGAGGTTGTGATTAGCATTTTAGAGATTTCATAGAACGATAGAATGTAAGGAAACTATGTAGCTTTATTGATATAATAAAGGATTTGATACAACAAGCGAGTTTGCATTATGCTATTACATGTGTTTGATCCTAACTACCCAACCAAATCACCACCAATCCCCTCGGCCTTGAATCCATGCCTAAGTATTCTTTCCCCGATCACCTTTGTTACCTGAGAGATAACATGTTAAATTTCCCGCCTTTACTTCCGTGATACTGGTTAATGCATATGCAGGCTTCATGTTATCCCCATTTCCCCGAAATCCCTAGCCAAGAGACTATTAGGCTGGACTAAGTCCGGCATAAGGATTATTAGGGACTTACCTTAGTCTCCGAAATGATCAGGGCATTTTCCTTCATGTTCTTAGCCCACTGCTGATCTACCTCTTTCCGACCCTTCTTCCTTCGTATTTTTTCCTTAGAAGTTCTTTCAGATTTTTTGGTGATCCCTTCTTGTTTTTCTGTCCCCCTTGTTTGGGTCTGGGACACGGTATTTATAAGGGGCGATCAGTGTAACCGTACAAGGGATGGATGCATTGGAACGTGGTAATGAACCAGCATTTCTATTCGCGTCCCTTGTCACACCCATTTGGCCCTAACTCAGTAACTGCCATCCATAACCGTCAGTCCCTCGGGTCATGACCCAGCTGGGTTCCTAGCTGCCCAGCTAGTGTTCCAGTTCACTCAGCTGAACCAGCTAGTGACACAGTCCACTAAGCTGACATAGCTAGTGACATAGTCCACCTAGCTGACCCAGCTGGTTAGTTTGGACATTTTAGCTGAACTTAGCTGGTTTTCCGACTGGTTACAATAATCCGAGCTGTAGGGAACTCTTACGAGACTTTGTCCAAGTTTTACCTCGACCCAGTCTTCCCCAGGATCCTATTAAGGATCGCGGGCATCATAAGTCTCCCCCTCAATTGGGATTCATCCCCGAATCTGACTCTTATTGATCTTCACCCATCTTAGTAAACCACTTAGGAAAGTCAGCCCTCATTTTGTTTTCAACTTCCCAAGTAGCCTCATCAAACCCTCCGCAGTTCCAAACCACCTTAATCATCTTTATATTTTTCTTTCGTGTTCCTTTCTCCATTTCATTGATGATAGGTATGGGTTTGGCTTCCAATGTTAAGTTTTCCTTTAAGTCGGCCGGTAAAATGGTTTTGACCTTGTCCTCCTCACTGAGACATTTCCGAAGTTATGAGACATGAAATACGTTGTGGAAAGCCTCCAGTCCTGGTGGCAAGTCCAGTTTTATAGGCGACCTTCTCCAGTTTTTGGACTATCTTGTAAGGTCCAATGTTTCACGGACTTAAATTGTTCCTTTTAGAGAAACATCATTTCCCTTTGTAAGTCACCGCCTTAAGATACACTAAGTCACCTACTTCAAACTCCAACTCTTTACGGTGTTTATCCGCATAACTCTTTTGCCGGTTTTGTTCATCCTTCAGTTTAATCTTAAGGAATATCATCCTCTCCATCATTTCATCTACGATGTCCGGCCCAAATAATCTCCTTTCCCCCACTGGGATCCAACATAATAGTGTTCTACACGGTCTTCCGTATAATACTCCATAAGACGACATTCCAATGCTTGCCTGGAAGCTATTATTGTAGGCGAACTCTACCAGCATCAAGTACTTCTCCCAATTGCATCCTCAGTCTAGAACACATGCTCGCAACATGTCTTCTAGCGTTTGGATCGTCCTTTCGGACTGTCCATCCATTTGGGGGTGATGGGCCGTCCTTAGATTCACCCTTGTTCCCAAAGCCTTCTGGAATGCTTTCCAGAAGTTGAAAGTAAATCGAGTATCTCGATTTACTACAATACTGACCGGGATTCCATGCAGTCGGACTATCTATTGAACATATCTTGCCGCGATCTGTTCAGCCCCATCCTTGTCCGAGATAGCAAAGAAGTGTGCGGATTTTGTCAGTCTATCCACCACTACCCAAACCGCATTTTGTTTAGATCCTCTCATAGGTAATCCCATCACGAAGTCCATCATAACATGATCCCATTTCCATTTTGGCATAGGCAAGTTCTGTAGAAGTCCACTCGGAACTTGGTGTTCCGCCTTAACCAGTTAACAGGTTTTACACTTGGATACCCAAGTTGCCACATCTTTCTTCATTCCGACCCAGTTATAGTACCTCTTCAAATCACGGTACATCTTGTTCTATCCCAGGTGGATTGAGAACTTTGAGTGGTGAGCTTCCTTAAGGATTTCATCCCTTAATTCCTTGTCATCCGGAACACATACCCTTCCCTTGACCATGATGGTGCCATTTTTCACAATATGGTATACAGACTGCTCGTTTTGGGTATCCTTGTTCAGTTTAGTGTCCTTTCCTTGGGCAACACGAATTCTACCAAGTAGATCCGCTTGATTAATTGCCCCCAGACCCAACGGTTCCACGTCTGTGGACATTACATTCAAATGCAATGTCCTGATCATATTGACAAGATTCCCCTGATCTTTATCTGTGTCAATATCAAATCGTCTCTGACTTAACACATCCGCAACTTGGTTAGCTTTATCCGGATGATATGAAATATCCAGGTCATAGGCAACCAACTCCATCCATTGTCATTGCCTCATATTCAACTCGGGTTGGGTGAATATGTACTTCAGGCTCTTATGGTCCATAAAGATTTGCACCTTGGCACCATACAAGTATAATCTCCAAATCTTTAATGCGAACACAACTTCAGCCATTTCCAAGTCATGGACTGGATAATTCCCCTCGTGTTTCCTTAACTGCCTGGATGCATAAGCAATCACCTTTCCATTTTGCATCAGGACACAGCCTAAGCCCGTGATTGATGCATCTGTATAAACCACGTATTCCTCCTCCAGCTCTGGTAAGGTTAATACTGGAGCGCTTGTAAGCATTGTCTTTAGATTTATGAAGCTTGCCTCACAATCGTCCGACCATACAAACTTAACGTCCTTCCCGGTTAAACGAGTCAAGGGCTGAGACAAACTTGCAAAACCCTTAAAAAATTTCCGGTAGTACCCTGCTAGGCCGAGAAAACTTCTTATTTTGGAAGCATTCTTTAGACGTGACCAATCCTTGATGGATTTCACCTTTTACGGGTCTACAGACATTCCTTTTTCCAACAAAATATGTCCTAGGAACCCGATACTCCTTTGCCAAAAACTACATTTGCTCAGTTTTGCAAAGAGTTTATACTCCCTTAGTCTTTCCAAGACTATCCATAAATGTTCCTGATGAGTTTCCCAATCCCTTGAGTAAACAAGTATATCATCAATGAAGATGATTACAAACACATCAAGGAATTCTCGGAACACACCATTCATCATTTTCATGAAGGCTGCAGGCGCATTGGTTAACCCAAACGGCATTACTACAAATTTATAATGTCAGTACCTTGTGCGGAAAGCAGTTTTTGGAATATCAGTTGGCTCTATCGGGATCTGATGATACCCGGAGGCCAAGTCAATCTTTGAAAACCACTTTGCGCCTCTGAGTTGATCCAACAGTTCATCAATATGCGGCAATGGGTATTTATTCTTCACCGTTACACGGTTCAACCCGCGATAGTCAATGCAAAGCCTAAAGCTTCCATACTTTTTCCTTACAAACAAGACCGATGCACCCCATGGGGAACTACTCGGCTTGATGAACCCTTTGTTTAACAACTTTTCCAGTTGCTTTTTCAACTCAGCCATTTCCACCGGTGCCATCCGGTATGGAGCTTTGGAAATAGGGGTTGTACCCGGTTCCAGTTCAATGGTGAATGGATTGGACCTATCCGGTGGTACACCACTCACGACCTCGAACACATCCCCAAATTCATTTGCAAGCGAATGTCTTTCAATTCCACTTTTGCCTCAACTTCATTCGTGGTGTTTGTGGCCATATATACCTCACACTCTTTCTCTAGCATCCTTCCCGCTTGGATTGCTGATATTATCAGATTTCCTGAAATTGTTTTTATTCCTTGGAATTTCAACATTCCACTTTCCCTCTCAAATTGCACTCGTCTTCGATGACAGTCAGTATGTGCTTGGTACTTTCCCAACCAGTCCATCGCCAAGATAACATCGTACTTCTTGACTGGAACTACGATTATGTCAGTTGGCATATTAACTCCTTTGACGGCAACTGAGATTCCCCAGACAATACCAGATGGATATATTGCCTGTCCGCCGGCTGCTGTGACCATTCTGTATTCGGTGTTTGGTTCTTTCTTGAACCCACCTTTACCAATCATATTAGAACTCACAAAAAAATGTGTAGCTCCGGAATCAAACAAGGTATGTGTTTCTACACCATTTATACTCAAGGTTCCTACACATTCCCTTAGAATGATGAGTACCCCAAAATCCCTTATGCTTTATGCATGATATACAGAAATTTGAATTAGATTAAGGCATAGAACGTACCAGTGATAGCATTGAAGTTCCCAGCATCTCCTGCCTCTTCCGACAGTTCATAAACACGCGGAGCTACTGCCTGCCACTTTGGAAGTGGTGGTAATGCATCCGTAGTGCGGTTAAGCCTCTTTTCCGCATCCAGCTTTGGGCATTCCCTCTTAAAATTCCCTGACTTTCCGCAATGGAAGCAAGTCCGTGGTTCCTCGGTACTAACTTTCTGTTGTCCTTGGTTCATCCGTGGGCAGTTTTGAATCGCATGATCCTTACTTCCACACCGACCGCATGCTCTAATTGCTTTCCAGCAAGTCCCATTGTGATACTTCCCACAAGTCATGCATTCTCGTTTTGGTTCCAACTAGGTTCTTCCACCTTGTTGAATTTCCTTTTCTTATCTACAGGTTTTGCCGCTTGGGTGTTACGGGGTTTTTCTTCTTCAATACCGACTTCAATCATTGCAGCCCGTTCCACTAACTCTGAGACAGAGTTGAATGTGCGTATTAAACAATGCGTACGGATTTCCACCCTTAAATCACAAATGAAACGGCACACTTGTGTTTATTCCTCTTTAAGTTCTCGCCCCACATAGCGCCTCAGGCGGTTGAATTCCTGGTCATACTCCCGCACCATCTTGTTTCCTTGGCTTAACTCAAGATAGGCACACTCAAGTCTATCCCAGGCTTCCGGTGGGAAATACTTCTTATTGAACTCCCGTTCAAAGTCAGCAAAGGTCTGGATTTCACACCTTTCTGCTTTTCCACAGTTAGCCACCAGTTATGGGCATCGCCTTCAAGGAAGTGGATAGCAATATCCTTCCGGTAATCCTCTGGACAGCGACTGGAGTTAAAATTCCTCAATATCTGACTTCTCCACTTGTCAGATGCAATAGGATCTGAACTACCCATGAAAGGCCTTGTACCCAACATGGAAACGTGTTCCAATAGGCTCAAATAATCTCCTCTCTTCCTTGAGGATTTTGAAGGTATATACAACTCGACCATTTCCGCATTCACCGTGGTTTGATTCTGGGTCACCTGCACCACAGGAACCGGTGCTAAGGCTTGGGTCAGAATGGCCAATTACGCCATTATCACTTTCATTGTATCCCACTGCTCTTGAGCGGTTGGTTATATGTTTGGGTTTTCCATGTCATCCCTATCACCCCAATCCCCGATGTGGACTTTGGTTTTGCCCAGCCTCAGGACCGGCTGGGTTTTGTTCCACGAACTTTTCTATTATCACATGGGTCTCATTGGCACCTTCCTTGCCCTTGCCCTTGTCCTTCTTACTTTTTCCCCATTTGCTGCTCTTACCCATCTGCAAA
The DNA here is from genome assembly GCA_963854855.1 of Nasturtium officinale. NCBI lineage: Eukaryota > Viridiplantae > Streptophyta > Magnoliopsida > Brassicales > Brassicaceae > Nasturtium > Nasturtium officinale. The sequence goes on along the minus strand of OY978511.1, from coordinate 3,647,027 downwards.
CTTAAAAGTTAGTCACGGTGATACATAGCAACCGTTTGAGTAAGGTAACCTACCGCAAGATTCATAAGCCGACGAGTGGTGATTCCTAACCCACACTAACAATCCTAAAATCAACATGCTCTGATACCAACCTGAAAGGACCCGTCCCAAACTTTGAGGTTCCAAGGAACGTTCCTTTCTTTACTTAGCCAAATTTTAGGGTCTGTTCCTTAGGCAGTTCAGTTTTTGATGTTATGTTGTGATTCACTTTTTAGAGATTTCATAGAACGATATAATGTAAGGAAACTAGGTAGCTTTATTGATATAATAAAGGATTCGATACAACAAGCGAGTTTGCATATGCTATTACATGTGTTCGATCCCAACTACCCAGCCAAATCACAACCAATCCCCTCGGCCTTGAATCCATGCCTAAGTATTATTTCTCAGCTCACCTTAGTTACCTGAATGATAACATGTTAAATTTCCCGTATTCACTTCCGTGATACTGGTTAATACATATGCATGATTCATGTTATCCCCATTTCCCGAAATCCCTAGCCAATAGACTATTAGGCTGGACTAAGTCTGGCATAAGGATTATTAGGGATTTACCTTAGTCTCCGAAATGATCAGGGCGTTTTCCTTCATGTTCTTAGCCCACTGCTGATCTACCTCTTTCCGACCCTTTTTCCTTCGTATTTTTCCCATAGAAGTTCTTTTGGATTTTCTGGTGATCGCTTCTTGTTTATCTGTCCCCTTTCTTTGGGTCTGGGATGCGGTATTTATAAGGGGCGAGTAGTGTAACCATACCAGGGACGGATGCATTGGAACGTGGTAACGAACCAGCATTTCTATTTGCATCCCTTGTCACATCCGTTCGGCCCTAACTCAGTAACTGCCATCCATAACTGTCAGTGAAGAACTTTGTCGATTTTAAGAGTTTAGATGATTATATAGTGTTTAGAATGATGAGAGGATTTAGAGAGAATGAATGTAATAAGATTTTTTTTTCTTGTATTCATATTTTCTATAAGAGCTTTACATGTGTTTATATAGAAGTTACAAAGAGGAAGAGAGGTGAGTCCTTCTCCATTAGGCGCCCATGCCTTCTCCATTAGGCGCCCATGCTTTCTCCCTGCAGTGCCCATGCTTTCTCCCTGCAGCGCCCATGCTTTCTCCCTGTAGCGCCCATGCCTCCTTTGCTTCCTCACTTGGTTTAGTTAGTTTGTCTAGTTGATATCCAACAGCTTCCTTTTCTTCTAGTTCCTTATCAATTTAGCTCTCCTTCGAGTTCCTTTACAACTAGTTCTCTCCTTTTCCCTCCTTCTCTTGAGTTTGAATTCTTCTTCTTGAGATCACATATTCCAACACTCCCCCTCAAGATTGGTCGATGGAGATCCTTAAGGCCGATCTTGCCATGAATATGATCACAAGTAATGGCTGAGGTTGCTTTAGTGAAGATATCCGCTAGTTGATCCATGCTGGCTACAAAGGCGGTTTTGATGATTCCTTCTTGAATCTTCCCTCTCACGAAGTGGCAATCAACTTCTATGTGATTGGTTCTTTCATGGAAGACTGGATTGGATGTTATATGTATTGCAGCTTTATTATCACAATACAATAGCATTGCTTCAGCTTCATTTATTCCAAGATCATCTAGGAGTGCCTTTATCCAAATTAACTCTTTTGTCACCTCCTTCATAGCTCTATACTCGGCTTCAGCACTAGATAAGACTATGACCTTCTGCTTCTTACTCCTCCAAGTCACTAGATTGCCTCCCACAAAGGTGCAAAAACCAGATGTGGATTTTCTATCCATCTTATCACCAGCCCAATCCGCATCACAATATCCTTGAACCTTTGTGTTTCCATTAACCTTCATCCATATGCCTTTCCCGGGATTGTTTTTCAGATACCTTAGCAGCCTCTCAATCATGTTCCAATGCTGCATGGTTGGTCTTTGTATATGTTGGCTCACACGGTTTACTGCAAAGCAAATATCCGGCCTTGTGATAGTAAGGTAAATGAGTTTGCCCACCATCCTTTGATACCTCTTAATATCTTTCAATGGCTCCCCCTCAGGATTATATTGGTAGCCTTCTTCTATTGGGGTTTTAGCCGGCTTGGATCCCAGCTTCCTTGTTTCTTCCAAGAGGTCAAGGACATATTTTCTTTGAGAAATGAACATTCCATCTCCAAATCGTGTCATCTCAATCCCTAGGAAATACTTAAGTTCCCCTAGGTCCTTTATATCAAAGTCGGCCTTCAAGATCTTCTTGATTTGATTTATTCCATCTTTGTCACTTCCTGTGATGATTAGATCATCAACATATATCAATACGGCAACAATTCCTTCTTCAATTTGTTTTGTGAACAAGGTATGATCCGCTTCAGATCTTATGAACTTCTTCTCCAAAAGACAAGCGCTTAGCCTTTGGTACCATGCTCTTGGGGATTGCTTCAGCCCATAGATTGCTTTCTTCAATCTGCAAACTTTGTTGCCTTCCTTATGATATCCTTGGGGTGGATCCATATACACCTCTTCTTCCAAGTCTCCTTGCAAGAATGCGTTCTTGACATCCATCTGCCATAGATCCCATTTTAAGTTCACTGCCACTGAGATTAGTATTCTTATGGATTGAAGCTTAGCAACCGGAGCAAATATCTCGGTATAGTCCTCCCCATAAACTTGAGTATACCCTTTTGCTACCAACCTTGCCTTGTACCTTTCTATCTTCCCATCACTTGTGTATTTGATTGTATACACCCATCTACTCCCAACCGACTTCTTATCCTTTGGTAAGTCGGTTAAGTACCAAGTATTATTCCTTTCCATGGACTTCATTTCCTCTTCCATGGCTTTCACCCATACTCCACTCTCACATGCTTCTTCATATGAGCTAGGAATGTATTCCTTGCTGATTTTTGTGAGAAAAACTTCATGCTCCATAGGTAATGTCGCCAAGGAACAGAAATGCTCAATGGGATATGTGATAATACTAGTTTGAGTGTGATCTCCTCCTTGTGATATGAGAGTGCTGTCGCCAATAGGATCGAGATCTAAGCTCGCCGTACGCTCAGGACACTCTCTTATCACACAAGGAAGATTACTCGTACTAGACTCTCCTTGGAGCATAGCAAAATTGTTGTAGCCATAGAAAACACGTTGTCGCCTCTGTCTTGTACTTCTTCTTAGAGGTATACTTGATTCTGGTTCTTCTTCCACATCCTCTTCTACTTCAGATAACCTCTGGTTTGATTCCTTCAGTATATCATCCGTAGTTCCCTGCTCTATGATATTCTCAGATGATTCATTCTCTCCTTGTACCTCATTTATTGGAGCATCATTAACCCGCCTCCAATCTATAGATACTGGAGTCACATCCTCCGGAGCTTCATGGTTCTTGTTTCCATAAAATCCTTCTTCTTCATTGAATCTCACCTCTCTAGATACATAGACTCTCCTTGTCTCTGGATTGTAGACCTTGTATCCTTTTTGTGTTGGTGAGTAGCCAATGAACACACACTTCATACTTCGAGGTTCAAGTTTGCTTCTTTGTCCCTCCGGTAGAAACATATAACAAGTACATCCAAAGGTCTTCATATGATTCACGCTTGGCTTGCTTTTGTATAGCACTTCAAATGGAGATTTATTATCAAGATTTTTGGTTGGAAGCCGGTTGATCAAGTAGCTTGAAGTCATTACTGCATCTCCCCAATGAAATGTAGGTACTCCTTTGGCAATCATGAGGGTTCTTGCTACTTCCATGAGATGTCTGTTCTTTCTTTCTGCTACCCCATTTTGTTGTGGAGTGTAAGCACACGATGTTTGGTGTATGATACCAAGGTTATTGAGTAACTCCTTGAATCATTTGCTCACATACTCCCCTCCATTATCACTTCTTAAGATTTTGATTTTGGTCTTGAATTGGGTAGAGATATATTTGGTGAAGTTAGTAAACGCTTCATATACTTGATCCTTTGAATGTAAGAGTGTGATCCATGTGTGTCTTGAGTAGTCATCAATGAATGAAACAAAATATTTATATTGATCTCTTGACTTACATGGGGCGGTCCATACATCCGAGTGTACAATGCCAAAAGCTTCATCACAAGTTGTAGATGAAGAGGGAAAAACCTGTCTACAATGTTTCCCTAGTACACATGCTTCACAACCTTCTTCTCCTTGAACGAGATTGGGTAAGACCATTTTGAGGATAGCGGAACTTGGATGCCCTAGCCTTCCATGCCATAATGGGCTATCTCCAGTCTCCTTCTTGTCAAAAATTTCCTTATCCGCCTTTACTCCAAGAGCTTCTAGCTTTTCTTGTTTATTTGTTTCCAACAGATACACTCCATCCTCCACCTTTCCTTCTCCGAGTACATGATTTGTTTTAGGGTCCTGAAACTTCACAAAGTCAGTCCCAAACATTGCCACACAATCCAAATCTTTTGTGGCTCTATGAACTGATAAAAGGTTGGATGAGAAACTAGGCATATATAATGCTTTAGTTTCTTTTGTGAAAAGCTCTAACTCTCCTATACCTTCAATCGGAACTGAGCTTCCATTGGCTATTTGTACATTTCCATGATAAGGTTCAAGATTTTTCAGCATATCTTGATCATTAATCATGTGATGAGAAGCCCCCGAATCCACAATGATCTTATTCTTCTTAATGGCACTTTTAGAGCTAAATAGGCTCTTACCAGATTCTGTGAGCTTGGCTAGGCTCTTGATGAGAGCCTCAAACTCGGATCTTCTGACCATCTCTTTAACAGGTTGTGTGACTCCCATGAAGGCTCTAGGTCCACTTCCATTCTCCTTTAGCCGCTTAGGCCTTAAGTGTGGATGAAGAGTCCAACACTTCTCCTTAGTGTGCCCCTTCATCTTGCAATGATCACATTCAAGCACCCTCTTGTCGAATGTGTGATTCCTCCTTGCAAGATGTGCGGCCTCACTTGGTGAACGGAATAGATCTCTTGACCCTTCCTCCTTTTGTATCATGCCACATACTTCCGCTAGACTTGGCAGCTTCTCAAATCTGAGTATGTGCTTGATAAGATCTTTGTAGGATGTGTTAAGTGCCAAGAGAAGCCCAAACACTTGATCTTGGTCACGCCTTTCTCCTAACTCCTTGGGGTCCATAGTTTGTGGCCTCAAGATCTCCAGTTCGGCCCACAAACTTCTATACTCCCCAAACATTTCCTTGAATGGCTTCTCCTCTTGTTGAAGTTCATTCAGCGCCCTCTTTACCTCAAATATTCTTGATATATTTGAGATATTTCCATATACTCCCTTGAGTATATCCCATAGTTCTTTGGCGGAATCAGCATATGAGTAGGCCGCCAAGATGGATGGCTCTAGTGAGCTTTGAAGAAGAGAGAGCGTGTATTGTTCCTCCTGTTCCTCCTTAGCTTCTTCTTTTTCATTTTTCACTAAAGCTTCCGCCGCCTCCTTTGGCTCAACATATCGCCAAAGTCCTCTTCCTCTAAGAATGGTCTTAGTGGTTTTTGCCCAAAGGAGATAGTTGTTTCCTTTGAGTATGACTGAGATTGCTACTCTATTTGTCTCCATTTTCTAGTAACAATACACAATTCTAGTTCTTTCACAACTTGAAGATCCTATGATCCCAAGGATATTAATCTTAGAGTGAATAGAACTAGGAGGATGTATTGTTATAGATTAGAAGCTTTGTAGAGTGATAGAAGAATTATAAGATGAAGATTAAGCGGTTAAAGGATAAACCCGCTCTGATACCATGAAGAACTTTGTCGATTTTAAGAGTTTAGATGATTATATAGTGTTTAGAATGATGAGAGGATTTAGAGAGAATGAATGTAATAAGATTTTTTTTTTCTTGTATTCATATTTTCTATAAGAGCTTTACATGTGTTTATATAGAAGTTACAAAGAGGAAGAGAGGTGAGTCCTTCTCCATTAGGCGCCCATGCCTTCTCCATTAGGCGCCCATGCTTTCTCCCTGCAGCGCCCATGCTTTCTTCCTGCAGCGCCCATGCTTTCTCCCTGTAGCGCCCATGCCTCCTTTGCTTCCTCACTTGGTTTAGTTAGTTTGTCTAGATGATATCCAACAGCTTCCTTTTCTTCTAGTTCCTTATCAACTAGCTCTCCTTCTAGTTCCTTTACAACTAGTTCTCTCCTTTTCCCTCCTTCTCTTGAGTTTAAATTCTTCTTCTTGAGATCACATATTCCAACAGTCAGTCCCTCTGTTCATGACCCAACAGGGTTCCTAGCTGCCCAGCTAGTGTCCCAGTTCACTCAGCTGAACCAGCTACTGACATAGTCCACTAAGCTGACCCAGCTAGTGACATAGTCCATCTAGCTGACCCAGCTGGTTAGCTCGACACTTTAGCTGAACTTAGCTGGTTTTTCGACTGGTTACAATAATCCAAGCTGTAGGGAACTCTTACGAGACTTTGTCTGAGTTTTACCTTGACCCAGTCTTCCCGGGGATCCTATTAAGGATCGCGGGCATCACAGGTTCTCGGTTACGACTCCTGCTTGTTACATTCTGATCCCACCAATTGATAGCATAGTCGTAGAACTCCGTTGCCACTACTTGAAATTTCTTATGCTCCAAATATGTTTGACAATCAAAGACGATTTCTATCTTCTTCTCCCACTCTAAGTAACTGTCCAGATCATTTTTCCCATGAAACGATGGTATCTTCAACTTAAGACCACACAGATTGTCTTCATTTCGCCCCTGGCTTCTCTCACATGTCTTGGTCTTCTATGAATCCAGTTAGAAGCTTGAATACGTCTGCTATAGTAATTTAAATTTTCCGCGTCATCTTCTTCTAGTTGATGTTCTCTTCATCTTCTTCCAGCAGTATTTTGTGAAGAAATTTAAGTTTAAAGATTATAGATGATGGAGAATGTTAGAGAAGATATGTGTGAATAAGCTTGAGAATGGAGAGTTTTTTGTTTGAATGTACTTCTTTTCTTATTCACTTTCTTCTCTTATATATTTTACAAGGGGTTCTTCATGAGTATATATAGATTTTACAACTTAAGAGAAAGAGAGGGAAGAAGTGAAGGAGAAGGAGAAGGAGGCGTGGGGCTAAAAACTCCAACAGTAACCTGCGCCCATACCTCTCTATGATGCGCCCATACCTCTCCATGCTGCACCCTGCGCCCATACCTCTCCATGCTGCGCCCATACCTCAACTTGCTTCTCCTCTTCTACTTAGTTACTTAACTAGTTATCTTCTAGTTCACTTCTAACAACTTCCCCTTTCATCCTAACTGATTCTTTCCTTGTTCCTTCCTTCTTGTCATTTAAATTTTCTTTGATTAATTCATCACTTGAATGAGCACCTATTTCAATACTCCCCCTCAAGGTTGGTCGGTGAAGATCTCTTAGACCAATCTTGCTATGAATATGATCACAAGTGATAGATGAGGTTGCCTTGGTGAAGATATCTGCTAGTTGATTCTCACTTGTTACAAATGCGGGTTTGATGATTCCTTCTTGAATCTTTCCCCTCACAAAGTGACAATCCACCTCTATATGTTTTTGTTCTTTCATGGAATACCGGATTGGATGCTATATGTATTGCAGCTTGATTGTCACAGTACACCAGCATTTCTTCAGCTTCATGTATTCCAAGGTCCTCTAGGAATGCCTTCACCCATATTAGTTATTTTGTTACCTCCTTCATAGCCCTATACTCAGCTTCAGCACTTGATAAGGCTATGACCTTTTGCTTTTTACTTCTCCAAGTCACTAGATTGCCTCCCACAAAGGTACAAAAGCCGGATGTAGACTGTTTATCCTTCTTATCTCCAGCCCAATCCGCATCACAATATCTTTGAACCTTTGTGTTTCTATTAGCTTTCATCCATATGCCTTTTCCGGGGCTAATTTTCAAATACCTTAGCAGTCTCTCAATCATGTTCCAATGATGCATAGTCGGCTTTTGCATATGTTGGCTCACACAGTTTGCTGCAAAGCAAATGTCCGACCTTGTGATAGTAAGATAGATGAGCTTGCCTACCATCCTTTGATATCTTTTAATGTCCTCCAATGGCTCCCCCTCAGGATTATCTTGGTAGCCTTCTTCTATTGGAGTTTTAGCCGGCTTGGATCCTAGCTTCCCTATCTCTTCCAAGAGATCAAGTACATATTTCCTTTGAGAGATGAACATCCCATCTTCAAACCGTGTCATCTCAATTCCTAGGAAGTACTTAAGCTCCCCCAGATCCTTTATATCAAAGACGGCATTCAAGATCTTCTTGGTTTGATCCACTCCATCCTTGTCACTCCCTGTGATGATTAGATCATCAACATATATTAGCACCACAACCATCCTCTTTTACTTTGTCTTGTAAACAAAGTATGATCAGCTTCAGATCTTATGAACCCCTTCTCTAAAAGGCAAGCGCTTAGTCTTTGGTACCATGCTCTTGGAGATTGCTTCAGTCCATAGATTGCTTTCTTTAATCTACAAACCTGGTTGCCTTCCTTATGATATCCTTGAGGTGGATCCATATACACTTCTTCTTCCAAATCTCCTTGCAAGAAGGCGTTCTTGACATCCATCTGCCATAATTCCACCTCAAGTTTACTGCCACCGAGATTAGAATTCTTATTGAGTAGAGCTTAGCAACTGGAGCAAACGTCTCTGTATAGTCTTCCCCATAGACTTGAGTGTATCCTTTTGCTACCAGCCTTGCTTTGTACCGCTCTATTTTCCCATCACTTGTATACTTGATTGTATAAACTCATCTACACCCAACTGGTTTCTTATCTCTTGGTAATTCGGTCAAGTACCAAGTGTGGTTCTTTTCAATAGAATTTGTTTCTTCTTCCATGGCTTTTATCCATACTTCATTCTCATACGCTTCTTCATATGAGTTAGGAATGGATTCCTTGCTGATTTTTCCAAGGAAAACTTCATGCTCCATAGGTAAAGCCGCCAAGGAACAGAAATGCTCAATAGGGTATGTGATAGTACTAATTTGAGTCTTATCTCCCCCTTGTAATATGAGAGTGCTGTCGCCAATAGGAACAAGATCTAAGCTCACCGTACGCTCAGGACACTCTTTTATCACACACGGAAGACTACTCATGCTAGATTCTCCTTGGAGCATGGCAGAATTATTGTAGTAGAACTGAGTTTGTTTCCTTTGCCTTGTACTTCGTCTTAGAGGAATGATTGGTTCAGGTTATCCTTCAACATCCGCTTCTGCTCCAGCCAAACTATGGTCTGATTCCTCATGTGCATCATCCGCATTTCCCTGCTCCATGATGTTTTCAGATGATTCACTCTCTCCTTGTACTTCATTCCTTGTTATTGGCACTTTATTGAACAGCATCCAATCCATAGATGATGAGACTATACCTTCAGGAGTATCATGATTCTTAGCTTCATAAAAAACTTTATTTTTCATTGAACTTCACCTCTCTAGACACATAGACCCTCTTTGTCTCCGGATTGTAGACCTTGTAGCCTTTTTGAGTTGGTGAGTATCCAATGAACACACACTTCATGCTTCTAGGTTCAAGCTTGTTTCTTTGTCCTTCTGGTAGAAACATAAAACACTTACATCCAAATGCCTTAAGATGATGTAAGCTTGGCTTCTTCTTGTCAACACTTCAAACGGTGACCTATTTTCCAAGTTCTTGGTTAGAAGCCGGTTAATTAAATAGTTTGAAGTCATCACCGCATCACCCCAATGAGATTTAGGTACTCCTTTAGCAATCATGATAGTCCTTGCTACCTCCATTAGATGTCTATTCTTTCTTTTGGCCATTCCGTTTTGTTGTGGGGTGTACGCACATGATGTTTGATGAACAATACCATGCTGGTTGAGCAATGCCTTGAATCGATTACTCAGATACTCTCCTCCATTGTCACTCCTCAAGGCTTTGATTATTGTTTTGAATTGAGTAGTAACATAGTGGATGAAATTTGAGAATGCTTCATAGACTTGATCTTTGGAATATAAGAGTGTGATCCAGGTGTATCTTGAGTAATCATCAATGAATGAAACGAAGTACTTATATTGATCTCTTGAATTACATGGGGTGGTCCATACATCCGAGTGTACAATGCCAAAAACTTCATCACAAGTTGTGGATGAAATAGGAAAAACTTGTCTACAATGTTTTCCTAGTACACATGCTTCACACACTACTTCTTCTTGAATGAGATTGGGTAAGACCATCTTGAGAACTGCTGAACTTGGATGTCCTAGCCTTTCATGCCCTAATGGACTATCTCCAATCTCCTTCCTACCAAAAACTTCTACATCTGCCTTCATTCCAAGAGCTTTTAAATCCTCTTGTTTATTTGCTTCTACAAGATACACTCCATCCTCCACCTTCCCTTCTCCGAGTACATGACTTGTTTTAGGGTCCTGAAACTTAACAAAATCAGCCCCAAACAATGCTACACAATCCAAATCCTTTGTAGCTTTATGAATTGATAGAAGGTTAGATGAGAAACTAGGCATGTATAAGGCTTTTGTTTCCTTCTTGAAAAGTTCTAACTCTCATATCCCTTCAATCGGAACTGAGCCTCCATTGGCTACTAGCACATTTCCATGATAAGGTTCAAGGTTTTTTAACAAGTCTTGATCCTTAATCATGTGATTTGAGGCTCCTAAATACACAATCATTTTACCCTTCCTTATGAAGCCTTTAGAACTGAGGAAGCTCTTACCGGATTCTGTAAGCTTGGCTAGGCTCTTGATGAGAGCCTCAAACTCGGACCTCTTGACTGTATCCTCAACAGGTTGTGCAACTCCTATGAAGGCCCTATGTCCACTTCCACTCTCCCTCAGCCGCTTAGGCCTTAAATGCGGATGGAGAGTCCAACACTTCTCCTTAGTATGTCCCTTCATCTTAAAATGCTCACATTCCAATACCCTCTTGTCTCCAAATGTGAGATTCTTTTTTGCAAGATGTGCGGCTTCACTTGGTGCACGAAATAGGTCTCTTGATCCTTCCTCCCTTTGTATCATGCCACATACTTCCGCTAGACTTGGCAGCTTCTCAAATCTGAGTATGTGCTTGATAAGGTCCTTGTAAGATTCATTTAGTGCCAAGAGTAGCCCAAACACTTGGTCTTGGTCACACCTTTCACCTAACTCCTTGGGATCTATAGTTTGTGGCCTCAAGATCTCCAATTCGGCCCACAAGCTTCTATACTCCTTAAACATTTCCTTGAGTGGCTTCTCCTCTTGTTGAAGCTCATTCAGCACCCTCTTCACCTCAAATATCCTTGATATATTTGAGATGTTTCCATATACTCCCTTGAGTATATCCCACAGCTCTTTGGCGGTATCCGCATATGAGTAAGCCGCCAAGATAGATGGTTCTAGTGAGCTTTGAAGAAGAGCAAGAGTGTATTGTTCTTCTTGCTCCTCCTTAGCTTCCTCCTTTTCATTTTTTACCACCGCCTCCACTTGCTCCTTTGGCTCAACATACCGCCAAAATCCTCGTCCTCTAAGAACAATCTTAGTAGTTTTTGTCCAAAGAAGGTAGTTATCTCCCTTAAGAATAACAGAGATTGCTACTCTATTTGTCTCTATTTTCTAGTAATAATACACAATCCTAGTTCTTTTACAACTTGAAGATCCACCGATCCCAAGGATATTAATCTCAGAGTGAATAGAACTTAGCAAGATGTAATACTATAGATTAGAAGATTTGTAGAGAGCTTAGAAGAATTATGAAGAGAGTTAAGTGATTGAATACTTAACCTGCTCTGATACCATGAAGAAATTTAAGTTTAAAGATTATAGATGATGGAGAATGTTAGAGAAGATATGTGTGAATAAGCTTGAGAATGGAGAGTTTTTTGTTTGAATGTACTTCTTTTCTTATTCACTTTCTTCTCTTATATATTTTACAAGGGGTTCTTCATGAGTATATATAGACTTTACAACTTAAGAGAAAGAGAGGGAAGAAGTGAAGGAGAAGGAGAAGGAGAAGTGGGGCTAGCAACTCCAAAGTAATCTGTGCCCATACCTCTCCATGCTGCGCCCATACCTCTCCATGATGCACCCATACCTCTCCATGCTGCGCCCATACCTCTCCATGCTGCACCCTGCGCCCATACCTCTCCATGCTGCGCCCATACCTCAACTTGCTTCTCCTCTTCTACTTAGTTACTTAACTAGTTATCTTCTAGTTCACTTCTAACAGCTTTCCCTTTCATCCTAACCAATTCTTTCCTTGTTCCCTCCTTCTTGTCATTTAAATTTTCTTTGATTAATTCATCACTTGAATGAGCACCTATTTCAACATTTTGTGGCAGTCCTTGATTAACAGATTCGTGTATTGTATCCCTCCTCTCATGAACTGGATCCAACTCTTGTCTCAATAGATGCCTCATCTCTCCCATAAGGCCCTGCACGTCCAAACTGTTTTCTCTGGTTCTTTGTGCTCGGTTGGTGTTTTCAGTATCTTCGACTTCGTGATAAGACATTCTGATTTTTAGAAGAATGAAAGGGTAATGAAAAGACAAAATTAAACAACATTGATTAGACTCTTCAGATTTAGACTTTTGAACTACTTCAACTTCAGACCCTTGGACTACTCTCAGCCGCCAACTCTTGGACTTTAGGTGCCAAGTCTTCTGTCCAATTTCGTGGTGGGCTTTTCAGGTAAGGAAGAAAAGAACTCAGGCCAAGTAACATTCCACAATTGGGCTTGAAATATCTGAAGATGAGACCCAAAAACAACTTGGATTGAAGACCCTTCTCTTGTGGACTCTTGTGGACTTAAATGATTTTAAGTGACCCATTTGCCTCATTAAAATCTTCCTTTGGAAAACCCATTGGGACAAACCCAAATGTTAGAAAAAGAGTACAAACGAATCACCCAATTATTAGTTCATCCGAGCAACCAAGACGGTTTAAAACTCCATGTTCTGAGCCTTAGTCAGTTGTACTTGAGTGAGTAGTGTGGTGATTGCGTTCTGAAATTCCTTAGCTCGTGATCTTGTCATCGGTCCAATTGGCATGGTCAAAACATCCTCTTTGAACTTTCTGCTCCTGATAATTTTCCATGATCAGATCAAATAGTATGTTGATGATATTGGGCTGCACGTATTTACTATATGGGGAACCTAATCGTCCTTGGAAACTTGAGTCCTTGGAAACGGCGCCAGAATTTGATATGCTCAAATTTACCCTTAGAGCTACTCTCTCAAAATAAGAGATCACATAAGTATTTAGGGATCCAATCCAGAAGGACTCTTGGCTTCATGATAGATTTTTTAGCTTCGAATTCAGCTACGCAAGTAATTAATAATGTAAACAATGCAAAATAAATAAAATAAACTAATTAAAACAATTAACTATGATTAAAAATTAAGAAACCATTTTTTGAATAATAAAGTCGAAACATACAGTAGTCACAAGTTGATTTGTTCATAAATGATTTAATCCAAATTTCCTTACAATTATCTAATTTGTTCATCCTAGGTTCTATCAGGTTCTAAATAAAACTTTCTCGTCAATTTATAAACCTAAGATATAGGTTCCAGGTGATCAATCTAGAACTTATCTTTAGTTGAAACCTATATGAAAAAACTAAAAAGTTTAAATCCTAACAATTCAGTTCACAATTCATTCAATGAAATCATATATAAGAATTCCTAAACCTAACAAGAAATATAAACATACATGAAAATTGATAACAAAGACATGATAAGAATCTATATCTTAAAATAAACAAGAACTGAGTACAGGAAACAGGGGTTCAAAATCTTCTCTCAAAAGTGCATGGTAAGATCATCCACAAACTCCTCAAACTCCTTTGTTGCGTACAAAGATAGATTGATTATAGAAAAAACTAAAACCCTAATTTATAGCCTTCAAACAAGAGCTGAATTTATTATGTAAATATTCTAAAACTTTTGGGTAAAATTGTAAATCTTGCAAATCCGTTGGCGGTCAATACCAAGTTCGTCTTCTCACGTGCAATACTTCATAAAAGCTCCAGAGTGTCCGTATAATCCTCAAGTTGTGAAACATGTAAAAGATGTAAGTTTAAAAGAATCCTTAGTGATCTATAGAAGTTCTTATGGACGAGACAAGAAGAGAAGAGACAAGAGTGGGAGATATAGGACTTAGGCGCTTAAGAGAAGAGAAGGATGTTTTTGATTTCCTTAACTTAATACATTACAATGTATGCACACTAACATTTATAGACAGACAACTAGGTTAACTACAAAGAGAATGAAAGGGACATGAATGGTTGGGATTAGAGTCTTGAGCGCTTCTAGACTGAAAGTGACAGCTCCTTGATCTAGACTGAAAGTGACAGCTCCTTACTCCTTAAGGCGCCTCGTGACTCCTCCTTGTTCTCTTCTTCTTGGTTTCTTCTTCCAACGGCTACAAGTCATTATCAAGGCTTCTAACACCTCTTTCTCTTAGTTACAAATCAATCATATAGTTAGGAGAACAAGGGTTTAGTTCCTTGCACAAGTTGTGCTTAGTCGCTTGTTCCCCAAGCTCCATTTCTTCTTCTTCTCAATACTCCCCCTCAAGCTTTAATCATAATAATGTTTATGATAAAGCTTGAACTGTGAATAACACCTCATTAAAAACCTTAGTAAGCAAAACCACTAGGGAAGAAAAGCTATACATAAGGGAAAAAGAGTGTGATCATCACAGTTGGGGATCTTCATCATCCCCCTTAAATAACTCCACAAGGCCGAGTCTCTCATGAATAGACTCACATGTCTTTAGGCTGGCTGCTTTAGTGAAGATGTCAGCCAATTGGTCTGAGCTTTTTGTGTAGCAAGGTAAGATGACTCCTTGTTGCATTTGCTCCCTTACTTTATGACAATCCACCTCGATATGCTTGGTTCTCTCATGAAAGACTGAGTTTGAGGCTATATGAATTGCGGCTTGATTATCACAGTGCATCGTGATTGGTGTTGTGACTTCTCTTCCCAAATCCTTCAACAGCATCTTCAACCACATTAGTTCTGTGGTTAACCTCCTCATTGCTCGGTATTCAGTTTCAGCACTAGAACATGCCACTATCTTTTGCTTCTTGCTCTTCCAAGTGACTAGGTTACCTCCAATGAATGTGCAATAGCCAGTTGTTGACCTTCTATCTTCTCTATCCCCAGCCCAATCTGCATCACAATAACCTACCACTTCTGTGTTGGCATTACATCCCATCCAAATGCCTTGGCCTGGGGTGCCCTTGAGGTATCTCAGAATGCGGTCAATCATTTTCTAATGGGACATTCTTGGTGCTTGCATATGCTGACTGATCTGGTTCGCAGAGAAACAAAAGTCAGGTCTAGTTAAGGTAAGATAGATGAGTTTACCAACAAGCCGGCGGTATAGATTTGGATCTTCAAACAATTTATCCTCCTTGAGATCCTCTTGTTGGTGAACTTTGTATGCATCTTCCAGTGGCGTTTTTACTATCTTTTCCTCTAAGGTACCTGTTTCATCCAACAGATCAAGGGTGTATTTCCTTTGAGATAAGAAGAGACCTTCCTTTGATCTACAAACTTCTATCCCAAGGAAATACTTTAGTTCTCCTAGATCTTTAATATCAAATATTGACTTTAAATAGGCTTTTGTTTCTTGAATACCAACCTTGTCATTCCCAGAGATGATGATATCATCTACATATATGAGAATGACTATAATACCTTTATGGCTCTGCATAATGACCAGAGTGTGATCCGCTTCTGATCTAATGAAGCCACGATCAAGGAGAGTGACACTTAGCTTTCTGTACCATGCCCTAGGAGATTGTTTGAGACCATAAATTGCTTTCCTTAGTCTAAGAACTTTCCCAGGTTGAACAATGTCTTCTAGACCGGATGGTGGTGTCATGTACACCTCTTCTTCAAGCTCCCCCTGAAGGAAAGCATTCTTCACATCCATTTGCCATAATTCCCATTCTAAGTTAGTAGCAATGGAGAGGACTACTCGCACAGTGTGTAGTTTGGCAACAGGAGCAAAGGTGTCTCTATAATCTTCTCCATAAGTTTGTGTGAATCCTCTTGCAACTAGTCTAGCCTTATACCTCTCGATCTCCCCATTGCTCTTGTACTTGATTGTGAATACCCATTTTGAACTCACAGTCTTCTTCCCTTTAGGTAAGACCGCTTCATCCCATGTGTGATTTTTCTCCATTGCTGCAGTTTCTTCTCCAACTGCATCCCTCCAAACCTTCTTCTCTTTAGCTTCTTCATATGTTCTTGGTATCTCTTCTTTGTCTAGGCTTATGATTGTAAGCTTGATGTTCTTGTGAAATATGAGCTAAAGAGCACACGGCTTGTGAAGGATGAGCAACAGTGTGATTGTAGTATATTCTATTGTTTCTCAATCTCTGACTTCTCCTAAGTTCCATAGTTGGTTCATCTGATGTAGAAGCTTCTTGTGTGTTCCTCAATCTCTGACTTCTTCGAAGTTTCATGGTTGGTTCAGCTGATGTAGGAGCTTCTTGTGTTCTCTCATTCTCTTCTCTAATTGTATCTGGTTCATCTACTTCTTGAGTGTCAACTTCCCTATCCGCAGGCTCTTCTTGTTCATGATCATGTGTCATCTCCCCCTCAGGAGCAAGAGGAGCTTCAGACTGTCCACCAGGTGGACAAAGGCCGAGGTTTTCAAGCAAGGTCCGGAGATGAGCTGCACGTTCGGATTGAGAGTGAGAGAAGGTTTGGAGGCTCTCCCAGTTCTTTTCTGAATGGTATCCCTGAGTTTCCAAGAACTTTACATCCCGGGACACCAGTATCTTGTTGGTTTCTGGAACCAAGCATTTATAGCCCTTTTGTGTACTTGAATAACCAAGAAACATTGCTTTGGTACTGTTGGCATCTAACTTGTTCCGGTTCTCTCCAGGCACTAAGACATAACAAATACATCCAAACACACGTAAGTGATCAAGAACAGGTTTAGTTTTTGTGAGTACCTCAAATGGAGATTGATCTTGAAGAACTTTAGTGGGAAGCCTGTTGATGAGGTAACAGGCCGCAACAACTGCATCACCCCAGAGCCTCCTTGGTACATTGGTGTGAAACATCATGGTTCTTGCTACTTCCATTAGATGTCTATTCTTTCTTTCAGCTACACCATTCTGTTGTGGAGTGTATGGGCAACTTGTTTGGTGAAGGATGCCATTTATGTTTAAAAATTTCTTGAATGTGTGACTTATATACTCTCCACCATTATCTGATCTCAAAATTTTCACTTTAGCATTATAATGGTTAGTAATATATGCATGAAAAATTTATAAATGCCTCTAAAACTTTATCCTTTGATGGAAGCAATGTTAACCATGTGTACTTGGATTTTTCATCAATAAAGGTGACAAAGTATCTGTGGTTTTCTCTAGACAAACAAGGAGCAGTCCAAACATCCGAATGGATTAGATCAAAGCAATTGTCATAAGTAGTAGAAGATCTAGGAAAAATAGATTTGGAATGTTTTCCTAGAATACAAGCCTCACAATCACTATTTTGGACTTGAATATTAGGAAATAATAAGTTTAGGGCCTTATAATGAGGATGTCCTAATCTAGCATGCCAAATAACATCATTAGTTATGCCAACATTTAAACCAAAACCACATGATACCAAGGAAGAATTCTTAAGGTCTCCAAGAACATACAATCCATCCATGGTTGTTCCATGCCCAAGGACTCTACTTGTGTCAATATCCTGAAAGCAAACATCATTAGGCCCAAAGATAGCAAGACAGTTTAAATCGGATGTGGCCTTCTTAACGGATAGCAAGTTAGAAGTAAATGTGGACATGTAAAAGGCAGTGGAACATTTATCAAACAAGTTTAAGTCACCAACACCTTCAATTTTAATTTGTTCTCCATTAGCAATACTAACATGTCCTAGTGCAGGTTTAATGTTACTAATAACGCTAGGATCACTTATCATATGATGACTTGCCCCTGAATCAACAATCAATGGTTTCTTATTCCTACCTACAAGTTTATCCATTTCACAAAGAGCTTGATAGCTCACAGGTTTTATAGTCTTACCAGAGTCTTTGATTGCTTTAAGGAGAGTTTGGAGTTGGAGTTAGAGACTCATTCTCATGGTAAGATGAACCGCCTGAGGCAAGGTGAGCTTTGGAGTCTTTTTGTTCACGGTTGGAGTTGTCCCTCCAATGGCCTTGATGGGAAGGGCGTGACTCCCATTTGTTAGTGTATGAGCCACCAGGGAACCTCTTGAGATGTGGATGAAGGCTGAAACATTTCTCCTTTACATGGCCAGGCTTCTTACAATAGCTGCATACTAAGGTACTGTTGTCTCCACGGCGGTAAAGACTCTTGTTTGCAGTTACTCCTTCAGCTGTGTTTGCCAGCACCAGTTCTCCTCCTTTGCCACCAAACAGTCCAAGAGATCCTTGTTCCTTCTGGATTTGAGAATATACCTCATCAAGACTTGGTAGCTTAGTTCCTCTCAATATATGCTTGACCAAGTCATTATAAGCCGGGTTCAACACCATCAGGAGGGAGAATACTTTGTCTTGCTCCCTCCTTTCATTTAGGACTTCTGCATCTAGGGTATGTGGCCTCAGCATTTCCAACTCTGCCCAAGAGGATCTGAATTTTCCAAAGAATGTGTTGAAGTCAACATCTCCTTGGCTCAGCTGGTTGATACTCCTTTTGATCTTAAAACCCCGGGTAAGGTTTGATACATTTCCAAAGACATTCTTCAGAGTGCTCCATAGTTCTTTGGCACTCTCACAATAGGAGTAGGATTCAAGGACTGTAATACCTAGTGAGCCTTGAAGGGCCGCTAGAACAGATTGGTCTTCAGAGAACCATGCTTCATCAGCTTTGGACTCTTCTTTGCCTTCCTCCGGTTCAACATGGTGGAAGACTTTCTTCCCATTTAGGACGGCCCTTGTGGTTCTAGCCCACAAGAGATAGTTGTCAGCTCCCTTAAGAGTGACTGGAAGAGAGATAATCTTGTTGTTTTCCATAGAGTAGCTTGCGACGAACAGATGAAAGATGAAGAGATAAACAGCTATAGACCGGAAGTTAAAAGGAGGAACTCAGCTATGGACCGCTGGATAATGTGAGTTTAAACACAATTTCTGGAAGGAATCACTCCACACGGATGATTAAGGGAGATAATAGAGAGATTTCAAAATGAATAAGAGAGTTTTTGATGACTAGAACTGAGCTATCAAGGGCTATTATCCATTGGACAAAGATATATGAATAACAAGGTTTGTTTAGGAGATGAAATCGGAAACTAGAATCAAACAGAGTTTATCCTAGAAGGAAAGAAAATAGAGGAATGCTCTGATACCATGTAAGTTTAAAAGAATCCTTAGTGATTTATAGAAGTTCTTATGGACGAGACAAGAAGAGAAGAGACAAGAGTGGGAGAGATAGGACTTAGGCGCTTAAGAGAAGAGAAGGATGTTTTTGATTTCCTTAACTTAATACATTACAATGTATGCACACTAACATTTATAGACAGACAACTAGGTTAACTACAAAGAGAATGAAAGGGACATGAATGGTTGGAATTAGAGTCTTGAGCGCTTCTAGACTGAAAGTGACAGCTCCTTGCTCTAGACTGAAAGTGACAGCTCCTTACTCCTTAAGGCGCCTCGTGACTCCTCCTTGTTCTCTTCTTCTTGGTTTCTTCTTCCAACGGCTACAAGTCATTATCAAGGCTTCTAACACCTCTTTCTCTTAGTTACAAATCAATCATATAGTTAGGAGAACAAGGGTTTAGTTCCTTGCACAAGTTGTGCTTAGTCGCTTGTTCCCCAAACTCCATTTCTTCTTCTTCTCAATAAAAGACTTAACAGAGACTCGAAAGAAACAAAAAAGACACAAGAATATACATATAGCCTGGCTTAAAAACCATAAAAATCATGATAAGTATAAACTATTTATGTAATTAATAATATGGTTTGTCTTT